>JACERP010000930.1:0-32647 GCA_014080715.1 Scenedesmus sp. NREL 46B-D3 | reverse complement strand
CAGGTTCGTGCAGGTAGGCGTGCTGCTGCTAGTAAGTCCCATTGGTTGGTACTGTTCCGTGTGTTTGTACATCATCACCTGGGCTTGGCAGCAGGCTGTTCTCCAGTCAGGTCCCAGCAGTGGGCGAAAGCACTGGTAGGACATGCTGGACATCGGAACAGAGGTTTCCAGGCTTGCTGCGCACATTCGTGCCACCTGCATGCGGTGCCGCATGCGGCGACAAGATTTTGCAAGCATGACCTCATATTCACCATCTGAACTGCGCTGCTCGTCGCGCCTGCTGCTGCCACAGGCAGCAGAAGCTGGGCCATGGCAGGGATGCGGCCAGTGCAATGCTTGCAGGAAACGACGCGTTGCGTGCAGAACTGACCGCGCTGGTGCGCCAGGCGCTGCACGACCCCGCAGCACTCGAGGCGACACTTGATGCTGACAGCAGCGCGGCGGCTGATGCCGGTAGTGATGCGGAAGGAGAGGCAGAAGAGGCATAGTGCCCCAACAGTTGCCTGACACTGCTGGCCAGCGGCCGACAGGCATAGGGTATGCTGTTGGTGGCATTGCCCGGTGCTGCAGGGTGCGCAGCATACACTTCGAGTTGCGAATGTCGCCGCAGTATTGGAACGCCGCAAGAGAGTTGGCTGGCCGCAATGCTGTTGAATGATGGTTTAAGGAGGCAGAGGGTGTGTACGTGACAGTCGCTGCAGTCATGCTGGGCTTGGTGGGCAGGACCCTGCAGCACTTAGCTGTACTCAGTGGACAGCAGTGCTAGTGCTAGTGCTAGTGCTGGCACTCAAAGTGGTAGCAGAGGGAAAGGTCCCCCTTTCCTCCTTGAAGAAGCAGAGAAGGCAGAGGGATACCCTCTTGGTCTTGGACCAACTGAATGTAGGGCCTTGCGTGTCATGAGTATGCCTGGAGGTGTGCAGTGCGCAACCATGAACGCTGGTAGCAGGAGGTATTGATCATGGATGCTGCTGGCGCAGCACGTCTGTGTTTGTGGGACAATGCGTTGCGTGTACTGCTGCGATGGAGTCTCGCAGTGCCTTTTTTTATCTACTTATTTTACAAGCAGTTAAACTTGACCCAGAGCCGCGGCGGGAAAGCAGCAATGCCCGGGGAGGGGGGGGGCTTTGGATGCCTGTCATTTGTTTAAGGTGCTTAAACAGTATGTTCAGTAATGCTGCACACAGCACATCACCATGGTCACCAGGGCAGCAGATCTTCACAATGACCATGGCCCATGTGGCCACACGCATGACATATGTCATGACTTCATGACAAGCTTGCGTAGAACAGCAGTAACTCTGCTGCAGTGCTGCAATGAACAGGCAGTCCTGGATCTTGCCTGTGTAAAGTCTCGCTCATCAGGTTTTGTTTGCAAGTGAAGTGCAGTGACACCAGCTGGCGCCTCCCGACGCTGCAGCACCAGCAAACTATATCTTTGTGCTTGTCTTCAGGTGGCCTTCTCCTGCACATTCTGCTGTTGCAGCCGAACTAAGCAGCTTTCAAACACTTTCTGAAATGGATGAGGACTTTGACGATGAGGAGCTGCTGCTAGTGACAGGCAGGGGTAGCAAAGCAGCAGGCAAGAAGCGCAACCGCAAAGCAGACGACTCTGAGGATGAGAGGAACGTCCTGCACGGCAGCAAAAGCCCGCGGGCTAAGCGCAGAGCAGCGGCAGCGGACAGCGAGGACTCGGAGTCAGATGATGACGGGATGGATGCTGAGGAGCGGGCCAAGCTGGAGGGCATGAATGAGCTGGAGCGTGAGATGTACCTGTTTGAGAGGGAAGAAATTCTACAGAGACAGCGTGAACGTCAGCAAACAATTACACAAGCCCGAGCGAAGGATGCAGAGCAGGTGGGAAGCAGCAACAGCTGCAGCAGCAGCATCGGCATATGTTGTGCCTCGTGTGCAGGCACTGATGCTTGCATTGGTGCTGCAGTTCTATCTATTTACGGGTTAAATTTAAGCTGCAGGTGCAGCAGGCGCTGCGTTGCTGCACATGCACAGCACCTGCTGTGAAAGCTGTTGGGCTGCTGAGCGGGATCAGGATGTCTATGGTTTGCACAGCAACACCTGCACCAGCAGCCGCGCCAGCAGCAGCAGAAGCAGTGCTTCTTCACCAAGTGTCAGCAACATCTGGCAGTGTCAGGCAGCTGCCTGAGCAGATGCGGCATGTCTTACCAGCCCTTCATTGCATGCATAGACCTGGTGCTGGTGGAGTATGACATGCAGCTGCGCTTGTCCACACCATGGACGGAGCATGCTGCACTGCCAGCCAGCAGCTGGTGTATGAGTGGGATACCCAGCCGCACACTCGCGCACGTGCGGCTTCCTTCCCAGCATCTGATCTCTCGCTAGCTGGCGCGCATCTCATGCCAGAACCCTCTGCTGGTTCTCATACACACAAAACCCTCACGTGTGTGCTCACTGCACCTGAACATCTCCATGCCTCACATGCCCTCTCTGCTGTTTGCCGCCTTGCCCGCATATGCTGTGCCCACCATGCCTGCAGGTGGAGGTGCGCGCCTCCTCACGCCGCCCCCGCACGCAGACCGGCACAGACAGCGCGATCGGCCGCATCGCAGCAGCACATGCGCAGCGCGAGGAGCGGCAGAAGAAGAAGAAGCAGGAGGAGGAGAAGGCGGAGCGCAGCAGGAAGAAGCGGCAGCAGCAAGATGACGAGGAGGAGGAGCAGGAGGAGGAGGAAGAAGCAGAGGAGTCAGGTGGGCTGCCTGTACACTCAAGGCAGTGCTGGAGTTTGTGGTGTTGGTGTAGATGGGCAAGTTGCAGCAGGCAAATCAGCAGGAGATGACGTGGCGAGGTGCTGCAGCGTGCAACAGGGGTGGCTTCTAGCAGTGGTCAGCTCCTGCAGAGGCAATGGACAGCCTGGAGGCGCAGGCAGCAGGGTAGCAGCAGCAAGCGCGTGGTGTGGTTCTAGCTTATTTTCATGGCATTCCGGGCGGAAAGCAGCAGCCAGGCCGCGGAAGCAAGAATGGTACCGCGCACGCTGCCGCTGCTGCTACTGCTGCTACTTGTTTGCATGCATGTCTTGCTCACATCAGCATCTGTTCCTGAAGAACAGCAGCCTTCGTGGAGCCTGGGGGCGGCGACGGGCGTCAGGAAGGCTGAAGGAGCTGGAAGCGGCGATGGTGCTGTTTGTACACATGACATATGCTGCTGTGTCTGATGCATTTGGGAGGCGTGGAAGTGCGATGAGCTGCCTGGCTTCTTAAGAAAAAGCTCATTTATGCTGTGGCTGTTGCTCCTGCTGCCGTTGTCATGGTGACTGCTGCTGGTTGAGCAGACGTCTCCCTGGAGGCTGAGGACAGTGGCGAGCTGCAGGAGCTTGAGGCAGAAGAGGAGGAGCAGGAGGAAGAGGCGGCTGCAGCAGCAGCAGCGGACAGGGCTGCAGGGCAGCTTGCGGCACGTGCAGAGGTGTATGACGAGGGAGCTGGCTCGTATGAGGTGGGTGTAAGCGGCCTGAAGCAAGGATGATGTGAGCTGTAGGTGCAGCAGGCGCAGTGGCCGCGGCTGCGGCAGCAGCACGAGCAAGGGTAGCCGCGCCAGGTGCATTGCTTCCACAGCTGCAGTGCTCATGGCGCCTGCATCCCTTGCCAGCTGACGGGTTGCTGCTGTGGCAGTGCTGCTGCATTGTGAGTGCATCGCAGATGATGCGTGCAGCTGCAGTGACGTGTATACCTTGCTTGCAGGATAGTTATAGTGTTCAAACCGGAGTGCGGCCCTGCCTCACATGTTGAAGTCCTTGATTGCACAACCAACTCAAGCTGAACCGCTGCACACACCTGGCTCTTCGCAAGACGTTAGAATAACCTCTTGAAGGAGCCCAGCACTCGTGGATAACCTACCAGCATACACATAACAAAACCACCGAAGCTGCACACCTTGGGTTGGTGTCACCTGGCAGGGGACTGAATCACCACACTGTTGGAGTTGAGCTCCAGCATGGCACACTTGACGACCACCCCTGGCTACTCAGCTGGTCGAAAGCTCATTCTACTTCCCCACCTTGCGTTGTGCAGGACAGCAAACCGCGCCACCTTGGAGGCTAGGGTGTGTGCTGCATCACGCTGCACGTATGGTGACTCTGAATCTCCTGTTGCAAAGCTGAGCAGCCCGGCCGCGCTTGCCTGCCGTGCACTCTGCAGGAGAGCGAGGAGCGCGCCACGCTGGAGGAGCTGCGCTCCATCACGCTGCGCCGCACCGACCTGGAGGCCTGGCACAATGAGCCGTTCTTTGAGGAGGACGTGCGCGGGTGCCTGCTGCGCATCGTGAACAGCGCCGAGCAGGCTCGCACGGGGCAGCCCAGCTACCTGCTGGCGCGCATCGCCGACATTGTGACACGCAACAGCTACACGTGAGGGGCTGCCACGGCCGGGGTCTGTCGTGGGTCGTTTTTTTGTGGTTGCTCCAAGCTGGCGTGGACCTGCACCATGGTTGAAGCAGAGACGGTGTCGGCCATAGCTGTATTTCGCAGATGCACAACAGCACTGCATGTGTTACTGCTGTGTTGGGCGCGCCGTGGTCCTGTCGGTCTGCTGGTCTGGTTACAGCACAGCCAGCGCATGGTAGAGATGCGCTGCAAACGGCCTGCCGCTGCTCATGCCGGCTGAGCTTGTGCAGGTTCCCTGCTGGTGCCAAGGCGTCGCGCACGCGCAAGTGGCTGCACATGGACGACCTCTCAGGCAGCGGCGTGTTCAGGCATCAGATGAGCATGGTGAGGCGCATGCTGTGCTGTGTTTGACCTGTGCGCAGCACTGGCCTGGGCATTGGGGCTAGCACAGGCTTGGCGCTGCTGTGCTGCGGTGAGCAGCATGTCCATGCCAGGCTGAGTGCATTTGCATCTAAATGCTTGCGTCCGTCCGCACGCTTGTTGTCGCACTTCCGCTCGCTGCAGCGCTCTTGGGTCAGCAACAGCAGGGCGAAGCAGTCAGAGCAGGAAGGATCCTCCTCCTTGCAGATCATGGCACCGTTGCGTGTGTGGCACCGTTCAGCTGCTGACGTCGCGCGTGTTGCTGCGCTGCGCAGGTCAGCAACAGCGAGGTGACGCAGGTGGAGTATGAGAAGGCGCTGGCCAAGGCGCAGCGCGGCCACAGCAAGTTCATCACCAAGGGTGATGTGCAGCAGGCGCAGGAGCGGCTGCAGCATGCACGCAAGTGAGTGGCCAGCGGCTGGAGCCCAGCAGCATGACGGGCCTCACAGTCCTGCAGATGTTGCTGGAGCCATGCTTGGGGTACACCAGTGACGAGCTGAGTGAGGATGCGGTAGTGCCCGTGCATTTCAGCACCTGCCTGCACAGCTGCCCGGTCGAACCAGAAGAACTAGAAGTCAGGTGTAGCCGCTTCCGCATGGTTGCGGGATCGCGCGAGTTGGACACCCAACCGGCCTCATACCATCACTGCTGCATGCACCCTGCAAAGCATTCAACTCTGCACCCTTTGCACCCGCTGCCCTGCGCAGCTTCAAGTACAACCCGGAGCTCGTGAAGCAGCTGCTGGAGCGCAAGCGTGCAGCGGGCAAGGCCACAGGCAGCGTGGCGGAGCGGCGCTCGCGGCTGACGCACGAGCTGAACATTGCGCGGCAAGAAGGCAAGCCCGAAGACGTCATCATGCGGTGAGCTGGGGATGGCACAGCGCCCGGCTGCTGCGAGGTTCTGCGGCAGGGCTTGTGGCAGGTTGCAAGCCGGCAGGGTGGGTGCAACGGCGGTGCGTACCCCCACAGCAGCAAGGCAATGCCGCATGGCCAAACTCAACAAGGTGGTGGTGGCTGAGGCTTGTGCGTTGTTCTGCACAGTGCGGCGTTCATTTTGCCACCAACGTGTGTTGCAGGTCTGAGCAACCAGGCTGTGTGCGTTGTCAGCTAGGGGTGACACAAGTCAGCAAGCAGCCCGGCGCTGTCCGTTTCCATGGTCTATGAGCAAGCACCATGGGAGAGCACCAACAAACCATCAGCAATGGCTAAATCA
The DNA here is from genome assembly GCA_014080715.1 of Scenedesmus sp. NREL 46B-D3. Taxonomy (NCBI): domain Eukaryota; kingdom Viridiplantae; phylum Chlorophyta; class Chlorophyceae; order Sphaeropleales; family Scenedesmaceae; genus Scenedesmus; species Scenedesmus sp. NREL 46B-D3. Next base: position 26,664 of record JACERP010000930.1, on the reverse strand, counting down.
GCTTTCTGGCTGGTGTGCGGCTGCTTCCCTTCCATGTGCGCCTGCTGCAGGCTGCAGGATGAGCTGGACCGCATGGAGCAGCAGGATCGGCAGCGCATGCAGCAGGCAAACGCAGCCATCCAGGCAGCACGCGCAGACAGGGATGGCGGCGCCGGCGCTGCTGCTGCCGTTGCTGCTGCTGCCGGTGCCAAGCTGACCACCGAGATGGCGCTGGCGGTCATCAACATGCGCAACAGAGACAAGAACGTGCTCAAGGTGTGCTTTGGAACCAGCATTTGTGGCGTGGTTGCCTTGAGAGTGTTGGATGCAGGAATTGCCGTATGTTGGGCTTGGCTTGTAGCGGCCTGCCTGCACAAGCACCCCTGAGGTTGTGTGCCGGGGAAGGTTGACCATTTTTTGCATGCTCTTGTACTTGGTGTGATGCACAGTTTTGTCTGCCTGCCGCGCTCCTTCAAATTGCTTGTATCAAGTGTTATTTGTCCTCAGCTGACAGCAGGCAGAAGGCAGGGCAGTGCTTAGCCATGTGATCAGGTTCTCATTGACTGCAATGGGTAATTGCAGTCAACACGCACCACACTGTCAGTACAAGCATGCACCCTGCCGTGCAGCATTGGCTCTTCTGTTTGCTTGCACGTGCAAGGCAGCAAAGGGTTGGTGCCAGCTCTGGCAGCAGAGACTGGCACGGGCGTCCTCAGCAGATGCCACATGCGGGCGACTGACGCTGCTCGCTGTGCATCTGCCCGTCAACTTGTGCCTGCAGATCTTCCAAGGCGTGGGCCCCAGCTCTGGCAGCAAGAAAGAAGGCACGGCAGATGTGTTCAGCAGGCGCCACACGCAGTCCAAGGTGTACTGGCAGACAGGCAAGGACAAGCCAGTGGACGAGGCGGCTTCTGCTGAGGCCGCTGGGCTGAAGAAGCAGGCCAGCATTGACCTGTCGCTGTTGAAGGGCAGTCTGAAGAGCATGGCGCCCTCGGAGCTCATCAAGGTGGGGGTTTGTGTGCAACGTGACTGTGCCAGGAGCACACGTCCTGCGAGTCTGCGAGTCCTGCGGCCTGTGGTGCAAGAGGGGTGTTGCTGCGTGTTGCCAGGCTGCGCTGTGCATGCTGGGTCGCGGTGTGGCATGTACTGGGGGGCGGGGACTGAGGCTAAGCCTTGTGGGGTGGGCAGCTCAGCACCCGGTGGTATGTGGACATTGAGCTGCTGAATGGCGAGTTGAGGAGCACCACAACTGCAGTGATGACCAACGTGTTACAGGGCAGATTGCTGGTAAGGTGTGTTTTGCAAGCGGGGGCTGGGACCCACAGAAGTGGAGATGTGTGCTGCGCTTGCACTGGCAGGACAGCAGCAGCTACGTGAGTGCTGAAAGGGCGTAATCAAACGCTACACACAGTCAGGCAGGTGTTGATGTGTGCAACCGAAGGCGGAGAGTCCGCTGTTGCAATCTCACAGAGTGCCCGCCACATGTTTGGCCACTGCGCGCCTGCTTCATGTTCTGTTCACAACCGCCTGTTGCAGGTGCTCGACTTGAACATAGACATGGACAGGCTGCCGCAGCCGGGCCAGGTTGCTGCCGCGCTGCTGCCGAAGCGGCTGCTGGGCTTGCGCTGGCTGCAGAGTGTAGAGCGGCGGCAGCAGGACATGGCAGGACGCAGCCTGTTGACGCTGGACGACTGGAAGCGTAAGATGGCGTACACACAGCAGATGATGGACTGACGTGCCTGTGGTCTCAACCCTGCCGTGTAACAAACCGCGTATATGTTGCAGTGGCTGGGCATGAAACATTGTGGTTTGTGCCGGGCCTGCTTTTGCAAGCATGCAAGATGGTGCAACCCTTTTCCTGGCCGCACGACCTGTGCAATGACTTCTCACCAGCAGAACTTGGGCGGGGATCGCCTGGGTCAGCATTGCTCGAGGTACTCAGCTGTGCCTTGACCGGGCGCCCAGGAGTTGTCACCAGAATGGAGGCTGGGTGTGATCTGCGAAGACAGGCAGTTGCGAACTTGTGCGCGCTGGGGGACTGTGTGGAATGATTGCAGATGTGCTATGCCTTGTTATGTGCTTTCTCTGCAACTCTATAAGCGAGCACTAAGATTTGCGAGGGGGCGGTGGAGTGCCTCATTGTTCAAGTGATCGTGTTCGTTTCGTCGGATGATCGGGGAAACAAGATGCGCTGGTAGTTGCGGTGCTTTAATTGATGAGCAAACTTGGTTCAAATGCACAACTCGACACTGAAGAGCAATAATTACCCAGGAAAGGAGCCTGCACACTACCGTTTCCCCTGCCCATGCTTAAGAGCTGCACCGTATGCTGACGGCCAAAGGTCACGTGTAAAGGCCGGCACCAATAATACTACCAAGGCAGATGAAAAACAAGTTTGAGATTTTGCGCTGAGTTTCCAATTGGAGAGAAAGTAACACAGCTGTCGTCCGTTTGAAAGTCAAGTCTGTCATGAGGCCCCACTTTTGTTGCTCGTTGGTAAATGATGCTGCGATTCCCTAGATCAAAGCTGTACTCGTCATCACCTATCACTTGCAACCATTTTCACCAAACCGCCTGCAGGACTTGCTTTGTTTTGACGAGTTGAAGCATGCAGCGTCGATGTAAAACACGAAAGCTTTTGAATTCAGTTAAACACCGAAAAACTTAGTGCTGAGGCAAACTGCAGCAAGCAACAGCCATGTCAGCGTGCTGCTGTGTTGTGCCTGTTCACTCCTCTTTAATTATGCACAGCATACTGTAGAAGGAGCATTAGGGAAAACTACGTAACTTTGCAGACCACTTCATGGGACCAAGGCTCAAAGCAGCATGACAGCCGAGGACAGCACTGGGCTTGGTGTCGCCCATCGCCCTGGCGCAGCCTGTGCTGTAGCAAGGAAGGAGGAGGATGCTGTGGCAGTGCGTGTTGCCGTGCACATACGGCCATTGGTAGAGCAGGAGCTGGCCAAGGGCTGCCAGGAAATACTAGATGTATCGCCAGGCCAGCCTCAGGTGGGTCCCTTCACAGCACGCAGTAGTAGCATCTGCTGCTACTGACAGCAGAGATGTGTAATGCCTTGAGCCCTGCAGCAGCTCACTTTAATCTTCTGTCTGTGCAGATCTGTGTTGGACAGCACACATTCGCTTATGACAATGTGTACGGCAGCAGTGGCGGTGATGATGCAGCCAACCTCTACCCGGACTGTGTTGAGCCACTGGTGGATGGCCTGTTCAAGGGGTACAATGCCACTGTATTTGCGTATGGTGAGGAACAGCAGTCACACAACCGGCAGCCCGATGGCATGCCAGCAATCAGGTGCAATGGACACCTGCAGGAAAGCAATGTGTACACAGCTGCAATTCAGTCAGAGCAACAGCCACATGTTCAGCAGCACTCGGTCTGCCATGGCAAGAGACGCAACCTGAGCAGCATTGGAGGTACTGCCCAAAGCATCGTTGGCTGTGACGCCTAGTACACAAGTAACAGTTAGCCTGCCACAGTGCAATGGCAATCAGCAGCAGCAGCATAAAGTGTCCCAAGCCCCTTCACAGCAGGACCAGCTCGGCAACCATGCCAGCTTGCATGTCTTGCCTTTTTGTCTTACAGGGCAAACAGGGTCTGGCAAGACCTACACCATGGGGTCCTCATGGTCGCCTGACCTGGAGAGTCAAGGGGTCATCCCCAGTGTGATGGATGAGATGTTCACCAGGATCGAAGCCGAGAGCAACACAGACTTCATTGTGAAAGTCAGCTTTGTGGAGATTCACAAGGTGTGCGGCGAGCAGCGACTGCAGCAGCAGGAGCACAAAGCATTTGGGATATACCTAGCAGCATGCATCATCTGCAGCTGCCTGGCTAACAACACATAGCCACAGCAGCAGATGCGGCATGACTTATATCAGCAGCAGCAGATGCATTGCCCTGCTTGACGCAGCGAAGAACAGCAGGGCCATGCCCGCAGGGCTTTCCCTTCCAGCAGACGTGGTGGCAAGCGCACTTGCTGCTGGTGGATTGGGTGAGTAAGCGGCCAAATAGCAGGCATTTTTTTGAACCATTGCTTGTGTGGCCGCAATGCAGAGTGAATCGCCTTCCACTGCGCTGCTCCCTATTGCTTGCAGGAAGAGGTGCGTGACCTGCTTTGGACAAACTCTGCTGCGCCGCGGCCGGTGGTGGCAATCAGGGAGCTGCCCAGTGGTGTGAGCTTGGCAGGTGCCTGCGAGCGCCACGTGCACAGCAGGGAGGAGATGAGCCACCTGCTGATGCAGGGCACGCTCATGCGCGCGGTGGCAAGCACCAACATGAACAACAGGCGAGTGGTGCAGGAGGAGAATCGGGCAGAAGCAAACAGCGCTCCAGCAGCATTACCACTGAACATCCAGTGGTGCCACCTGGCAGCACCTGCAGGGTCGCGGTTAGTTCGTGCCTGCGACTTAGCCACAGGACGGCCGCCTTGCGGCGTGCCAGCAGTGCTGCCATCCCTGCACTGCATGCCTGCCGCGACTGCCCAACCTGTGTGCAGGTCCAGCCGCAGCCACGCCATTTTCACCATCACGCTTGAGCAGCGGAAGCGGACCGTGGTGCGCCCAGCCAGTGCGCCGCCAGCAGTGGAGTACACGCCGGGTGGCTCTGCGCTGCCGCCGCGCTGCGCCAACTCTGATAGCAGCGAGGGCGAGTCGACAGAGGAGGACGAGGAGGAAGACCTGGAGTGTGCCGGGGAGGATTACCTCATAGCAAAGGTGGGGTTGTTGCAGCAGCATCCGCATGACTCAGTGCAAACAGTAGGCAGCAGCCCGCATCAGGCGAGCAACTGCACCTTGGTGCTGAGCAGCCATTCAGTTGTCTGCTGTTGACCTTTCCATGCTTGCATAGGGCTGGCTGTGCCATAGCAAAGGTGGGGTTGTTGCAGCAGCATCCGCATGACTCAGTGCTAACAGTAGGCAGCAGCCCGCATCAGGCGAGCAACCGCACCTTGTTGCTGAGCAGCCATTCAGTTGTCTGCTGTTGACCTTTCCATGCTTGCATAGGGCTGGCTGTGCCAGCCCTCAGCAACTTGCAACTGCACATGCACGCTTACGCCCTTCCCCACATTCACCACGTGCATGCGCGCGCCCGCGTGCAGATGCACCTGGTCGACCTTGCCGGCAGTGAGCGCGCCAAGCGCACGGGCGCGCAGGGGGTGCGGCTCAAAGAGGCCATCAACATCAACAAGGGGCTGCTGGCCCTCGCCAAGGTCATCACCGCGCTGGTGGACAACCAGAGCCATGTGCCGTACAGGTGAGCGCAGGCGCAGCACCTGGGAGCAGCGCGGACCTCATCGCCACAGCATGCAGCAGCCGACCGCTGGTGCGCATGCATGACTTCTGGGAGGTTGCAGCTGCTGGTGAGTTGAGCAAGGCACAAAGTGCTGTTTCGGCTGCACCAGCGCTGTCTGATGCCTGCTGCGCCCCTTGTCATGCTGCGCTTCATGTGCAGGGACTCAAAGCTCACGAGGCTGCTGCAGGACAGCCTGGGCGGCAACTCGCGCACCGTCATGATCGCGTGCGTCAGCCCTGCAGACATCAACCGCGAGGAATCGCTCAACACCCTGCGATATGCAGACCGCGCCCGCAGGATCAAGAACAAGCCCGTGGTCAACCGCGACCCTGTTGCAGCCCAGCTGGCAGCGCTGCGGCAGCAGATCGCAGGGCTGCGTGCAGAGAACACTGCGCTGCGCACTGCGCTGGGTGGGGATGCGGCTGCAGCTTCGGTGTTTGCGGCGGCAGGGCGGGCTGGGCCGTCAGTTGCAAGCGAGGCCCTGCAGGAAGCATACGATGACCTGGCAGTGCGCTGCAACGCTCTGGAGGTGCAGAACGCCAAGCAGCAGATGGAGTTGGTGAGTGAGGGCGCAGATGGGGTGCTGTTCCAATGGCTGACATAGTATCCGTGGTGCAAGCCGGGTGGCGTTTGATGAGTTGGTGTGGAATCTTGTGCAGTAGCTGCAAGGCTGTGCTGGGGTTGTGGGTTGCATGGTGTGTGGTGGTCGTGGCGCTTGCGTATGCATTGCACTAGGCATGGTGAGTTCATTGATCAAGCAGCTTCAGTACTTGTATCCGTGCCTGAAGCCTGCAAGCCCACACTGTTGTACATTGACGGCCTGTGTTAACGCCGTTGTGCCACTTTGCTGTCTGCAGGACGCTGCTCAAGCAGAAGTGCAGGTGCTGCGGAATGGCATGCTGTCAGCGGAGACAGAGCGGGATCAGGCACTGCTGCGCCTCGAGGCCCTGCAGCAAGCACTGGCCACGTCAAGTGACGACGCGATCAAGGCAGCGCTGCAGCAGGATGCAGCGGCAGCTCATGGCCGGGCATTCGGCAGTGGGAGGAACGATCAGCTCGGTGCTGCATCAGCTACAACAGCAGGGGAGCAGCAGCACCAGCGGCCGGCTGGCGGCATTGTCGGGGAGCTGGGCGTTGTTGCGGGGCTGCGGGCCCGTGTCTCAGAGCTGGAGTCTGAGCTTCGGCAAGTGCGCAGCCTGCAGCGCATGACGTCCAGTGTTCTGGTGCGCGGCATGAGCAGCGGCGGCATGGGCCTCGGACGGGCATCCGTCCGTGGCTCGCGCGTGCGCAGCAGCAGCGCTGCAGCTGGTGGCGCTGCAGCTGGTGCTGGTGCACTGGGCAACAGAGGCAGCAGCCGCCATGGCAGCCCGCCGCTGCCGCATGCGACTGCTGGCTTGGGCGTCAGCTTGGAAGAGGAGGAGGACGAGGATGCCTGCTCGCCCATGACACCTGCCAGGCAGGCTGCGGATGATCTGGACGAGCCGTTGGAGGTGAGCGGTCCCTGCAGTGCCTCTCGCAACCAGCACCAGCTGGTTGCAGCAGGGGTGGCAGCCCCTGCACGTGACTCGCAGCTGGGGTGGATTTACCAGCACAGGCTACACTGGATGCTGCGTGCAGTGCGTACAAGCTGCACAGCAGAAGGTGTGCTTGTGCATGTGTCGTTGCTGCATTGGTGCCGCGCCTTCAGACTTGGAGCCTAACAAGCTGGCCTCGCTCCACCTTTTTGCATTGTAACGACACCTGTGTTTTTGCCCCATGCTCCTGCTGCTGCTGCTGTACCACTTGCTGGAGCAGGAGGTGGAGTCAGATGCTGAGGTGCTGGCTCAGTCTGCTGCACACATGGTGGCACGTGAGGCCATGACCATGAAGCTTGCTGTGCTGGCTCGCCAAATGGAGGCCAAGCAGAAGCGGCTGCTGGCGCTGCAGAGCGCTGCAGATATGGAAGGTGCCAAGAGCAAGTACATGATGGACCTGCAGAAGGAGAGGGACACACTTGCCAAGGAGAAGACAGCACTGCTGCAGGTGAGCGGCAGTGCAAACATCTGCTCATATGCAGGCATCACGTGGTTGGTGACATCGGCAGAGCTGGCGACTGCAGGTGTTGCTTGTTGTCTGTTTGTGCTGGGAACATGGCAGAGTTGTGGCTCTACATATGTCCAACAGTGACAGGTATAGGCTTGTTGAAGCGCACGTAGCTCCAGGCTCTTTTGTTCTGCGGCACCTGCTGCAAACATGTGACAGTTTGATATGCACTGTGCACTTGCTTCCATCACCTCAACTGCTCTGCTGCTGCTGCTGCTGCTGCTGCTGCTGCTGCTGCTGCTGCTGCGTGAATGTGAGTGCAGAAGCTGCAGGCTGTGGAGGTGGCTGGTGCTGAGGAGCGCAAGCGGTTGGAGCAGCAGTACAGGGACAAGCTGACGTCAGTGGAGCGGCGCCTGAAGGAGCTGGCAGAGCGTGAGAAGGCAGCCAAGCGCAACGCGGCACAGCTGGTGAGTGGCTTGCCCGACTCCTTCACCAATGCATCAGGCAGTGCGCAGCCAAGGGTAGGGAGCATCTGTTATGGCAGCTGCTGCTTGCAGCTGCTGGTCCTTCAAGGCAGTGTGATGTAACCAGGTTGAACATTGGGCGGCATGCAGCGGCCAACAGTACAAAGGGTATCTGGCGGCAGCAAAATTCACCTGGGGCTGTTCATCAAACACGCATTTCCTGCTGCTACACCAGCTGCGCCAGCACTTCCCGCGGCCCTTGCTCTGCATGCCGACCCAACCAGGTTGACCCGTGTTGCACTGCCTGCCCACTTGCATGTGCAACGACCACACCCACAGGGTCGCGTGCAGGCAGTGTGTCAGCAGCTACAGGCAGACATCAGCCGCATGAAGTCAGCTCGTGCAGCAGTGCAGCGCCGCATGGAGTCAAAGGAGAAGGAGTTCAGGGAGTGGCGGCTGATGCGTGAGCGCGAGGTGCTGCAGCTGCGCCGCAATGCGCAGCGCCAGAACGCAGCGCTGCAGCAGCACCAGGCCATGCACAGCAAACAGCAGGTGCGCAAGTACAGCTGCTGCCTGCAGCCTGCTAGACTGTGCCTGGAGCGAGTGTAGCTGTTGGTGCTGTTTGCCGCTATAATGTACATCACCCATTTGCGTATGTGCGTGATGCCGCACAACGTTCTCAGTGTGCGCTCTTGATGCACACACACACGCCTGACACCCAGCATGTGGCGTCGCACAACGTTGCCCGTGTGAGCTCTTGATGCACCCGCCTGCCTCACACCCAGCAGGACGCGTCAGCACTTGTCCGCTGGGCAGGCGGTGACTGCACACATGTGCAGATGCACTCTTCACACATGTTGCATGCGCGCAACCGCGACATGCGCAGGCTGTGCTCAAGCGCAAGACAGAGGAGGCCGAGGCGGCACGCCGCAAGCTGCGCGACCTGCTGGAGCTGCAGACGCGCGTGCGCAGGGACAAGCGCCCCGGGCAGGGGCAGGGGCAGGGCGCAGACGAGCGCGGTGAGTGCGCTCGCAGGACAGCTCTTGCTGATCTGGCTGCGACTTCGCTCACCCTGCGTACAGCACCACCGCATGGTCCCGCACGTGTGTTTATGAAGCTGCCTGCATGTGAGTGCAGCGCCCGGCTGTGCCCGCAAGCTGAACTGCACGAGGAGAATGTTGATGCATGCGGCTTGCGCCTGCAGCTTCCATGTTGACGCGCACCTCCTGAATCTACGGCGATCGCCTTTCATTGCCTTGGCTGTGCTTCCTCGTGCGCCTCGCAGGCAGTGCGCCGGCGGACCTGGAGCTGCAGCCCAACGCAGCTGCTCCACTGCTGCGTACCGAGAAGGCGCGGCGCGAGTGGGTGCAGCAGGAACTGGAGCTGTGCAGCACGAGCTGGCAGTACCAGAAGGTGAGAATTGGCGGCCCTGCAGGCAGCAGGCGGCCTTTTGACAGTGCGGTGTTCGTGGTGGTGTGTGATGCGGCTTCTGCCCTGAAGTGCGTGTGTGCCTGCAAAGCGCCCACTGAGTGTGCTGCAGCTGTTTCCTCCTGTGTCGCCCCTGTTGGCGAGTGATACCAGCGCCCACACGTGCCTGCGCATGTGCTGGACTCTGCTCGTGCTCCTGCTGCAGGTGCTAGATGGCGAGCTGGCGCAGCGTGCAGAGGCCACCCGCAAGCTGCGGGAAGTGCAGAAGCAACTCATGCTGCTAGGAGGCCTTGTACCACCCAGCCCGGTGGTGACTGCTGCTGCCGCGGCAGCTGCGGCAGCCAGCCGTGGTGCTGGCGCAGCTGCTGCAGCTGCAGCAGCAGCCCAGGCTGCACTGCCAAGGGAGGAGGTACTGCAGCAGGAAGCAGCCAGGCTGCAGGCAGCCATAGACAAGCACAGCGCCAATGTCAAGGTGCGGACGTCACGTTTGCTTGGTGTGCTGTCAACATCCTGACAGCTCCTGCAGCTGCATGGAGGGCCTTGAGGGCGCAGCGCAGCGTCCGCAGCTGCCTCAGCATTGCGCATGCCCGCTGGCATGCTCGTGGAGTGCTGCTCCTACCACAGCCCCAGCAGGCCATGTGCAATGGACGGTGTGCTGCACTGCTGTGTGCTGCAGGAGCTGCAAGAGCAGTGGGAGCGTGCGCGCGCCGATGAGCAGTCGCGTGGTGCGGGCGCTGCTGATGTCAGGCGCTGGACGGGCATTCGCAACATCATTGAGGCGCGCGAGCTGCTGCGCACGCTGTTCATATGCGCCTGCGCACAGAAGGCTCAGGTGGGTGACTTTACTCCAGCTTGCTTCGTCACATGCGACCGAACTTGAACATCTCCGATTTAGCACAGCTGAGCGTCATGACGGCAAAGACATAGTGTCGTGATGAGATGGCTGTTGCACTGCGGCCTCGTATGTTGCTGCCTTTTAGGTGTGCGAGGGCGCGATGGATCTTGCCAAGCTGCAGGAGACAGCAGACATTTTGCAGATCAAGCTTGACATGTCAATGCAGCAGGCAGCAGAGGCAAAGCGCAAGGCGCTGGAAGCAGATGCCACCACAGCCGCAGTCATGACAACGCCAGCACACCACCTGGCACTTGTGGCGGCAGCGGCAGCAGCGAGCGACAGCGATGACGATGACAGCAGCTGCGTCAATGATGGCAGCCTGCCAGCAACCGCAGCAGCAGCAGCGAGGCTCCGCGCACGCCTGGCCAAGCAGGACACTTCAGGACGCACAGCAGCAGCTGCGGCAGCGATGGCAGGCGCGGCTGGCAGGCGCAGTCCTGCACATGCTGCTGACCTCGTAGGCCATGCGGGCGGTGCTGCTGCAGCAGCAGGGGTGTCTCCAGGGCCGCGGGCGGCGCATGATGCGCGCGATGACGTGGACATTGAGGCCGACAACCTGCTGCGCAGCATGGGCCTGCCTCCCATCTTGGAGCTGCCAACGCCCTCGGATGACACATTCTCGCCGTGCGGCAGCGCCCACGCTGCTGCCAATGCGCTGGCCAGCAGGGCGCTCTACGCACACAGCAGCGCACGCAGCCACAGCCTTGGCCGGCAGCGCTATGGCTCCCCGGCCGCCAGCAGCAGCAGCAGGTATCAGGATCTGCTGCGGCTGCAAAAGGACGGCAAGGCCTGCAGGTCTAGCCCTGGCAGCCCGCGGTCTGTCCGCGCAGCGCTGGATGCCGCTGCAGGTAGCTTAGCAGGGGATCTCACTGCCGCTTGCAGCAGCGGCTGCGACCCAGCTGCCATAGAAGCAGGCAAGGGCAGCAGTACTGCCTCGGCAGCAGCTCCAGAGCTGTGTGCTGAGCCAGCAGTTGCTGGCAAGCGCGCCTCTATCAGCCAAGGCGGCAACAACATGCACAGCTCGTTAGCAGGAGCCAGCAGCAGCAGCAGAGCAAGCTTCGGCTTAGGCGGCACAGTCTCTGCTGGCGGTGGTGCTGGAAACGCCAACAGCGCTGGCCTCAGACGGCCTGATAGATCTGGCAGCCTGGGGCTAGGCCAGGCTGCTCAGGACCTAGCAGCAAAACTAGATGCTTTGGAGGTGGACTGGAAGGGGTACAAGCAGCAGTCGACAGCAGCAGGCAACCAGCACCCGCACAGGCGCTCCATCCCAGGAGGCCGCAACCAGGGCCGGTCCAGCTACTGCAGCTTACCCGGCAGCCCGGCCGGCAGCATGCCTGTGGGCAGCTTTGGCCTCAGTCGCGGCAGGCCTGGCAGCGCTGGCAAGGACAGCACTGCAGCAGCAGCAGCAGCAGCAGCAGCAACAGCAGGCCGGCGGCAGAGCCTGTCCGCATGCAGCACACCACACCAAGGGTTGCAGCGCGGGTGGCGGCTTCTGGCCGCATCAGCAAGGGCCAGACGCCGGGCCACTGGAGGACGATGATGCCGCTGGGCATGAAGGGGCGGGTGTAGCCGCAGTGGCCAAGGAACTCAACTTCTTAGACATGGAACCGGAACCCTCGACCTCTCCTCCGCTGGGTCGCAGCACCCCTGAGCCTCCATTCGCAGGGGCGCTGGGGAACAGCAGGGGCAGCAGCAGCAGCAGGCAGGGCAGCGCCAGCAGAGTTGGGTCAGCAAGCAGGTCGGGGGCCAGCCCTCACGCGTCTGGTCCGGGATGGGCGAGCAGGCCAAACTCGCAGCCAGCAACGCCGCCATCTGCTGGCAGCAACAGCCGGCGGCGGCCGCCGCGGCGGCCGCAGCAGCACGATGGAGGCAGCGACGGCGAGCTGCAGCAGGCGCCAGGCAGTTGGGAAGGCGGCGGGTCTGGCAGCAGGAGCAGCAGGAGCAGGGGAGGCCGGTGGGTTGCGCGCAGCGTCGATGGCGCCCTGTTGCAGCAGCAGCAGCAGCGCAGGCGCCGTGCGGGCGTGCAGATCCTGGTGGAAGATGAGGTGGCGGAAGACGACAGTGCAGATGACGACAACGACAATGAGGATGACGACCCCAGCTACGACCCTGCGGTGCATGGCACCCCAGCAGCTGCTGCCAGGGGTGCAGGGCGGCGGTCTGGGAGGAACTCAGGGAGGAACTCCCAGCGGCATTCACGTCTGTCAGCAGGGTCTGACACCGGCGGTGAGTCCAATGGTTGGCCTGCATGGAGGCCACAACCAGGAGGATTCCTGCGCTACTTTTGGTGTGTCTAGGTTGCTTGCAGCAAGCAGCAGTGTGGGATGCGAGTGAAGAGCGGGTAATGCTGCCTGCTCATCCATAACTGAGCTCCTCCTGTGTTGGCGGAGCTCTGTGCCCAATGCCTCCAGCCCAGAATCATCACCTCAACATGCTGAGCCTCACATGTGGTGTGCTGCACGTCGACGTTCTGGCCCGGCATGCAGATGCTGCCGGCGCCCCTGCCTCTGCCAGTGCGCGCGTGTCGGGCCGCTGGGGCGGCAGCTACCCCAGCCACCCCGGCAGCAGGGCCGCCTCAGCCAGCAGCAACAGCAGCAGCCACACGGCAGCGGCCGCGTTCCTGGCGGGCGGGCGCAGCTTGGCGGCGCAGGTGTCGTTCAACCACGAGAAGCGGCGCGGCTGGGAGAGGCCTGTGCTGGAGGACATCAACGCGCAGCGAGCGTCAGCTGGCATGCCAGCAGTGGACAAGCTCACGATACAGGTGGGCAGTGAGTGGCTGTTGTGGGCGGGTTTGGAGGAGGCAGTTGGGTGGGTGTGCATAACAGGGAGGTTGCTGAGGGAGGTGTTGATTGCGTCGGCCGTGACCCCTGACTGCAAGCTGTTGCTTCTGTGCCGCCTACCCTGGCAGTCTGTGTCAGACGCACAGGTCAACCCAGCCTCTTTGCGACTTGAGACTCCTATCTCTGCTGAAGCTGCTCCTGGGGTACCTTCTGCTCCATCTGTTTGCGGCCTCCCCTGACCCATGATTACCCCCTCGCTGCCCTGTCGCTGCTTCTGCAGCTGCTGAAGGAGGCTATGACAGGGCAGGAGATCGAGGGAAGAGTCTGGACCGCCGGCGCCAAGACCAAGGACAACCTCATCGCCGACTACAGGTGACTTGGGCAAGTGCACTGCTGCAGCATGTGTAAGGAATGAAAGGCATGCACCCTCCAAGAGTTGCGCCAGCCAGCAAGTGAGTACACCAGCACGTCTAGGTGAACGTTTGCACGTGCCAGCGACACTTCCTGTTTCCTGCAGGGTGCAGGATGGTGCACGTGATCCTGGACTCAGGCAGTTTGACGACATACTGCACTGCTGCTGCTGCTGCTGCTGCTGCTGCTGCTGCTGCAGGCGCATGCTGCACCTCAACGAGCGCGTTGATGAGGAGACGGACATCAACCGCATCACAGGGGCAGCAACATGGTCCATGCTGAGCTCGCCCACAGGCCAGGAGCAGCGCAGCAGCCAGGAGCCAGCAGCAGATGCCGCAGCCGGCGGCGCTGACGCGGCGGCAGTGAGCAGCCAGCGCAGCCGCATGGCAGAGGGTGGCCCTGCTGCTGGCAGCAACGGCGGCGGCGTGATGTGGCGCAGCAGCAGCATAGGCACTTCTGTGGCTGGCGGCGGTGCAGGTGGGGATTGTACAAGTCCCTTTCGTGGGGCGCATGCCTTGCGGTTGTGGTTGCCACCAGTCCCATAGCCGTGCGTCGCATGTCGCTGACTCTGGGTAATGCATCCTTTGTCTTTCCAGCATCCTGCATACCTGCATCACCCAGTCCGCTGTGTCTATACTTGCTGCGTGTGCACCAACGTGCGGGATGAAGGAACAAGGGAGCAGTCTCCTGCTGTTCCACTGCACAAGCTTTGCTGGTGCACCTGCTGCTGATGCTGCCAATGCGTCGCGCCCCATGCACGCCTGCCTCCTGCAGCTCGCCGCGTCCTCTCAGCCGGCTCGCAGCGTCCAGATGCGCTGCCCGCCTCAGCACCAGGCTCCAGCCCCACCTCCCCCTCGCCCCGCCGCAGCACCCAGGGTGACAGCGCCAGGGCAGCACCACCAGCCAACAGCCCAGCGCGGGTGCTGGGCCGCAGCAGCAGCGCCAGCGGGCGCTACAGGTCGCCAGTGCACTCTGCAGCTGGCGGCAACAGCAATGCAGGCAGCGGCGTCGGCTCGTTGCTGGGTGCCGCTGGGCGGCAGGCGGTGGCGCAGAGTGTGGATGGCGGCTTGCTGGTGGGAGCGGGCGCCGAGCGCATTCCACGGGAGCACTCGCCGGCAGGAGCGCTGCAGCAGGTGGGCTATTGGACTGGCTGGCTTAACTGGCGGTTCTGTGGGTTCATGCTGGTACCTGTGTGTTGCTTTGTGATTGGCTGAAGTTATGACAGTCTGTGCTGCTGAGAGCACAAGCAGCGCACTATTACAGCACGCCTGTCTTGTGTAGCAGCGGCAATGACAGAGCGAGGTTGTTGTGATGCAGCATGTGGTTTGCCTGAGCCCAGGGGAGTGTGTAGGACTGCTGACAGCAAAAACAGTAGAGACCCTTTTGGTGGTGATGGCTGTCAACTGCCGTTTGCTGGCACCTGCAGGCCGCGCAACGAAACACCCAGCGCAGCAGCTCGCAGCAACTCAAGCTCAGCTTACCAAGCTCGCGCGTCGATGGTGCGAAATGCAAGTTTGACGTTGCACGATGTGTGCGCGCAGCATGCAGAATCCCTGTCAGCTGCCCACTGCATTTTGTCTTGGTCAGCATGTGCCCACATTCTGATTTGTGTTGGTGCTTCATGTGATCATGGTGTTTTATACAGTGTGTGGAGCTGCTGATGCACTGTGCGGCCCCTCATGTGGACTGTGCTGCTCCTGCTGCAGGCCCCTACAGCGCGCGTCTGCCGTTCACCAGCAGCGGAGGCGGCAGCAACAGCAACGAGCCAAAGTCCCAGGTGCCATCTGCAGAGCGCAGCAACAGCAACAGCAGGCAGGGACAGCCAAGCTGGCGATGATTGGATGTGCTATGCCACTAGCATAGCTGCTGGTGCAACCACCACTTCCTCTGGTGGGTTTGCACCTTGTAGAAGTGTACATTGGGTATGTTCTGTGTAATGCAGCCAGCTGCAACCAGCCTAGCAGAGCAGAGCCTGAGCCTAGGTCCGTTGTGACTGAGTGGACGTATGGGTCTAGTGCTTTGTGCCGGCTTGTAGAGACGTTGTGGTGGTCAATCTAGCCCAGAAGATCTCTGACTGTAGCTGTGATTGCTATCGTTTGATTGGAAGCTGTGCCTGGCTGTGGCAGAGGGTGGCCTTGAGCTTGCGCTGCAATACAGTGTACATGATGCAGTGCTGTGTCCCTGCACAGGATGCAGAAGAGTTGCTGTGCACACAGCCATGTATGTATGCTAGCTGCGTGTTGCTATCAATTTTTCAGTTCTGAAGCTGCAAATGCATGTCTGGACAGCCCTTCGGTGCTTGCGCTGTGCTGTGCGTGCAGCTCATTGATTGGTTTGTTGTTCTCTCCTGAGCGCTGGTACAGTGGCATGCACAAACTATCTGCTGCTGTACTGTTGTGTTAGAGGTTGACCTCTATAGGTGCGGTGCTGTGTTGGTGTGGCTTGCAGTTGAGTTGCATCAAGCTGCAGCACTGAAGCAGCACAAGTATCATGTGCTTGCGCACAAGTGGGCCCCGGGGCGGGCTAGGCTGGGTTGTTATGTCAAGTTCTGCTGGTACGCCAGCCCTGCTGCCAGCATCATCATATTACCCATTCAAGCCATAGCATCAACGCCATCGGCTCAGAGGAGGAGGGAGCACTGCTCCATAATGTTTGCATGTTTTGCGCACATGCCAAGCCTTCACAATCAGCAATACACGGTGCCACCATCCGAGATCTTCTGGACTGCCCCAAATATCATCAGACACAAAACGCAACACCTTGGTTGATGAAACAGACATGGACAAAATGCTGCGCAACTTCTCACCGCAACCAGGCAGGGATCTCAGCAAAAACACTATCCCTCTGAGCAGAGGTACTACCTCTGGCAGGGCAATCACACATCGATTGTGACAATGACTCTACTTCTGCACCACAACAAGGACATGCTGAACTGGAATAAGCTCTGCGACCCCCATACTGACTAGTACGCTCCAGGTACGCCAGCCAGGCTGTGTGTGTACTTGGCACTGTGAACTGCCGGTCAGCAAACAATGCACGCCAGCAGTTGCACATGCGTGCCCGACAAGCCTAGACTGGCTGCAAACCACTGCACAGGTCGCCAGCTGCCGTTTTGTTGCGGTGTTCACGGAGCCAACACAACCGTCAGTGACCGCTGGTGGCCCAGGGTAGTACTCAGGGTTTGGTTTAGGGCTGTACCAGCAGTTGCTTGCAAGCTGTCCCTAACCTTGAGCCACTGCTTCATCGCAGTCGTACTGCCACATCCAATTGGACGGAATGGTCCCCATCAGGCCCACGATGCCCCGCAGCAGCACGTCCCTGGCCGCAGCAGCCAGCGGGTTATGCAGGTTTGCAACGCTGCTGGCACTGCGCGAGTGCTGCAGCAGCGCTGCTGCTCGCTTGTGACGCAGCGCCTCATACTGCCTCAGGGCTGGCGCGATGTTGCACTCGTGCCTGCAAGCACAGCAGGGGAGGCACGATCAGCCAGCAGAGTCAGTCTAGGGTAGTGCATCTGTTTGCGCCAGGGAAGCCCCTAACAAGGATCGCACGAATCCAATAGAAAAGCAATGGGCAATCTGCATATGCCATATGGCATGGTCACATGACAGACGTTTGGAGGTGAACTGACCGGGAGAGGCAGGCAGCGAGCACTCCTGCGTCCTCCAGCGCCTTGTTGCCACCTTGTCCGAGGTTTGGCGGGATGGGGCTGGCGGCATCTCCCAGCAGCGTGACAGCACCGCTGCTCCACACTAGGGTTGGGTCGCGGTCAAAGATGCCGACCTGCAAGCAAACATGACTTTAGTTAACAAGGTGCAGCACAGACCCTGGCGTGGTGAGCACGGTAGCCAGCCCTTCCCTTTTCAATCGCGCTGCCTCCCGCTGCAGGCAATGCTCCGCACCCACTGTGAATCCCCGGTCCAACCGCCCGTGGCTGGGCTAAAAAAGCAAAGGAATTGACGGAGTTGTGCGGGTGGTTTCGATCGCCCACACAATGAAGAAGAAATTGGGTATAATTACAAGAACCCCTCATGAGCGGAACGACGGCTCGCTGGGCTAGTGCCTGAGGCAGGTTCAGTCCTGTACTACTGAATTGTATTGTATTGTATTGTATTGTATTGTATTGTATTGTAATGTATTGAAAGCGGTGTGGGCACCGCTGATGACAAGTAGGAATGAGCATATCGAGTTGCAAGAGCTTCGGGGGCACAAGGGTTGGGTGAGTGTACTTAGCAGCTGAACAGCATCGCGGTGCTGGGGTGCCCCCGCGCTGCTGTGGCACTTATGCACAAAAGCTGACGGCAACTTGCAACATCCAGCCAATGTAGCAGCAGAGCATCACTGCTCTAAATGATGCATAGCATCACAGAACTCGCAGCAGTGATAGCAACACGGACAATTCATTGCCCTTGTCAAGCCATGCCTCCGCACTGAAGTGCAACCCGCTGACATTGTGTCTCAACACCAGTGTTTGACGCTGCTTGGCAACCTTTGTGCAGAACCAGACTCACTCGAATCATCACCGCAACTTCGCGCTCCAGCATGCGCTGCACGAGGCTCCATCCCTTGAACTTGCCAGCCAACTCCTCCTTGACTGCTTCAATAGCAGCAGCATCAGCGACAGGACCCCAAGTGTCGCTGCTGCTTGGGCGCGCCAGCGATGTGAACCAGCTGCAGTCGCTGCCCAAGCCATACGACCCAAAGTGCTTGTGGCCGGGGCCGTACACCATGCGGCAGGTGTGGGGTGGGACGAGGTCGTGGTTTCGATTCATGGTGACTGCAAACACCACCTCCTCACCAGTGTACCTGTGGCAGATGTAACGAGCATGTCGCGGGTTGCGTTGACGCAGCAGGAGGTGCGCACAAGGTGCATGTGGGTGCATAACGTTGCACGCATTGGCTGGCTGTGCTCACACATGAGGCAGCAGCGCATGCGAAAGAAAGACACTGCTGGAAGGTAGGTGTGTGCCACATGGCACAGCCCCAGCTGGTGCACCAGCTGGCAGCATGCGTGACGAACACCGGTCAACCCACGCTGCCTGTTGCTGCAGCCTTGTCCCCGATCACTTGCGGCCAAGTGGGCATCAGGCACCTGCCTGCGCCACGGAGGATTAAGGCACGTTTATTGCAGTTGACATGCTGTTCAACACAGCATGAGCTACAATCAAACGCCTTGAGCAAGATTGTGCAACAACAGGATGGATGGGCAGCCAGGGCACTCACGACGGTGGCGGCTCTGTGCCCCCCTTCACAATGGCTCGCGTGCATGAGCGCAGCCCGTCACAGCCAACCACCAGATCTGCCTCGTAGCTGCTGCCATCAGTGAACACCAGCGTAGCACGCCCGTCACTGCTGCCGCTGCCACTGCCACTGCTTTCTCTGCCGCTGTTGCTGCCGCTGACAGAGGGCTGATGAACGTCTTGAAGGCGCTTGCCCAGCTGCAGTGGTATGTCAGCTTGTTGCATTGCTTCCAGCAGCACGTTCAGAAGCCGGAAGCGCCGTACCCCTACCATAGGCAGCCCACCTCGCTGCAATCCGCAGACACAATCCGCACAGTGGGGATGTCCCAGTGGCAGCAAAGCAGTAGCCACACATGATGTCAGAAAGGGATGGCCCTGCCCCCTCCCCCCTCCTCCCGGGCAAACATGCGCCCTCACATGCATGCATGCCCTGCTAGAGTGTTATGCACAAAACAGTTGGGTTGTGCATCCGGCTGCTGCCTGGCCAACTGAACTCGCCCATTGCATGCACTTCTCATGCACCTGCACACCCATGTGCCATGTGCTGCATGTGTGATTCCATTCCAGTAGCGACTTGCTGCTCACTTCCTGCGCCATGGTGGGGAACTCCACTATCGTCTTGTCGTTTGGTCTTGTGGCATGCATTGTGTGGATGGGCTCCCCAACACCAGCTGTCACATGCTGCGCCAGGCCCAGTGACCCCAGCACACGCAGGCCGTTGGGAGCCAGGCTGATGCCCGCACCAACCTGCAGGCGACGACAACAAAGAGCAGATGGCTTGTGGGCACCTGCAGAAGTTCACGGCGGTCGTCCGGTACATGAACAGCTTTGAGCGCATGCAGGCCGTGGGGTGCTCAGGCGCATGCCTGGGCTGCCACAGGCAACGTGGGACAAGCCAGTTGTGGAGGGGCGGGTGTGTCAGCAGACACACCAGGAGCGCTTTGTCCAGCAGTCGAAGGTTGGCATGACAGCACTCCGCTCAAGCACTCAACTTCAGCGTTGGTTGCTTTGCAGGACTGTGCCGCTGCAAGGCCGCACGGTCCACAGCGTGCGCTGATGTCAGCGTACATATGCATGCTGTAGTGCATAGTGGTGTAGTGCAGAGTAGAACCTGCTGGGACTATTGCCTCACCAGGGCAGATTATGCCAAACACGACACGGCATTCTTTGGCAACGCTTTGCAGGACACCACTGTTTTGAGGCAACTCACCTCTTTGATGGCGTGCGCTGCTTCAAACACCACTGGTGTGCAGCCCAGCTTCTGCTTCAGCAGCAGAGCAAGAGCAGGACCTCCGACACCAGAACCAACGATAGCAACACGTAGGTCTTGAGGGCGTTTTGCTTTAGAGGCAAAAGAGCGCTGTGTGGTGGTGGCAGCTGCTGCTGCTGCTGCTGCTGCTGCTGCTGCTGCTGCTGCTGCTGCTGCTGCTGCTGCTGTGCCTTGAAACTTCCGCAACGCAGGTAGCCAACATGTTGCAGCGTTCAAAAACACTGAGTGCGCATATTGGTATAGTATCATGGCGACGACCTACGCGTATCCTGGCAAGTGACGTGAAGGCTGAAAAGTCACAGCACAACAATTATACCTCACAACTCGTACTGCAAGTCGCTTGCTTTTGTTTATGCTTATTCTACCACAAACTTTGCTACATAGAGGAACAAGAGAAGGGCTGTGAACACGTGATACCCGAGGAACGTTGTGTCAGATCGCAAACCCTTGTTCGCCGACTTGGGTCAGTTACTTGTAATACCACCAATGCAGCCGAAATATGGTGCTTAAGCATAACATCCAACTACATGGCAAACCACAGAGCGCAGAACATCCAGCAGCGCGAACTGGCAACACAGCACCTGCAGGGTCACGATTGGTTCTTGCCCACGACTTGGCCACAGGACCAAAATCTCATGGCTTGCAAGCATTGCTTCCATCCCTGCACTGTATGCTCGCAGCGACTGCCCAAACCTTTGTGCAGGTCCAGCCGCAGCCACGCCGTTTTGGCAACCACGCTCGAGCAGCGGAAGAGCGCTCTGAACGCTCAGCTAGCAGAGGAACGCCTCATGGCACACGTTTGTGGCAGAACGTGCAGGCCCTGCTGTTCGGAACGCGGTCTGTTAGCTTCGCCATCCCGTCTAGAAACCAGCTGGTCTAAGCATACGACAGACAGAAGGCAACACCGTATAGGCGTTTGCGCAAAATTGCCAGGCTGAGCAGCAAACACCCAATGGAATGAATAGCCATTACGTAACATATTAGCGCATGACAGATAAGCGCTAAGGCATGCATGAACAACAGTAATAAGACTAGACTGCTGCCTTAAATCTGAATTTTTAGAAACAAGTTTTGATTGAATTTTTAAAACAAGTGTTGATATGCTCAACTGCTTTGTAACAGTCATTAATAGCTGCCATACTGCAAATTCCGTTGACGGGCACGCCGTGCCAAGAACAAGTGTAGCCACTGGCTGGCTGGTACAAGCATGCGTGTACGTTGCAGTCTACTGCTGCAAGGTGTGTTCGCCGACAGCTAAGGCTGCCTCAACACTCTGCACACCCGATCAGACACTGCGTTGCTGTATTACCTTTACCTGTATCTAACTATCACTATGACCGCCCGAGATTGCGCTAGTGATGTACTCTGACCAATGTGTTGGCTGTTGCGTGATGCGCCACTGCCCAACAGAGTCTCAGTCACTTATCGATGGTTACAGAGGCTGAAACACTCTTGTGCACAATATTTCTCGGCGTGCCGAATTCAGGCACGCCACGCCACAAAAGGCCGTCAGCGCCCACAAAACCACAGATGTGAGCCCTGATCAACAAAACCACGCATTTGCGCACCAGCCAATGGCGCGCTTGCCGCTTCTCATAATAATCATCCATTCAGATGCACCAACCGAGGCAAAGCCGTGGCTATGATGACCAGGTGGACTGGTCAAACCCACGTGGTGCACCACAAGAGGGAACAACTGAGCACAGCAGTGCTCAGCACACAAGCTGGAGCTAATCGGACAAGGAACTAATTAATTACGCCAACCACTGTAAAAGGACACAACACAAGCATGCAGAACACGGTGAACGCCTCACCCCACCAATGCACTGTGCACCTGTATCATCCCAACATCGCCAGACTTAGCAGCACCACTGCACACCCTTGGTGTACCGACCACACCCCCTGCACAAGACTTCTAACCCAAATTGCAGCTGACGTCCACTGGTCTGGACGCAATGCACCTCCCAGCTACATTCCACATGCTGCCGTATTATGAAGGTACGTACACCACATACAGCTGCATACCAGCAGATCACCAGCATCGCATCAGCAGAGCCAGCGGTGTGACTTCACATATCTCTGTGAAGGCCTGCTGCCTGGCCAGCTGCAATGCACTTCAGCTTGCCCTGTCACTCTGCAGACGGCGGAGTCTTACGCAGCTCTTGCAGCCACGCACGGCAGCTGCCGGAACCCTCACTAGAGATCTGCTTGCTGCACGCTTCCCATAGACCCTTGCCAATCGCCGCATGCTTGAGAAGTCCCTGTTGGAACAGCGATGAGAGCCACACCAGCTGCTGACACCACATACACACTCCACATACCAGGCATTGGGTACCTCTCCTGCGACACCACGATCAAACCAAACAGCCGTACTTGGTGGTACTTCAATGCGGCTGCAAGCCGCGTACACTTCTGTATCATAGCCTGTCGCCGCCGCCGCCGCCGCCGCCGCCGCCGTCCAGGATTGCGCGCACCACAGACGTCAGCGTCCGTACCAACCTGCCACGGCTGCCGGTCTCCTGCAAACTGACGCCGCCTGCCCAAGCACCGCAACCCTCTGCAGGGTGCAGCAGGCGCAGGATGGCCCGCGCAAGCTGCTCGACCTGCTGCCGCCTGCCTCCTGCAAGATGAGTTGGCACTGCGCACTGCACACGCTGCTGGTTTCCTGCAAACTGGTGCGGACCTGCGGACCGGCCACACTGCGTGCAGTGCCGGTACTGAGCACCGGCTGCTGCAACAGCTGGCAGCAGCCGCACCATCAGGGCCAGCACCTGCTGTGCGGGTACCTCAGCCTGAACACGCTGCTGCTGCTGCTGCTGACACCCAGCTGCAGTTTGCACTGCCTTCTGCAGCTGACACACCTCTGCCTTGCAGGTCACTGCTTCAGACCTCCATGCTGCCAGCCCTGCAGCAGGTGGCATGCAAAGCCACGCTGCAGCTGCCTCGTCATCACCACCAGAACATCCAGCGGCAGCTGGCAAGCTGCAGGCAGCACCATCACCAGCCGCGCTGTTGAATGCACTGCTCGTCACAGCACTAGTGCCGACCTGGTTACCCAGCGCAGTTGATTGCATGGCCGACAGTGACGTCCGCAGAGCAGCCACGTCCTCCTGCAGCAGCCCCTTCAGCTCCAAGAGGAGTGCCACAGCACTGCACAGGAGGCTGCTGTTGGCCATTGCCGCAGCAGCAGCTGCACCACACTCTGGTGTGGGACCCTGCCGGCCTGCTGCAGCACTGCACAGAGGACAATGGCTCGACCCGCCTGCAGGCGTGAGGCGCATCACTAGCTGCAGCTGAAGCGAATGCTGGCATGCTGCTGTTGGCATCGTCCAAGTTACTACTGGTTGGCACCGTGATGCCTACGCCCTGTCGGCACAGCTGTCCAGCGCTGCTGGCGTCATCTGCTGCGTTGTCAAGCACCAGGACGCATGAAGTGCTCTCCAGCAGCGGCAACACAGCATCAACGATGTTACCATCATGACCATCATCATCAACCTCGTGCTCCACTTCATCCGAACACGACTGCAGGCTGCTGGCTTCAGCTGCTGCGGTGGCGCTGCCCTGCTGCGGTTCAGCGCCCCTAGAAGTGCTGTTAGTAACAGCCTCGCCACAGCCACCAGCTGCTGCAGCAGCCTGCAAAGCTGGAGCCTCCTCGCAAGCAGGCTGGGCAACTGGCCCGCCAGCTGGCTGAGGAGCCGCTGTGGGCAGGGCCGCCCCAGGCACGGCCACCGTGCCAGCAGCTGACCTTGCTGCCATGTGCGCCCCGACCTGCTCAGTAGAGGTGGCACATCTCCAGCCCTTTGCATACGGCTGAACGTGAGTTGTGATGACACGATGCTGGGCCGCATGGGGCCCTGATGGCCCAGCAATTGTCATGGCTGTGTTGGGCTGCAACTCGTACGCCTGGTTGTAGCTCCACATCACTGCGTGACCGCCCGCCTGAACTTCAGTTGAGGCTTCAGATTCCTCACAGTGAACTTCAAGCCCTTGCACCCTATCCTGCTCTGCCGGGGTGATGCTGCAATGTGTGCTTGCACCTGACAGTTCCTCATCTGCTGCTGCTGAGTTCAGCTCACACCATGTGGTGGATTCAGAGTCCTGTGCTAGCTGCTGCTTGCCAGCCAGCAGCTGAATGACACTGCTCAGCTGCCGCGCTGCTGCATGCAAGAGCTCTTGGCTGCTGTGCACTGAGCTGTCACCAGCAGCACATGCTGCTGCTGCTGCACCAGCATCTGCATTTGCCGCCTGGCTGTGCTGCTGTGGCGATGCAAGAGCGTTGAGGTCTGTCAGCTGCATGGCAGAAGGTTGCTGCCCTTGCAAATGCAGTGGTTGCAGCTTCTGCTGCTGCACCGGCATGCTCCTCCCTCTTCCTCGGTTGCTGCTGCTGCTATGACTGTTGCTGCTGATGCTGCTGATGCTATAGCTATCCTCTGGTGAAATCAACACCTTTGCCTGCCAGTCAATGCTCACGTTGCTAATTGCAGCATTGGTCACCCTACCAACAATGTTTGCTGCTGTCTCGTCGACAACCGGCTGCTGTTGCTGTTGCTGCAGCAGCAGCTGCTGCGGCTGCTCCCCCTCCAGCTGTGACAGCCAGCCAACGTTGCTGCAGCCATCCCATGCTAACCTGCCGACTGTGGTGACTCAGCCGCCGGCTGTAACCTGCCGCTGCTGCCGCCGCTGCCGCTGCCGCTGCTGCTACTGCTGTGTCGGACGTTGAGCTGCTTGTCTCGTCTGCACGGCCCACAAGACCAGCACCGTCGGAGTTGCACGTCCTGCTGTGACTGCTGGTGCTGCTGCTCCGTTCCTCAAACCTCCCGAAGCCCCAATGTCGACGCTGCAGCTGGCAGCTTGAGCTGGCACACTCTCTGCTCCAGCCAGGCTTCCACTAGTGCTGAGCGCCCGCCTGGGCATGCTGACATCACGGCTGCATTGCCTGATATCCTTAGGTTCTGCGGCCATGGCTGCAAATGCTGCCTGCTTTGAACCTGGCAGGCTGCTGCCACCCATGCTGATGTGGCGCGTGTGATTGCTGGCACGGCGGCTGTGACCCTGCCGATCTTCCACCCCATCCTGCTGCCAGTGCTCATGCTGCAGTTGGCCTGCATCACCAGGCCTGCTACTCCTCGCCGCTGCTGCACCAGTGCTACTGACAGTGCTGCTGCCAGCTGTGGGCTTCTTGGTCAGTGCTGCTTGCCCTGCGGTGTCTGTCTGGCATGAGCCAGCCAGCCTGCTGGCGCTGTCACTGCTCCTGCGGCTGCTCCTGCTTAACCCCTGCAGCAGAGTCCTTGCAGCTGTTGCCTCGCTCGCAAGTGCTTGTGCTTCCGGCAACAGCTGGCTGGCAGCAGCTCCAGCAGCAAAGCAGTCCATTGCGGCAAGGAAATTGTCGCTAGATTGTGCCACTCTGCTTGACGCTGCTGCTTCTGAGCTGCTGAGCTGCTGGCAGTCAAGTGATGCATGAAGCGTCACAGCTTGACCAGCAAAATCCCCACTGATACTAGTGCCCTGCATCCTCTGACTGTGCAACCATCTCCTCATCCTCCTTGATTCTCATCGTGCCACTGAGGCTGGTGCTGTACACCTGATGCTGCCAAGTAACACACTCCTCTGCAGCCTCATTTGCAGCTGCAGCTGCAGAATCGCTGCCAGCAGCCTCAGGTGAAGCTGCAGGCGCGCTGCCAGCAGCCTTAGTTGGCAGTGCACCTGTGTCAGATTGCCTTGCTCCAGCAGCTGCTGCAGGTGAGGTGCTGCCATCGCGCCTGCAGTTGCAGTCACATGGCAGAGTGGACGCTGCTGCATCCTCATCTTCACATGCATCAGCGTGCGCTTCACCTACATCTGCGCCTGCATCTGCGCCTGCATCTGCGTGTTGCTCCAGCTGCAGCCGCTGGTCTCCCAGCATCCGTGGGGTGCTGCAGTGGCTGCTGGTGCCTGCGCGTCTGCTGCCGCTGCTGCAGGGCCAGCCGAGCCCCGCAGCTCATCTGTGGCACCCCCAACAGCCCCAGCACCTCCTAGTCTGGAGCTGATGCTGCTCTCATCAGCATGAGGCTGCAGTGACAGAGAAGCATCCACAGCATGCTTGGTGCCAGGTGGGGCAGCCCGGCTTCTGCTGCTGCTGCTTGGTGCCATGTGCGGAGTCGGCAGCTCGTCTACCAGCATGGAATCATTCAAGCAGCTCCCTGAAGGAAACGCAAACCCAAACCCTAGTGCAGGCGGCAGCTGCCGCCGCTGCTGCTGCTGCACGCCTGTGCTTCATCTCCTGCCTGCATGGCAGAGTTTGCCGGCGCACCACGGTGGTCAATGTGTTGCTGCGGCTTGCTGTTGCAGTTGCCGCGAGTGCAGGCAGCAGCACCTTCTCCAGGCTCAGCTGCTGGCTTTGCAGTCGTCACATTCTGGCTTACTGCTGCAGCCGCAGCAGTGCTTGGTGTCACTTGCTGGCTACCTGCCGCGGTTTCGTCATTTGAACTACTGCTGCCTCGTTGCGCACATGCCACAGCATTGATGCTGGCAGCGTGTTCTGCTGCGTGGGCTGTTGCACGAGCAGCAGCAGCCTGTGCAGGCTCCCCAGGTAACAATCTGCTCCCGGCTTGTGCTGCTGCTGCATCAGCCGGCTCATCAGCCTGGCAGGCATCGGCTGCTGCTGCTAGCCTGCCACCTGTCACCAACAATCTCCTCCCCAAGACCCTCACTGACCGTACTGACACCACCGTCCTCGTCATCCGTCTCGTAGCTGCCGCTGCTGCTGTCTGGGAGCAGCAGCTCTGCCAGGGGAGTGCTGCAGCGGCCGCTGCCGCAGGTTGCATCAGGCTCTGCCACTGCTGCTGCTGCTGCTGCTGTGTTGCTGTGGCTGGGAACTCTTCCTTCTGC
>JACERP010000093.1:0-338405 GCA_014080715.1 Scenedesmus sp. NREL 46B-D3 | reverse complement strand
ATGAAGTCGTAGTGCAACAACTTATTATGTTAGCAATTCCACCAGTGAACCACCACAATCAAACAACCTGATCCAGACTAGGTCAGCACTCACTGCAGCAACAATCATCATCACATATTACCCATTCAAGCCATAGCATCAGCAACAATGTGGCAATACTTGCACTGTGACTGAATAACACCACACAGCATAAAGGTGTTGCCCTTTCAACAATGCCAATTCGGGGCAGGTCTCATCTAGAGCAACAGTAAATGATCCGATGACCAAACCAATCGCTTGGGCCACATCACCAGCTCCAGCACAGCAGCCACACCACATGCATTTGCATGCTTATAACAACAGCTTCAGCTGTTGCACATCACAGTGAGAAAAGCGCACAGCTGTTGACATGCTGCTGTGCACCATGCCGAGCAAGGACAATCAAGGCAATGCGGCACCATCGGCTGGCCATGCATGCGACATGCCAGGGATAGGCCCATTGCCCAACTGCCTGCCATTGCCTACATCTTATGTCTGTGCTTGATGTGCTGGATGCCGGGCACTTTTTGCGTGCATCAAGGTGGTAAGGATGCTTTCGTCTCATGCATGCATGTTTGTTCTGCAACGTGCTGACAAGGTGCTCATCCTGGGGTGGTGCACACCCTCTGAGTGACTGATGCACATGCAACAACTCTGTCTCTCTCACTCCTTACAACAATTTTCTGTGGTTCACGGCTCAGACTGAAGTGAGCCTGAGCGCGCAGCCTGCGCACCTCAAACGTGCAAGCAGTTCACACCAATGCTTGCTGACCAGGTGTGAAGCAGCTTAAATCCTCCAGCGGTGACATGCCAAATGCATCGCCAAACCCATTGTGCTTGCACACGACAACTGGCATTATGACAGGCATGCATGTCAGCACCGCCTTCACTGGACCTGCAGCAGTTAGGAAACAGTTCATGCGCTGAAAAAGACGAATCATCGGCGGGTGTGGGCGGGACAGCAGTGACACTTGCGGCAAGCAACCCAAAGCTGCGCATGCGACGCCTGTGTGATATAAACAGCACGGCAAGCCCGGCAACTCGTGGTACGGCTGTGCAATGGTATGGGCCGTCTTGTCAAACCACACAGGATCAATGAACCCAAGACGCACCTGAGCGTCATGTTCAGCTGGCAGCAGGCAGCGCATGAGCTGTAGCAGCTCAGCAGGAACAAGCGCAGCAGCAGCATCCTGGCCAATGTGGTGTGGAACAGGCAGCAACGCGTGTAGCGGGAGCAGGCGGACGCCTGACACAAACCAAGAATCAAGTACTAAACTCAAAACAACAAAGCACACAGTGGCATTTGCACAATTGGTTCACCTTGCCAGCACAGCACCAGTCAGCAATCGCTGCATGATCCATGTGGCAAAGTTGTATGGGGCAAAACACATATGTGGATGATGTTCCGCCAAGGTGCACTGTGCGTGCATGAATCACCGAAGCATGCCTGCAACAAAACTCCCAGCCTCTATTTGCCCGCTATAAGCCAGAACGACAGTCGAACGCAATCACAGAGAACTGCTCCCAGCCTGGAGATCCCGCTCAGTGCCAGACAAAATAATCAACTCCGGCTGCGGGCGGCAACAAGCAGTGAGGGCCAGCCCAGGCCATGTGTCACCGACATCAGCCATGCAATGTATGTATCGAGTGTGAAGTTACGGAGCAGTATGTGCAATCATTGCAGCAGCTGCTGGAAGGACTGAATATTCCAGCGCATGATGCAAGCAGGTGTTATCTTGATATTAGAACCCTGAAGCCAGTACAGCACCATGTGCCACCATGTGGCATGCAGTATGGGCACATGCGCACCAATCAACAGGCGGCACTCAGTGCACCACAGCACGACTGCAGCCCCCCGCCAAACAGCCGCAACCCATCAGAAGCCAAAAGCTAAAAGCGTATAACAGCGGTTGCCATGTTGCTCAATCATGACAGCAAGCACAGGCACATCAGCACAGCTGGCTGGCGTCGTTGCTCGTGGGAACACAGGCGGCCGACGACCCAGGAACCGCAGAGCTACCTGCAGATGCGCTGCCAATCACAATCAGTGCTTTCATCGGACCACATAGCAGTCAGTGCTGTTGTACGCAAGGAGTGACGTACTGTTGGAGTTGGGCATTCCGCCAGAAAAATGCTGTCGAGCAGCACACGCCAACAATGCTAGGGGCCTTGTAGCCACACACAGACTGGAACCCTGGAACCTAGGGCCAATGAGGCCACAGCCTGGTAGCAGCAAAGGAAGCAGTACCAAACCCTTCCACAAGCAAACAAATCTGTGCACCGGTGTAACACGAGCGTTTTAGCACAGCATGCATGCAGAGTCAGTTACTGGCCCACCTCCCACAACAGCGCACGCATCAAACATGCAGTGCCACACGCACAGGTGCAGAGCACAAGCTCCAGCCGAGTGCTCTCAGCTGCCGGTGCCACCTCCTGTCAAAAGGAGCTGCCACAACAAATAACTCACAGCTGGACAGATACCAGCGACACAGGTGAGAGCTGCGTTGGTGCAGGTAGCCAGCCGAACCGCGGCAAAGAATCACTGTGTGCACGTTGCACGCCCAACACTGACGCAGGCTGTGGAAAGCACCCGCCAGCAGCAGTGGAGTTGCAGATGTGAGCACAGAGCAGCAGCCGGTCAGCATCAGCAACTCTGGGTCGCAGCATAGCATGCCTGTTGCTCAACAAACAAAGATCCAGCACATGCGGCCAGCAGATGCAGTGCTATCAAGTGCCCACAGCTGCTGCAACACGAGTGGAGAAACATGCCAAGGTAACGCTCCCAGAACTTCGACATTCAATCTAGGCATATAAAAAAAGCCACCCATATGAGACATAGCAAAGCACACGCCGAGGACCCTGCACAAGTAAACTCAACCTGGAATAGTAACAGTGCCACAAGCCTTGCTGCGTGCTGAAGACACAGCCAAGATCAAGTCAAGCAATCCGAAGCAAACACCAACTCAAGGCATGCACACCCGCTGGGCACTAGGCAACAGTATGTTGCTGACGATGCCGCAATGCTGACGCTGGGGTCCCTGCATTGCTGAAACAGCAACGACAATGCTGGCAGCTGAAATGCACCTCACCACACAGCACGATCACGACCTCATGCGCCACGAGCACAGCAAGCCATCACCTACCAGCAACATACAACCAACACCAATGCAGCAGGCTGCTGTGCATGCCTTGACACAACAACCGCAGAAGGGGACACCCTTGATCAATGTCTGAAGCTGGCAAATGGAGTTTGCAAAAGCGCTCCCTCTCAAGAGGAGAAACAACAGATTTGGGTGAGTGTATGACAGCAGCACGGTGTACAGGGGGAAGTGCCGCGCAGCGTGCACTTGTCTGGCCTGAAGCATGCACGACGACGGTAACACGCTCTCTAACGCAAGCTCTCCGTTCCAAAGAAATATCGCAACCTCTGCAATCCACCCGCACAAACACCCCCCCACACCTGCGTGTGCCTGCTGCATGCCTGCAGCTACAGCAGGCCTGCGCTCTGCACCTCGACGGCACTGCTGGACTGCCCAGCGCCAGGTGGCACGCAAACCTCAGAGTCGACGCACTGCGCGCTGCCAGGGCGCAGCACACCCCTGCACTGCACCGTTGCAGTGAGAGCAGTGCCAGCCCACACAGCGCCACCCCCAAACGCCTGCCACGTAGAAAGGCGCTCACAGTCTGCTGCCGGTGCCTGCCGCAGCTCCGCTACGCCAGCAGTGGCGCGTGGGGCCTGCTGCCTCTCCCCTCGTGATATGGCACGGCCCTGCAGCCCTCAGCAGCATGCGCGTGCGTGCCCGCTCGTCCCAGCAAGCACACAAAAACCTACACCACGAGTCTTGACCATTGTACACAGTCGTCCATCATGTAGAAGAAGACGCGGCCAACATTTGTGGCCGCTGAAATGCAGCAAACCTGAATCACTTCAGCATCAAAGGCTGCTGCGGCATGCCGCTGTGCTGGCACACCCGCGTGACAGCACAACAGACCTGAGGCGAAGCTGGTGTGCAGGACACAGCAGCACAGCACCTCACATGGACATTGGGGCAGCAGCAACATGAACGGGACAAGCCAGCGTCAGCAGTGGCCGGTGCTGCGCCACGCGTCAGGGCATCACCGCCATGCCTGCCGCGCACACGGCCAGTCAGCGGCCCGCGGCTGTCACCCACTCCAAGCACAACCTGCAGGCGCCACGGCCCTTGACATCGTGCCACGCTCAACCACACCGGCCTTCAGGTGCTGCGCCGCAGCTAGCTCTGCCACCAAAGCCGCTGCTCCCGTAGCAGCCAGTGGTGAATACAGTCAGGGGTGCCTGTGCATGCAAATGACAGATACTATTTGCAAGTGCAAGCAGACAGGACATTGCCAGTCTGCATTGCGTGAATACCTCATGCAACATGCATGATATGGTTCAGTCTGCTCTCTGCAGCTGCTGCAGCGCCAACGCAACAAGGGCAGACAGGCCACATACCATGATGCATGCTGTGGAAAGCTGCGTATGATGGCTCGCAATTGCAAGCAGCTGATGCATATGCAGTCAGGCATACCTGCCTCTATACACACAAGAACACACAAGAGAAAGCGCGCATTTGCTGCAGCCAACAAATAACAACAGTCAGTACTGGCAGTCCTGATGTGCCTACACCATGGCCACACCAAATCATTTTGCAGTCACCTCGTACACACTCCCCCAGCTGTGGTGCTGGGCACAGAACAAAAGAACAGCATTCACCCAGGGCTGTGCGGGTTGCGCCGCTGCCTACCATCGAGTCTGCGGGTTGCCTGCTCACCGCCACAAAACAAGCAGAGGACCACCAGACAATCATTCGCTGCAGCGCAGATGGGTGAGCCAGGCATGCCGCCTGCAGCGGTGCAGGGGCAAGGTTGGCTGGGTCACATCGTTGTGTCAGTGCATCATTTTTGCCGCCAGCTCAAGCGTGTGGGCCAGCAGCACTGCGCAATGTAGTGCTGGGCGCCCCGCACCACACAGCAGGCAGGCATCAGCCTGCAAGGCTGCCTGCCGTGAATCGGCCATGTGTGCCGCCAACACGTAATGCACAACATTCAAGTGCAACCACTGAGCAATCCAAAACAGCATAAAACCCAAGCAGGAGCTCTATTGTCACAAAAAGAAGGGACAAAACCAAACGGCACGGACCCAGCAGCATGGGCCGCGGCACGCATTGACAAGCTGCCAGCCTCCTGCAGCACGGCTGCAAGGAGACGCTAGCAACGCAAGCAGCTGGCGGCAAGCACCTGCCGTATCATACAACCCGCACACTAAGAGGCATTGCCAAACAAGACAGAAACTGTTTTTAACGGTTTGTGTGTTTCCCAAACCAAACAAGGCTTCTTACATCAAAAACGTGAAGGTACAACACGCGGCCGGGCGCGACAACGCTCTGTAAAGGATGCATTGCTTAAGATAGTGGGTATGTTGCTGGCCAACAAGCGCCCCAGCACCAACAGCAACACATCTCAGTCCCCCTGCCATCTCTGGCAACACCGCTCCCCACCATGCCCCTGGCAACATCGCCATCGCTGAAACCAGCAACGCCACCAGTTGCTGATCCAGGGTGCTGCTGAGTTTCTCTGCATACCACAGCTGCAGCTCGTCATTTCTTCCTGTACCTCTCACCACCAACACAAGCCAAAGCCAACAGCATCACCGCCACCGCCACCTCCACCAGCTCCGCTGCAGCTAGAGCTGTGCCTGCCGCCCTGCTCAGGCTGCAGCCAGCAGCTGCAGCAGCTCCATCTGGATCTGCAGCTGCATCTGCTGCGCCGCCATCAGCTCCTGCAGCTTGGCCTGGGCGGCCCTGCTGAGCCCCACAGCACCAGCCAGGCCTGACAGGCCTGACGCACCGCCCGCTGACATGGCGCTGTAGCTGACAGGGCTGCTGCCACCGCTGCTGCTGACGCTGTGTGCTGCAGCAGCTGCTGCTGCCGAGAGGCACTGCTGGTGGCGCTGCTTCTGCTGCTCGTGCCGCACCATGTAGCTGCCGAGGGCGGCCAGCGCATCTGCGGCAGCATCACCACAGCCAGCAGGCGCTGCTGGAGCTGGGGCTGCTGCAGGCATGCCTGGGTGCCTGCCATGCGCTGCTTCAGCACTCATCTGTTGGGATGGGCTGTCGCATCGCCTCACCATGTGCTGCTGCTGCTGCACTTTGAACTCAGCTGGTGGCATGCCCGCTGGTGCTGCTGCTGGCAGCTCTCCGCCGGCTGCTGAGATGACGTCCACCAGCATTGCCTGCACCTGCTCGTCAGCAGGAACTCATCTGAGCCGTAGTCGGCGGGCAGGCTGCTGTCACAGTCGGCCTCATCTGGCACACTGGGCAGCACTGCATTGAAGTGGCTGCTGTTGTGCCTGCTGCTGGACCAGTGGCCATACATGGATGTCGCAGCAGCAGCGGCAGCAGCAGCAGCTGTCTCATCTGCATACTGGCGCGCAGCTGTGTGACTGTGAGGCATGGCGGGGGGTTTGCCGGCATTCAGGCTCCTGGCGGGCGGCATGTGTGAGGGGCTCTGGTGGTAGCTGTACCTGCGCCGGCTGACCCTGCTGCTGCTGCTGTGCCGCCTCAGCTCCAGTGGTGGGAGCTCCACCGAATGGGGGCGACGCAGCATCGCTGCTGCTGGTGGCGCTGCTGGCGCTGCCGCTGCCAGCTGTCCTGATGCTGCCAGCCAAGCCTCATAGTCGGTCTGCCGAGGCGTCATTGAACGGGGGCGTACGCGCATCACGTCTTCTGGTCCATCCCATGTTGGCAAAATTGGTGAGTTGTGGTTGCTGAGGAAGGCGGGCCCTGCTGCTTGGTAGCAGTGCTGCTGCCTAATGCTGAGGGAGCTGCTGCTGGGGGGGCTATACTGCTGTCCAGCCGTCGGCGAGTAGATGGAGCTGCAGCTCATGCTAAACAACTGCTTGTGCCTATTCCTGGCGGTAGTAGGTTGAGGCTCGCTCGCTGGTACACGTCTCGGAAACAGCAGATGATCTGCTGGCGCCGATGCCGTCACAGCAGCAGCCGTTGGCTGCACACGATGTCGAGGTCGCAAAGTATACCCCCGCTCCTGCAGTCCCTGCAGGCCGTCGCGTTGGCTGTGCCTCAAGTGCTGATGGTAGGCAGGAAGAATAGCGCAGAGCAGAGATTCACCGTGTAAAATTGACAGTTTAGTGAGCAAGACTTTATGCTGTAGCAAAAACGGAGGGCTGGCTGGCCACAGAGCTCAACGCGGCTCTGTCAACGAAAACTAGATGATCACTTCAGACGCGCAACTGTGCCAGTCCAGACCCGTCAGATTGGTTTTGTAATAATACTACTTATACATGCGGCGATTCCTAGCGATGTTGGTCCCTTCTCACCTGATTGCCGACACATGTCTTTGCAAACGTCGAAATTCACTTATAGGAGTCTAAAGTGTTGCAAGAACGTCGAGCAGAGTAGTTTGGAATACCCGGCACGGTGCAGGTGCCAGCTTTGCTCCACCCAGGATGGACCCTGACAGGACACTTCACACTGCCAGCCGAGAGTTCATGGCACACTTCGCAGCCAATTGCTCGCTTCTGAAAGCTAGGTGACT
This sequence comes from Scenedesmus sp. NREL 46B-D3, assembly GCA_014080715.1. Classification (NCBI taxonomy): domain Eukaryota; kingdom Viridiplantae; phylum Chlorophyta; class Chlorophyceae; order Sphaeropleales; family Scenedesmaceae; genus Scenedesmus; species Scenedesmus sp. NREL 46B-D3. Next base: position 330,812 of record JACERP010000093.1, on the reverse strand, counting down.
CCTAATGCAGCACTGAATTGTACGACATATTGAAACATACAGTAGTGAAGCTTCAAGCCTTCTGTAACGGGAACATCACAGGTTTTGCCGCACCATTGCGGTTCCCGACACCGGCAGGCGCTTCATACCTTTTAATTGTTTGCATTAACGATGTTTACATGTACGGAACGCAAGGCAGAAGAAGTTCGCCGGCACGAGTCATTCTGGTAACAGTGTTAATCATTGACAGGATGATCCCCCTGGGAAATGTAGCGACCAAGCTCGGCGAGCCCAGACGATTATTCCCACTTAGGTTTGTAGACGAAGGGCGTGATAGGTTGACCGTCCCTTCAGGGTCCCTGTCTTATTTTATCAACATAGTCCGCATTCTCAATGGTGACTCACCGGCCACTGTGTGCAACAGTTGCCGGTGAACCTTGGGTGAACACACATTTTGCAAAGCGCAATGCATCATATTGGACAAGGTCATGGCTAGAACAACCGCTGGCCTGCCAGCACTGCTGGCGGTTGCGGGGACTAAGCCAACATGGGCAACACCACCACTGGTTGTACACCAGCGATGCAGCAGCTCAGCTACTACTGTACAGAGTTGCGGGAAAGCACACTTTACAAAGCACATTGCAGCAAATGCGTCACTCACATGCTAGAATGGGGGGCCCGCCACCAGGGCTGTTTGGCATCAGGATCTCTGTTTCTCCACCTGCTAGTACTGCTGCGGCTGCAGCAAGACCGTTTGAAGCATGCCATGCAGACGATATGCTTTTGTGCTGCAGTGGATCTATTAAACAGCGGAGTAGATGTACACAGGAAGCCGCCACTACAATGCATAATGTCTTGTGAGTGACCCAGCCAATTGCCGGTGCCATGACATGGCAAAAAGATGACATGGCAGGGAAATTGTTAATCTGAGCAGCACTCTAACTCAGCCAGATGCGAAGCAGAGTCATTCGGCCTCCCTTAAGCGAGATTGTGGAGAGATTACCTATAAGTGGGTCTTTCTTCAGCGTCATCTTCTTGCTTAGACTTTGCTTTCACAAGAAACTTCCTTGCTTCGCTGGTCCGGCCAGGTCAGGGTGCTGCTGCTGATCAGATGCAAAGTCCCTTGGCCCGAGAAGCCTTTAAATAAGTCCACCTGGTGTAGTGGTGAAGACGCTGGAGTAGGAGGAGGAAGGCCATGCCTGAACAGTGTTAGAACGTCGGATGGCACTCCTGCCGGGGCCCAGCTGCCTGTTGTGCAACTGGTGTTATCCCCCTGGTGGGGCGTTGAAGTGGTCAACTCCTACAAAGAAACAGCCTGGCGCCTGGCTTTAACTGCTTTCCCCACTGCGCAGCGTATGCAGCTGACTACGGGGTGTGCAGCTTGCCCAGTTGCTGGGCCAGGTGTGGAGCATAGTTTCTGGCTATGTCCAGTGGCTGTTGCCGTGCAAGAAGAGGTGGAGCGTCAACTTAGAGCTTTTAACCTGCTCACGGCGGGTGAAAACCTGCCCTGCAGGGCTTTGTGGTTGGCATGTGCCCCTCACCGTGATGTGCACCGCCTTGTATGGGGACATGGGTATGACTATTGGGGCCAGGCACTACTTACATTTGCCCATTGGTGATACAATGGGCCTGCAGGCGGTGTAGCACTCGGAGCCGGACTTCTCTCTGGTCAGGCTTGGGTGCATTTTGAACCTTGTGCTATGGTTTGGCAGCAAAGCATGGGCCCAGGTGCTGGCGGGTACGGCTTGGGCATGTTGGCGGCGGCCTTTTTGGATGCGCTTGCTGACTTTGCTGCTACAGCTAGGGTGCCTGGTCGTCACAGAGTTCAGCTGCTCACGCGGCAGCCGTTCCTTGCGTGGCACACTGTGCTGCGCGGCAATGGCTTGCGTGTAATCCGCAGGTGACTTGCATGTGCATGCATATGTGTGTTCGTGCTGCGTTCTCCCTGCGTATATCCTGGAAGCCACCAGCCCCACTCTAAAGTGGGTGTATGTGGGGTCACTGCATGCCTGTTGAGATATGCAGCCATGACAAACCCTCAGCAGCTGGCCAGCTTTCAGCCATTTCTTTCCTCACTGCTGCTTTGCGTCTGATCTGCCCTTGAGTCAGCATCATGCTCATCAGCTCAGCCCGCTTCCTTTACTGCAACATGTATAGATTGCTGTCACTGACACTGCTTAGACTACTGCTTGCATGCTCATGTACTTCCAAAGCAAACAACATTTGCGTGTGACGGGGACGACAGGTTGTGCTTAGCACGGCTGATGTCTTGCCCCACACACAGAGGCTTTCCTGGGGGTTGAGCCTCCTTAAGTGGCAGCCTGCGTTGAGCTGCTCGCAGCTTCCTTTTCTTCCAGGTGTCCGTTGTGGAGAAGCCGCTTAAGCACACCGTGCAACCCCTCAAATTTTACATGTGCTTTTTGGATTTCAGACCTGGATTGTGATGCTCGCTGCTGAACACTGCATGTGCAGCCGTTATGTTGGGCAGGTACAGCTGCATGGGTGCACCTACGCAGCATGCCTGGATTGGGGTTGATCTGAGCACATGTATGTGTATCAAGGCATATAGTCTGTCTGCAGTAGTGCGCCGACGCTTGTTGCTGTGGCGAGTGTTACGTTTATGTGATGTCATAGCATCGTTGTCACAGCAATCATCTTGCCTTTGTGCTTGTAGTGCTGCGTTTGTCAGCGATTCGAGTTCTTTGAGCTTTCACCAGTTTGCCACTTGAGACAAGGTTGCCTATGGACCTTTTGGAATTTGCGCATAATGTTGCATTTTGATGCCACCTGAGCCATGCTGACATCCATATTTGTTTCTCGGTTGTGCTGTTTTTTGAGGAGTATGCTGCCCCACAGAGGAGGGCCACAACCCCATCCTGGTTTGTTGCGTGGTCACCGTGCCATTTATGCTGATACCAGATGTTGTGCCCTTTCGCATGGATTCACCGCTAGGCTATGTTGTATGTTGGCTGCTTGTGTGTGCATGCTCTGCCTCCCTTTCCCCCTTTGGTTGTGGAGAGACAATTTGGACCCATGAGCCTTGTTTGGCTCCTTTCTGAGTTCTGAGCTCTCTGAGCTTGTTGAGGTTGCGGCTTCTTTCGCTTGATGGTCTTCTTTTGAGTTTTGTGGACCCATGAGCCTTGTTTGGCTCCTTTGCGGGTGGGCCAGTGGCCTACTTAGGTAATTCGATAATTCGGTAAATTCTGGAGTAGGAGGAGGAAGGTCGTGAGTTCGAACCCTGCCAGGACAGCGTATGGAATTGACGGTGCAGAAGGATGCCGTGCAGTGGCTAAGTGGAGGAGGGCTGCTGTGCGTGCATTCAGGATCAGGAGTGCTTGCGATAGAGCAGCGTGCCAGCGCGCTAGAGCCGAAGGCAACTGGCCAATTCCCCGCTAAGATATTGAAGATTGATGGAATAAGTGGTTGCCCAATGAGCCTGTCATTGGCTCGAAAATGGGCGATGTTCCCGTTGTGTAACATCCAAACTGTGGATTACGGTCTGCAAAACATATGTGGTTTAAAAGCACACCCCACTCGGCCAGCAGCTTGCAACCACAGGCACATGCTGTAGGCTATCGTGCTGCTGAGCAGCGGAGATGCAACAGGTCTGAATCAAAGGGCTGCCTGCCATCACTGCATAGCATGCAACGCCTGCGCAGGCATGCCTACTGTGCCCTAGCATATGCACAAAGGTCCAAACAGCCTAGCACCCAGCAACTGCTCGCCACTACTGTAAACCATTACACAGGTTACCCAAGTCTACACCCCACACACTACTGCGACCAATGCTTGAAGCAGCAGCAGCCGCCGCAGCAGCAGCAGCAGTTGAACTGGGGGCCTGCAGATCTGCTGGCTCCGCTGTACGTGTAGCCGCCACCATGCAGCTGCCCTACCCAGGCTAGTGCCAGACAGCCACCCCGCCACCGTGCAGCTGCCCTACCCAGGCGAGTGCCAGCCACCCCGCCACACCGCCTCATGCATAGGCCAGCAGAGGCGGCGGCCGCTGGTCATCCGGCACAATCGACAGCCCCGCTGCGCCAGTCATCTGCTGCGCCGCGCCGCGCCTGCTGCTGCTGCCGCCCAGCCCCGCTGCAGCCAGGTCCACTGCTGGCCGCAGCGCTGTGCCTGTGCCCGATGCTGGCGTCAGCCGCTGCCGCTCCTCCAGGCTGCCCACGTCCTGCAGCAGCTTGAACAGGCCCGTGCCGGTGGGCATGGGGATGCCCATGATGATCGACTCGCTGACGCCCACGACGTCATCCGTGCGGCCATGGATGGCCGCGTCAAACAGGTGGTCGGCCGTCTTCTCAAAGCTGGCGGTGTGCAGCACGCTGTCCTTCATCTTGGCAATGCCAAAGCGCGTGATGCCAAGCACCTCACCCTGCAGCAGGGGCAGCAGCAGCAGGCACGCATCAGCACTCAGCCGCACAACCAAGGGAGGGAGGAGGGCAGCACAGCAGCATAAGGAGGCAAGAAGCGCCGCAACATCAAGCCAGCCCAGCACAGCACCTGCATTCCGGGGGAGGGAGCCACACGTCACAAGGAACACGCGATGGCACTTGCACAGCTGGTGATGCAAGGTCCGCAACGCACACACGCACTCTCGCCCAGTGATATTGCATAGTACAGGCCCCGTGGCTGGAACGCCTCGCCATGGCCTCAGCCAGCAGTCCCGCTGGGCATGACCAACAAAGAGCATGTGCAGATCATGCATGATGCATGATGCAGATGTTGCTGCCCTGCGCTGCGCTCCCAACCCAGGCCCGCTGCACCCCACCCCGCCGCCCCCCCGCCGCACCTTGTAGGTCATGCAGTCTGCCAGCAGCATGGTGTGCCTGTCGTCGATGCTCATGCCGTGGCTGCCCATGGTGTACTTGATCTCCTCCATGATCTTGCGCCGCGCCGCCTCGATGCCCAGGCAGCGCTCCACCTCGGCCACGTGGTTGGTGGTGGTGTCTTGCCCGGTCACACCCAGCGTGCCCATCACCGCCTGCAGGCCCGTGCCCTCCACCAGCAGGTTGTAGCTGCCGTCCTTGTTCTTGTTGATCACGGCGCGCTCCACGCTGGGGATGCCCATCACAATCACCTGGGCCAGGCAGCAGCAGCAGCTACACGAGTCAGCCTGGTCCAGCGCACCTGCAGCGCTGCACGCATGCGTGGCGCTGCTGGCGTTGCAGCGTGTGCCGGCACCAGGGTGCCGCACCGGTGGGGCGGGGGCGCCGCGCATGTGGCACCAACTGTAGAGCGCGGGGCAGTGGCGGGTGCTGCCCCGTGCTGGATTTGTGGAGCCTGGGCTGTGCTGTGGCACGCGTTGTTGAGATGCTGGCCAGCGGTGAACGGAGCCGGCTGCCAGCAGTTGCGGCGTGCAAAAATCTGCAACACACTGCAATCACTGCATAACCACTGCCCACAACTCTGTACCAAAGGCGCATATGTGCAAGCTCACGAGTATGCTCTCTCCGTCACATCCATGCCGTGCAGACAGGTAATGCTGCACTGCCTTGCACCCTACCGTTCTGCCACCCCACCACACGCACGAACCTTGGGCAGCGCTGCCATGAGCTGCTCCAGCCCAAACAGCAGCCCCTGCCTGCTGGCATCGGGCGGCACCACCAGCAGCGTGTCAATGCTCACGGCCCTGATGGCGTCCGGCTTCAGCTTCATCTTGGGCGTGTCCAGGATGCTCCACTTGACCGTGTGCGCGTCGATGGCCAGCTGCAGCGCCGCAATGGCCGCCATGTCCAGCCGCACCTGGATGTGCGCCTCACCCAGCCCCGCAGCGCCACTGCCTGCGCAGCAGCAGCAGCCAGCAGCGCCGGCGCAGCCACGTCGTACAGCTGTGCAGCATCTGGACGTGCATGTCGAGGTTTCGATGCAGTGCTGTGCGGCTACAGCTGCAAGTGCATGTGTGGTTGCATACCGTGCGCCAGCTGCCGTCCCATGCAGTGACACAGCCATGAGCACACTGCACACCCTGCTGCTGCTCAGCCTGCCGTGTCTCAATGTCAGCGCACCTGGCTTGAACGCGATGGAGAGGTCTGCTGCCACCTGGCCCAGCGTGGTGCGCTCCAGCCGGCCCTTCACCAGCCGCGCAGCAACGACGTCACGGTCGGCTGCCAGGGACACCTGCATTGCAGCAGCACAAGCAGGGCCAGCGGGCGGTGCGCACTGACAGCCTTGCCAGGGCAAGCGATGAGCTGCGGCACAGCATGACATCTGCTTGATTCTTTGTACAAATGCACAAGTCAAACACGCTGCGGTGCGCACGCTGAGCGACAACAAGCACGTGCAGCCGCCAGGTGCCGCAGTGCAGCGCACCTTCATGATGGGCGTGCTGATGTTGCGCGCCCCGTTGATGATCTCTTTGATGCGCGGCACGCCCAGCGTCACGTTCATGCTGGCCACGCCAGCAAAGTGGAACGTCTTGAGCGTCATCTGGGTGCCCGGCTCGCCGATGGACTGCGCACCGACAGCACCCACCGTGCTGCCTGCGCAGAGCACGCCCGTGCGGCAGCATCAGACGCGAGTCAGCAAACATGCACAGGCTAGGCCAGACACCGACCACAGCAGCTGCACGCACCACGTCAACTGAAAGGCATGGGCCCCTGCAAGCTGCAGGGGCTGCTGACGTGAAGCATCCACAGGTGCCAGCCAAGCCATCCTGCATCTGTGCTCAAGCCGCCCGAGCAACACATGCGTCACCGCCCCCACACCACTGCCAACTACGGAAGTCCCCCCACACCCCGCCCCCACCCCACAACACCCTGCACAGCCCGCGCCAAGCCACTGCACCTCACTGACAGCCCACCAGCCCACATGCAACCAGCGCCACCTCCCAACCTGACCTAAGTAACGGCGCCCCACGCCTCTGGCCCCGCACCTGGGTCGACGCGCTTGGCCTCATACTTGGCCAGGCAGCGCTGCACGAACCCGGCCAGCTCGCCCGGCGTCAGGCCCTGGCAGCCGGCCACGTACTCCAGCACATCTGCTGCAGGGCCGCTGCCCCGCGCATCCAACGGCAGGCCCAGCGACTGCCGCACGGCAGCATAGCGGTCCACCTGGCCCGCAGCGGGTTGGGCAGGCGGCGGCAGGGAGGGGTTGGGCAGGCAGGCTTGGTTGCGGCAGGCGCGTGAGGCCACACGGCGGCAGCAGCGAGGCCGTGCTGCACGGCAAACACGACTGTGCTGGCTACGGAGCTTGCATTAGAGAGCCAGCAGGGAACCAAACATGCTGGGCTTGCTTGCACACGCGCATGGTGGTGCAACTGCAGCGCACGGACATGCATTGAGGGTTGAGCACGCACATGCAGGCGTGCACACTCACATACACCAGCAACGCTTCGTGTGGATGCTCTGCTGCCACATGAGTTGCACCTGTGTGCACCAGCATGCGCAAGGTGCAGGCGTGTGCGCAGACATGACTGCGCCATCAGAAGCATGCGCAAGCATACCTGAAAAGCCGGTGCTTGCGCACACATGCACCGCATTGCACATTCACATGCACACCCACATCATTTGACTGGACCACAGCCATACATTGAAGCCACTGCTGCAGAGACACGGGGTCGCCGCCTCACCAGCCCGTTGAGGAAGTCCCGCAGCCCCTGCCTGAACGCCAAGCTGCTCCACGCCTTGCGCGCAGCATCGGCAACCGCAGCAGCTCTGGCATCGCCGGCTGCCACGCCAGCAGGCTCCCGCAGCTCAGCCACATCCAGCGCAGCAGCAATGGCAGCACGCAGCTGCTCAGGCATAGCCACCTCCTCGCGCGGCGGCAGCGCTGCTGGCATCGCTGCTGTCGCTGCATCTGCGGCTGCGTCTGCATCGCCGGGGTGGGCATATGCCGCCTGCGCTGCTTTGGCTGCTGCTGCAGCTGCTGCGCGGGCGCTGCTCAGGTTGGCACGCACCTGCAGGCACAGGGGCGCAGGCAACGTGGCGGGGCAGTCAGCCAGCAGCCCCACCGCTGCTGAGACATCAACCGGCGAGTGGATGTGGGCAGCACATGCAAGCAAGCAGCAGAGAGGGACGCGGCAGGACCCAGCGACCAGGTCAGTTGCACGCGCGCCCACGCGTGTGCTGTTGGTTGACAGAGCAAGGAGGCACACACCATGCGCTGCCTGTGTGCCCACTGCCACTTGCACGCGCCTCGCCAGGGCCCAGCGCCGCACCTTTGCCAGCAGGCGCTCAAAGTCAAGCGGCTTGCCGTCCTTGCCCTCCATCACGATCGGGTCCAGCCCGTCATCGCCATACGCAAACTGCACGATGCCGCCGGCAGCGTTGCGCACGGTGGCGTCATAGTGCACGTACAGGTCCTCCAGCGCCTGCACGCAGACAGGGGCACCAGGGGGGCGGCTGGTGAGCACAGCACGTGCGGCAACACTGGCTGCCGCACACAGAGCACGACCGCGCGGCGCCACCAGGGCGGGCAGGCCGTCACTGGTGGGACCCAGGGCCCAGCTGCACCGCGCAGACGCTGCAGGCGCACGCAGCGGGTCACGGCCATGCATGTGCCGCATGGGAAACCTGCGGAAGCAGCGCGCTTGTTGCTCGACGCCCCCCGCCGCGGCCCGCACCTTCATCAGCCGCCGGCTCATGTAGCCCGTCTCCGCCGTCTTGACTGCGGTGTCCACGAGGCCCTCGCGCCCCGCCATGGTGTGGAAGAAGAACTCGCTGGGCGTCAGGCCGCTGAAGAAGCTGTTGGCCACGAAGCCGCGCCCTGCAGCCCAGCGACACAACAGGCAGGTGCAGACAAGTGGAGCAACTGGTGCTTGAGCAGAAGGGACAGGGCCGAGTGCATATGACGCTGCTGTTCTGCATAGCTACAGACATCTGTACCCGAGCTTGTGGCCAAGGGCATGCACACGCATTGTGTCTGATCAGCCCCTGCCCTTGTTCCGACATCCGTGCGGAGCAGCAGCTGCTGAGGCAACGAGCCATGCATTGCATGCAGACACATGTACACATTCATGTTGTGGTGGCCGCAAGCATGCGCGCGCAAGAGCAACACGGCAGCCCCCTGGCAGCACACCTGCCGGCGTCTTGTCGCCGCGCGGGAAGTGGGGCAGCGTGCGCTCCCTGAAGCCGTTGAAGCAGCGCTTGCCGCCCACCGACTGCTGGCCCACGCACGCCACCATCTGCGCGATGTTGATGGCACTGCCCTTGGAGCCGCACTGGCTCATGATCAGCGGGCTGTTGTGGTGGTCCAGCGTCTCCATGCACACCTGGCAAGGCAGCGCAGGCAGGCAGGGCAGGGGCGCTGGTCACCACAGCGGCTTGCCCGGCACCTCCCCGAACACAAGTAAATACATGCACACCATCTACGTAAACATGATATGAACGATGGTGTGCATGCGTGTACGCGGACTGCATGGGGCGCACACACTTGCAGGTGTGCATCAACGTGCTGCGAGGGGCATGGTGCTGTGGCGCATGCTGCCGCACAGCAGCGAGGCCCAGCGCACGCTGGCGCGCACCTTGCCTGCCGCCTCACGGATGCCGTTGAGCACGCCCGTCACGTTGGCCTCGAGCGTCTGCTCCAGGTTGCAGCCGGGCTCCAGCTGCAGGCTGCCCTTGCGGTACTGGCCTGGCAGCACCCCGCGGCAGCAGCAGCAACGGCAGCAGCACAAAGTCAGGTAAGGGCACTGGCAGGAAAGCACCGCCAAAAGGACAAGAGCGTGTAACTTACCCAACCGTGCTGTTAAACACAGTTGCTGATGGGTGTAGCCGTTGCAGCTGTCCCATACAACCTCACTGCAAGCACATGCACAAGCTATCCATGCCACTGCAGGTGCACTCAGTACCACTCCAGTCGCCGTGTGGACATTTGACCGTCCAGCGGCAGGCGAGCGTACCTATGAAGTCCTGCACAGAGCTGTAGCCCTTGTCCAGCGTCGCTGCTTTCTCCGCCCGCAGCTTCTCGCGCGGCATGACGTCGTCGATGCCGATGCTGAAGCCCACGTCGCCCATCGCGCGCGCACTCATCTTGGCCAGCCTGGTCATGGCGGCGGCGGCCACGGCAGGCGAGAAGTCCGCGGCCAGGCTGCCAAACAGGCCACCCTTGTTGCCACCCAGCACAGCCTGCACGCACAACAGGCAGCATCGAGCAGGCAGCGGCAGCATGGAAGATCCAGGAAACAGTGACGACGGCCACATGGTATAGATGAGCAGCAGCAGCAGCATGAGCACCAAGCAGCTTTAGATCAGCCAGCCTACTCAAGCCTCGCACATCCACACAGCATTTCGGGAGGACCTGCAGCAAACAATGTGTTTCCTTCACGGCCATGTGGCTGCAGCCATCAGCTTTCAAGCAGTGCCGGGTTTGGTCGCACCTTGCCAAGCCGCCCACTGATGAGGTTGCTGTTCCTGTAGCAGACCCAGCCGTCCTTGGGGCACATGGACTCGCCCTGCTTGCTGTACTCGCGCTCAGGCAGCTCAAAGTTGAGGAAGATGCTGCAGCAGGAGGCCGGCACAACACGTGGCATGTGCGGGGTTGCAGAACTCGGTGCAATGGAGAGGCACACTGCAGTTCAGTGCCGGTCAGGGCCCATACCAGCAGGGTTGCGCCAGGGGCAAAAGCACTGACAAGGCAGCCAGTGGTGCACACAGTGACAAAGGAAGCAACCAGCAGGCCGGTGTGAGGACAGCAAGGAGTTGCGGCCGCACCCTGCACGGCTGACGCTGCATGAACTGCCTGCCAGCTTCTAACCAGTGCTGCTGCCTGTCCTTCTGTGCGGCATGCAGCCGGGCGCTCACCGCGTGGCCGCGTTGGGTCGCACCAGCACCCCAAACAGCTGCTTGCCCGTCCACAGCTCCAGCGGCTTCAGCAGCGTCGGCGGCGGCAGGTCGATCTGCGGCAGCAGCCGCAGCAGGGCGGCGCGCGTGGGCGTTTGCACCAGCAAAGGAAACAATACCATTGCAGCCTGCTGCACATGCTTACGCGCATGAACGCAGTGGGCGACCGCCAGTACAGATACGACAGTCATCACACGCTGAATTGACAACAACAGCCACGGACATGACGGCGCAGGACACGCCGGCGTGCGTGCGGCCGGGCCGGGCGGCGCACCTCGTCCAGGCCGTCGCCCATGGATGCCGCAATCTGCCCAAACTGGCTCCTGCTGAAGAAGCGGTCCTTGCTGGACAGCAAGAACGCGCACGTGAGGAAGTCCTGCAGGCATCACGCGCATGCATGGCGCCGGCGCCGTCACAACTGCTGAGCAGGGTGGTCAGGGCTGGGCCGCAGTGCACACCTACGGGCTTGCAGAGCGGGGCTGTTTCACAGAGTAGGACACCAGCAACCGGGGTGTGCAAGGCGGAGGCTGCTTCTGCACACGTCCAGCGCGCTGGGCCTGGCGGCCATGCGCTGTGTGCGGCACATGCTCCATGGAGCCCAGCAAGGACGGCAGCCACACATAGCGCAACCAAAATCATGTGTGCAACGTGCGCAGGTGCACCGCCACGCCCACACAGCTGCAGCTGCGCCCGTCCAGCGCGCTGATCCTGTGTGTGACACATGCTCCAAGGAGCCCGGCAAGGATGGGAGCCAGACCCAGCGCAATCGGATTCCCCCTGAAGCATGCGCAGGTGCCTCGCCACGTCCACAAAGCTGCAGCTGCGCCCTCACCTGTGTCGCTGCGATGAGGATCTCTCCGTTCTTGGGCGTGCACAGGTTGTTGACGCTGCCCATCAGCGTGATGGCCTCAGCGCGCGCCTCCTCAGTCTGTGCGGCAGCGTGGCACGCGGCAGGCGCACGACTGTCAGCGCTGGGTTGCAGTGGTGATCGTGCCCTCACTCACACAGTGCAGCAGTGGGAACCGTGTATGAAAAGCGAGCGCATGCCAGGCTCATCTGTGTGACTGTCAACAGCCACCCCACGTGCACACGACCAAACTACACCGACCCGCGGCAGCCGCCTCTTCTGCGTCAACAGCAACCAGACGGCTGCCGACCCACCTGTGGCAGGTGCAGGTTCATCTCATCGCCGTCGAAGTCTGCGTTGAAGGGGCTGCACACGCACTCGTTGAAGCGCAGCGTGCGGCCTGGGCGCACCATGGCGCGGAAGGCCATGATGGACACCCTGTGCAGGCTGGGCTGGCGGTTGAACAGCACCACGTCGCCCGCCTCCAGGTGGCGCTCCACAATGTCGCCAACCTGGCGCCAGCAGCGCAGCAGCAGCAGCAGCAGCAGCAGCAGCAGCGGCAGCAGCAGCAGCAGCAAATGCACAAGAAAGGCAGTTGTAACAACAGGGGAAAGCGTTGAATAGGGGCAGGTATGGGAGCAGCCAGAGGTGCCAGGCAGCTCTGTTGGATGCTGCTGCCTGCCCCTGTCACGGCCGCGCAACCGCACCAGTCCTGTGCGCTCACTCCAAGAAACCCTTGAGCATCACTCAGTGAACCACAACACCAGCCCCGCGCAGTGAAGGTGCTGAAGGACTTGTTGGGTTCTGCGCGCGGGCACGTGTGGTAGGGCGGCCAGGGAAAGGGCGCATTGCAGTGGTTGCACGACACGCAGCCATGCCGCAGCAGCACTGCCTTGCAGGCGACGCCCGCAGCCCCGCAGCGCCGCACCTTGAGCTCGTTGGCGTACTTGCGCCTGATCTTCTCATCGCGCAGCCAGATGCGTGCGCCGTCAGCCAGGCCCACAAAGTTGGCGCCGGGCCAGGCGGCGCTGCCGTTGAGCACGCGGCCCTTGAGCTTGGCCATGTTGTGCTCGGTGACGCGCTCGGGGAAGGTCAGCACGGTCGCCATGTGCAGCGGCACACACACCTGGGCGCATGGCGGTGGTGTGCGGCAGCAGCGAGGCCCCGGTGTGTGGTGGCAAGGCGTGTGGGCACGCCTGCTGATGACGCAAGAGACACATGGCCATGCCGTATGTGCCGTGCGTTGCCTGCTCTTTCAGTGCATCATGACAGCTGCTGCTGCTGCTTGCGTCACCTGGCTGACGTGCTCATTGACAACATCAATCCGAGTCAAGACATGCGGCTCGCGCGATTTGCTGTGAGGCGCCCTGAGTGCCATGGCAGCGGCAGCCCACACACGAGCAGGCACAGCACAAGCCCACCGCTGCGGCCGCCATGCAGACACGCCAAGGCACACATGGACACACCGCAGCATGTTCCAGCCGCACACGTCGACGCACGCGCCTGCATGCAGGTGCATGTGTGCGCATGGTGAGCCATGGGGGGGGGGGGGGAGGGTGCACCTGGTTGATGGCCAGGTTGGGGTCTGGGCTGATGACCGTGCGTGCGCTGAAGTCGACGCGCTTGCCGCTGAGGTTGCCGCGGAAGCGGCCCTGCTTGCCCTTCAGGCGCTGCACAAAGCCCCTGGTGGGTTGATGGTGGACAAACACGGCCACAGGGGACGGGGAATACAGGTGTGAGTGTACTTGCAGTGCAGCCTTGTGCAGGCACATCAAGCAGCCCAACAACACGTAAGCACACACAGCACACACTGCCTGCCTGGGATACCTCATGCAGCTTCAAGCTTTCCTGCAAACAAACAATTGCAAATACACATCGACTCCAAGCAAGTCACGAGCCCCGACAGTCAGGTGGTGCTGACGCACCTCATTGGCCGCTGCGGCACGCCCTGCTGCTGCTGCAGCGTCACCCCTGGCAGGTCACTGTTGATCAACATGGCTGCCTGCACCTGCAGCACAGCAGCAGACAGGAAAGCAGCAGGGTACAACACATGACGATAACGAAGCAGCAGCAGCAGCAGCAGCAGCAGCAGCAGCAGGGCTGACACAAATCAGGAGGCAGAGTTACGCTGGTGCAATTGGTCCCCACCATCCAACCACCTGCCTACAGTCTCTTGTTCTGCCATAGTCTTGCGCCCCTTGTGCACCACGCTGCTAGCTAAAGCGTCACATCCTGGAGGGTATGTGCTGTACACTGGTGCTTTCCTCAGGTAGGAGCCCTGCACACTGCCCCCAACCAGCAGCGCTGGAGTGCCATGTGTGTGCATGCGCCCCGCACCTGCAGGAAGTCCCAGTTCTCCATGAGGGTGGTGATGGGCAGGCCCTTCTCAAGGCCGTGGCGCAGGCCGTTGTTCACCTCAATGATTTGCTGCAAGACGAGCCAGCAGTCAGGGCAGGGCGCGGCAGGGCAGGGCATGCAACCGCAGCAGCAGCGGGCGTCGCACGCGCTGGTGTGTGTGTGTGCCGCCAACACAGCAGCGCGTGCGGGTGCAGCTGCATGCAAGCACAGCGCTGCACAAAGCACACACGTAGAGCGCAGCTGGCAGGTGGGCACGTCGCTTCGTGTGCGCACCATGAGCTTCATGGTGATGTCGTCCTCGTTTGATGCGCCGTCCATCTCCACGCTGGGCCGGATGGCCACAGGCGGCACGGGGATCACGCCCAGCAGCAGGTCCTCCGGCCGGCCTGGGGCGGGCGTGGCGGGAGCGCAGCAGGCAGCGCAGAGGGTGCAAGACCTGAGAGCGTGGGCAACCAGCACCCAACGAGAAGGAGGGTTAAATGTACATTACTGGGCATGCGCGCTCTGCTTCCATTGCACAAGCATGATTGGCAATGCATGCCCAGCTTGCCTCACCTGCAGCAGCCAGCCGCTGTTTGGGCCGGTTGATGCTGGCACATGCACCGACCAGCACGAGGCTGGTGGGGGACTGCCGGGCTGGCTGCCGGCTCACCTGCTATGTCGAGCACATCCAGGTCCTCGTCCACGATGTTGCGGAACAGCGCCAGCACGCGCAGCGGGTGCAGGTCTTCAGCCACCCTGCAGGCGCAGCAGCAGGAGGGCCAGCACGGCCACGGCAAGGGTACGGCAGGCCAGGGCAGGCAGGGCAGGCGAGCCACACCAGGTTGAGGCGCAACAACATGTGCACATCTCTTGACAGACTTCACAGCTGCCTTCAGCCATGCATGGCATGCGCGGGCCTCCCCACATGTTGACGCCAAACCACCCTTGCACACACTCATGCTGGAGCACAGCAGGCAGCCGGCGGCGCGCCTGCCCATGCAGCCAGCAATGGCCTCGTTCGCCGCCATCGCGCTGGAAAGGCTGTCCGTCAGCCGCTGCCGCGCGTCTGCGTTCTTGGCGTACGCCTCGTGCAGGATCTTCAGGCTGCCGCTGGCTTTCCTGCGAGCAGCAGGTGCAAGACAACAGCCGGCCTGAGGTCGGGAGGGGCAGATAGACACCGCTGGTGCAGGAGCAGCATGGGCAGGACAGAGGCGTCCGCGCAGTTCGTGCGAACGTTTGCAGGACGTGAGGCTCCGGTCAGGCAGGGCACAGGCACAGCTGGCACCAGCGCCCGCCCTGAGTCACCCCCGCAATCATGCCGCTTGTCCCAGACACTGTCCCACGCACTGCCCTGGCCAGCTCACTTGACTGTGGCGTTGTATGCGCCGCAGTGGTGGCAGAGCTTGACGCGCTTGCAGATGTCGATCACGCGCCTGAACTGCTGCTCGCGCGGCACCCGCTCCAGCTTGGGGTTGCGGAAGCGCCTGCAGCAGCACCCATGCAGCAGCACTGTCAGGAGGCCACGGCAACCAAGCTTGCTGTTTCTGCTCCGTGGTCAAGCTGGTCTTCAGTTGGGCGTCGTGCTGTTGAGGCAGGTCCCTGCCCTTTTGCATCAAGCCTGCATTAGCGCCCTTGTCCCACTGGCAACTGCGTAACCTTGTACGCCGGGAGCCCAAGACCCCCGAACCCCTCAACAGCAAAGGCAGCGGCTGCAGCTGCTGCACAGCCACCGCTGCTGATGCCGCCGCGTGCCGCGCTGCTGTGCGACGTGTGCGCCGCAGCCAGGCCACGGCTGCGCGCCGCGCTCACTTGGTCCAGCGGCGCCGCTCCTCCTCAGGCAGCAGCACCCTGCTGCAGGTCTTGCAGATGCACTGCAGCAGCTGCACGGTGTTGCGGAAGTAGCCGACGTGGAACACAGGCAGCTCCAGGCGCAGGTAGCCAAAGTGCCCCGCGCAGTCGGCCAGCTTGAGGCCGCATGTGCGGCACATGGCGACCTTGCTGGACACGCCCTGGCAGCAGCAGCAGCAGCAGCGAGGCACAGGAGTGGAACATTGATCACGATTAGCGCCCAGGTCAAGCTGAAGTGACGTTGAAGTGGCCAGGTGGCTGGTTGTCGAGCTGCTGTGCGTGCGTCTGCGGCCGTGGACACTGCAGGCAGCTGCAGGGTTGCTGCTTGTGCACACAACCATGCCTACTTGCAGCTCTACCGGTGTCACCAAGAGAACCTTGCTGCAAAAAGCTGTGGCTGGCCCCATGCAGCCCATCGTTAGCGTTCCCGCAAGGCAATGCTGCGCCAGCTGCAGTGTCGCCCACTGTCCCAGCTGCCTCGCTTTGCCTCGCCATCACGCTGCTGTCCTGCAAGCATTATGCCAGCTGTGCTGCCCTGCAGGATGAAACCAGCTGCTGCCCTGCAAGCAGCCGCGCATGCTGCTGCTCACCAGCCGCTGGTCCAGCACACCGTTAGGGTGTGGCATGCGCTCAGGCATCTGCAGCGCGTAAGCAGCAACAGCAGCACCAGGGCCAACAGTCAGCAGCAGAAATACCCCATGCGGCAATGACCGCCATGTCTGCTCAGTCAGCGTGGTGCTGCAGGCAAGACGGTCATGTCAGCTTCCTTACAGTGAGAACCACGCAACGCCAGGGCTGCTGCTCACAGCCCACGATTCGTGCACGGACCCTGCAAGCATCGCCTCGCTGTTGCAGCACGCGGGCTGCCAAGCAGCCATTCACAGCACCTTCGTCCACGCGCCTGCACCTGCGCAACAAGGGGCTGTGCCTGCCAGCGCCGCACCTTGTACAGTGCACGCTCGTACGCATGGAACACGCCGCAGCTGATGATCTCCTGCGGGCTCTGCAGCCCAAATCGGATCTGCTGGCTGCAGCGACAACAGTGCAGTGTGGAGGTGCCAGCAGCAGCGTGCAGGAGGCAGGTGAGCACGCAGGGACCCCCCATGATCAGGCTGGCAACAGGCTGAGCAGCAGCAGGGCGAGGGACCAACGGCAAGAGGGGCGACTCTGTCGCCAATGACAGAGATCGGCCTGCACAGCCCACACAGAAATGCAGGGTCTGTGGTGTGGCAGCGCTGCTATAGCAAGCAGACATGGCACCTAAAACACAATCAACAAGTTTGCAAGTGGCTGCAGCCATGCACATGTCCCGGCAGCCCACCCAACCAGCGAGCTGCTGCCCTGCTGCAGCTGCTGCATTGTGCCACATGCGGCAACATGGGCACTCACATCTTGCGAGGCACTTCTGGCAGCTTAAACGGATCCTTTGTGAAAACCAGGGTGGTGGCATCAGCAGCAGCGGCAGCGGCTGCTGCTGCTGCTGCCGGCCCTGCAGCGCCATGCTGCTGCGGTGCATGCGGGTGTGCCATGGCTCAGCTGCTTGTGGCTGAGCGTGCAGCACGTGCTATCGTACCAGCTGATGCTGGTGCTGCTGCTGCGGTTGCTGTGGTTGCTGCGATTGTGCCAGCCGCTGTGAAGATGCCTGATAGCTGCAGGCGCACCGTAACTGGTGCACGTGCTGCTGTTCTGCAAAGTTTCCTAGTAGATGCGCGCCGGCTGGGTATGGTGGCAGCAGTACAGGCCCAGCTGCCACCATGCCTGCTTTAAGAGCCGCTATACGCACATGCGCCCCTTAGTGGGCATGCAGGTGAGAGTGGGGCCGGACACAAGGGCAGCAGCAGCAGCACTGCAGTCAGGCTGCGGGAACGAGCTGCCCGTTGCAGGTACGTCTACGAATCAGAAAGAAGCAATAACATAAACCACAGCAGTAACTTGGTGGATGACAGAAGCACCAGTATTCTCAACCCGAGTGCGCAGTCGGAACTAGTGCCGAACGACAGCACAGACGCGATCGCTTCGGCTGTTCAAGTCACATAAAACTTCGTCCCGCCCTTCAAGCATATCAAAATCTGGCCACGCATACGCGGACATTGTTTTCAGCCAGCAACAGCGGCAGAGGTCCCAGAAAAGCTTGTCATTCCCGCTTGATTGACAGTCTTGGTGAGCGCATACTCATGCTGCCTCCAGCAATTAACTCTGATTGTTGGTCGAAGAGTAATAGGAGCTCGTGCTGTCCATATGGCCGATCGGCGTTGGCCTGTACTGCATTCACCTGACCCCTCAGGGGTCCTGCTGTTTGAGCATTTTGTCTCGTGCACGCGTGTGATCACGCCTTGTTAAGCAACCAGATGGACTTTGAGTCGAACCCCACTCTACTTGAACAAAGTCGCGGAGATACAGGCCAATGAAGAAACTGCACACGTCAGGACAGTGATGGCAAGGCCCATTGCTGCACTGCTGGGCTGAGGGCTACAGTTTGTTCAGCCACAAATCTACCATTCCAAGGTGTACCGCCATGCTAACTACTCAATCAGCAGCGCACACACAAGTGCCGCAATTGGCTGCGCAGGCCAGGAGCAGAGAACTGCCTGGAAAACGCCGCCCACAGCCACAGCAGCAGCGCTCACTGTGGTTGCTGCTGGACGCTGTAGTGTCCCATGTGCGCCTGCTGAGCTGGCTGCTGTGCGCTGTGGGCCTGCTGGGGCTGCTGGCGCTGCCTCTGCTGGAGCGCAGCATCAGCTTTGACGAGAACGCGCTGCTTGCAGGATCAGCACGGCCAACCATCAGGTGCGCCAGCAGCTGTGCGGCCCACACATTTTCCAGCTGATCATGCACGGGCTGCAGCCACTGAGCAGACTGCTGCTGTTGTGCACCCAGTCAGGTGCCCTCGAGATGGCATGGTGCACACACCAGATACACACGGCATCAGCAACGCAGGTCAGGGAACGTCCAACCTGGCAGGGAACCTAAACCTTGACCCTTGCTCTCCAGGTTCTGTTGCGTATGTGCTAAGCATTGGCTGCTGTAGTGCAGTCTGGATCGCCACTACTGCACCTGTGATGGCAATACATACTCCTCACTTTTGCTGTTTTGTCAACCATCTGCTTGCTGTGCATCCCGCTCTGCAGGTCCAAGTCCCCAGGGGCGCACCAGGCAGGCAGAGCCTTTGCCGCGTCCCTGCAGGACAGCTTGTTCAGCGGGCGGCCCTTCACAGCTGCACTGCAGCAGCAGCTGCGGCAGCAGCTGCGGGTGCAAGTGTACAACCACACCTTTACAGTGACAGCCAACGGTGTCCTAGCAGCAGCAGCAGCAGCAGCAGCAGTGCTGGCAGGACATGCACCAACGTGCATGCTGTGCTGTCATCTCAGCGAAGCGATGGCAAGGAGGCGCTGCTGCTGGCGACCCCTATCAACCACCAGGAGTTCAGCACAGGTGCGCGGCGCCTGCATGCTGCGAGCCTGCGGCAGCGAGTTGCAGTTGGAGATGCAGCGAGCAGCATTCACGGCAGGCAACATGCAGACACGGCTTGTTTCAACTGCGGTGCAACTCATGGCTGGTGCATATCACTGAGGCAGGTGCTAGGCAGCAGCATTGCATGCAACCAGCTGTTGCTAGGATCGTGCAGCTGCAGCATTTGCTTGTGCTGCTTGCACGCTCACGCGCCTGCTGCACGGACTCGCCCCTGCCCTGGGCGGCTGGCGCACCCTGCAGACTTTGAGCAGGATGCGCCTGGTGCGCTGCTGGCGCTGGCGCTGGGCTCTGCGCTGCTGGCCCACCTGGGGCCTGCCGCGCCGTGGCTGGCCAAGGAGGTGGTGTGGCTGCTGCCCGACGCCAGCTGCGGCCTGCTGCAGGCTCTGCAGGCGTGGGCGGACGCGTACCAGCGCCCGGTGAGCAGCGGGCAGTAAGACGCCGCAGCTGTTCTGGTGGCAGTGCCAACAGCAGTT
Organism: Scenedesmus sp. NREL 46B-D3; assembly: GCA_014080715.1. Classification (NCBI taxonomy): domain Eukaryota; kingdom Viridiplantae; phylum Chlorophyta; class Chlorophyceae; order Sphaeropleales; family Scenedesmaceae; genus Scenedesmus; species Scenedesmus sp. NREL 46B-D3. Next base: position 311,070 of record JACERP010000093.1, on the reverse strand, counting down.
GCTGTGATGGGGCTGGCAACACCAGGGCCACTGATTCAGCTGTGCGGAATTCTTGACGAAGCGCCGCTGGCAACACTGCGCTGGCTTTTCATGCCTTGCCGCATCTCAACTTGTGTGTACACAGGCAGCAGGCAATGATATGCATGAACGTAGCTCCTGTGTCACCCACTCCGGTTAATTCCTGCAAGCCCTGTTGCCATTTGTGATCTGCTGCTGGATGGCTGCCACGTTGGCAGGTGCTGCTGCCGTCTGCGTCACCTGCCGGCTCTCATCTGGAACACTTTGGGCGTGCTGGCGTTCTGCAGCAGGGTCTCCTGCTGGAGCTGCCCAGCGGGTCAGGCAACAGGCTGCAGGTGTCACTGGAGGGGCATGAGGGGCTGCTGCCAAAGCTGGACCTGTTCTGGCTCATAAGGTAAAGCGCAACATGGGTTACTGGGTGGGTGGGGCGGGGACTAAGTAATGCGGTGCACCTCTGTGGGCAGGCATGACACAAGTGTGGTGGTTTGCGCGAGTGCTCATTGCACCCAGCGTAGCCATGGTGGAGGTTGTGCAGGTTTAAGCCGCACTAGCCATGTGCTTTCCACAACACATTTTCAATTTACACGCTTGGTGCAGTCCCCAGTGGCGATGTTGAGCTGTTCTTGTCGTTGCTACCCTTGGGTGCCTGTGGCTCATGTTGTCTTGCGCCGCTGTGTGCGCAGGTGGTACTGTCACAGCTATGTGCGCGCACCAGTGGAGCTCACGCACATGGGCTGGACGTTGGACCTGCAAGGCGCCAAGCGCCCGCCAGCAGCAGCCTCACCAGGCAGCCTGCCCATGCGGTTCCTTGGCAGCAGCAGCAGCAGCACATCACAGCCAGCACTGCTTGCCCTTCAACGGCACATGCTCAAATTCACGGCTGCGTGCCAGTTCATGTGGCGCCAGGCGCGGGGCTTGCCCACTGGTGGCCATGCCCCGTTCAAAGATCTGATGGCTGACGTGGCGACACTGCGGGTCCTGGTCAAGGACCCGCAGGGTCTTGTGGTCGGCCCGGTCGGGTTCACGGGAGCCACTGGCAACATCAAACGCAACAGCAGCAGCAGCAGCAGCAGCCCCGCAGGCTGTGCTGGGTGGTGATGCGCTGCTGGGTCAGCTGTGCGATGCGGTGGAGCTGCTGCTGCGCAGCTGCAGTGGGTTGGTGGAGCGCTTCCACCACAGCCTGTTCCTGTACGTGCTGACCGACCTGGAGCACTACGTCAGCGTGGAGCGCTACATCGTGCCGCTGGTGGCCCTCATATGCGTGTTGGCACTGCAGGTGTGGCGCGCGACTGTGTCGGGTGCAGCGCAGCGCGGGGTGCGGCGCGCCTAGACAGTCGTGGCAGGTGGAAGGAGTGGCATGCTTGTGCAAGCCATGCGGCAGAGTCATATTGTATTTGACTGGCACCATGTGGTTCGACCTTCATGCTGCTGCCGTGGTGCTGCTGCTGCCTGCCTGCAGGCTGCTGCTGTCCGCCGGCCACCTGCAGAGAGAGTGCCGGCTGCGGCAGCGCAGGGGACTCCCAGACGCCGACCAGCAGCAGCAGGCTGGCAGCACTGCTCAGCATTCCAGAGAAGCTGCGGCAGCGGGGCGCAGGGCTGGAGCGTCAACTGGCACAGCACTCCGGCCCCCCAAGCGCTGCAGCAGCAGCCAGAGGAGCCAGAAGCAGCAGAGCAGCAGCAGCAGCAGCAGCCGTTGATGGTGCTCGATCTGTATGACACACTGATGCTGCCAATCCAGGCGGAGGCGGCTGCAGCACGCAAGCAGTGGGTTGCAGCTGTCAAGGTTGTTGCAGCTACCCATATGCTGTTGGCAATGGCAGGGCTTACGCTGCGCTGTGCGCCTGCTGTGCTATGGAAGCTGCAGCAGCCAGCTGCATTGGCTGCGCGGCTGGCACCTGCAGTTGCAAAGTCTGGGAATCATGCAGCGGCTGCTATGGCTGTGGCTCGCTGCTGGTGCTGCTGCTTGGATCAATTTGCCTGGCATCAGCCATGGTGGGTGCTGACGGTGCAGCAGGCAGTGTAACCAGCACCAACCGTGACAGCAGTGCAGCTGCGCTTTTGCGTAGGGCAGTAGCTGTTGAGTTGAGTGTTGCTGCTGCGGCTTGCGCAGCTGCAGCCTGCCTCAACTGGGCGCTGAGCTATATGGTGTGCCTGCTGCTGGTGCCCCTGGCCATGGGCTGCGCACCAGTCCCGGTAGGCAGCAACAGCCCAGGTGTCAGCAAGGGCAGGGGCAGTGGTAGCAGCAGCAGCAGCAGCAGCAGAGGCGGCAGTGTCGTTGGGTCGTGGACAGTGCTGCTATGCTGCTCACCAGTGAGCGTGCTGCTGCTGCTGGCCATGCTGTCAACTGCAGGCATTGCAGTTGCTGCTGAGCCGCGGTGGTTGGCCGATTGTGTGCTGTGCAGCAGCCTGGGCGCGTACACAATGTTTTGGGCTGTGTATCTGCCTTGTTGGTGCCTGACCGCATGGTCTGTGTTGATGCATGCACGGTGTTGAATGGTGACCGTCAGCTTCAGTGAAGATGATGTTTAATTGGACGGTGCGGTTACAACAGGGCCATGGATCTCTACTCGCGCTAGATCGTCAGAATCAGGTTGCTCCTGGCTGATGGGAGGTTGCAGTTGTGCCCAGCGAGCATGCCATTGCCTGAATCATTGCCTAAATCTCAGGGGTGCACCCGTACGTGTTGGCCAGCACGGCATAAACTTGACACAGGGTGTGCTGCTACTCTCTATGGACTATCGTTACAGGCTGGTAATTGGCTCACTGGGGATTTTGGTGGACCAGCTCGACTCAGGAGTACAAGTCCAGCAACAAGCATGTACCTCAAGATGATGATACAGATGCGCATCATCATCCTGAAGTACAGCATGCGGTGTGGCTGGCCACAGCTCAGTAGGTTAAGGCCTACACTGTGCTTGCTTGCCGATTGGCCGCCTGATTCAGGTGCTGATGGCAACGCATGGCTATGTTGTCTGCATGCGGGATATCAGCAGTAAAGTCGGATCCGGAGGACACACCTCAGCGTACACCGGATGACTATTAGGCTGGCCTGCCGGCCTGCTTGGATACAAACTTAATTATTAACGTAAAGTGATATCATGCAATACATAAGCGTGCAGCGTCCGGGACATGCTGTGGCACCGGTTGTCATCGTTTGCACAGATGCTGATTTCGCTCTTCAGCCAGCCACTTTTAGCCCGCTAATAATTTTTCGGTATATTAAGTAAAAAGTTTGGTCTGCACGAACCGTCCACACTTCCCCACTGCAGCCATTACTTGAAGAGAACAACACTCTGAACTTGTTCGTAGGTGACCTAACATATCCTTTCTTTCTTTTAGTCTCCATGCAGAAATATGGTCAGATGATGTATAGGTTGTTGATTGAATTGTAATACACTAGCTCGTCTTCGTGGAGCCATTAGCATGAAGTATTAAAGCAACTCTCAAGACGCGGAGACGGGTCCCGTCTGACAAGGTTGCAATGCCTCTGTGTAGCAGCCTGAAGGATGTAGTTCCCATAGGGGTGCTGAGCAGGCATGTAGGCGACCTCGATGTGGAGGCCCGCCCCGGCCAAAGGAGGTCTTTTGAAGGCACCAGCGACATATGCAACCGCATGAACGATACAAGTGGCTTCCAAGGCTCTTCTGCGACAGTTCAGCAGGTACGCAGTGTATAATTGGGCATGTCCGTTCAGTCCTTCAGAAGGTGACCCCCATCGGGTGCAGGCACTGCTGCAGCATCTCTTCAAAGGCACAGTAAATCCTGGGTATAATCAGGACATCGTAGATCTTTGCTGTTTTGTCGAACACTGAGTGACCATCACTGAGCAGCACGCTACATGGAAGCAGCGTGTTGGTTGACGTTGAACGGCACGACAGAGCTGCACTGTGCAGTGCTAGCCCTGAGCTTCTGTTGAGGTGCATGCACACACACCCCTCGAGCTGCATCTGAACCACCTGCTGCATGTGTTGCACTCCAGGTGACGCGCATCTTGTCCCAGCTGTCCACCATCCCAGCACATGAGGGCCTAGACACATGCAGCAGAGCGGCAGAGGTGCTGCTGATGTCGCTGTCCCAACTGCAGGCTGTAGACACTGTCAGGTGGGCAAGCTACACAGACACAGCACACACATCAAGTCGGAGAGGAGCGCCACTCCGTGCTCACCCCATACACGCTGAGCTCGTGTCCTGCCAGCCGCCGGTCAGCTGGCAGCACACCTGACCTGCCCCCCACACGTGCTGCTGCTGCTGCTGCTGCCGCTGCTGCCGCCATGTGCATCGCATGCCTGCTTTCCTGCAGCCTGTCGACACACACGCAGGGCTACTGCCTGCTGGCTGGCGCAGCGGGGCTGGGCGTGCACGTGCTGGAGGAGCGGATGGTGGTGAGCGGCAGCAGCTGGGCGCCCAGCGCGTGCTGCCAGGGCAGCAGCCCCTTCTTGTACCGCACAGCCCGCACAGCAGATGATGCGGCCACCCTGCCAGAGGTGAGCTGGGCTTGGCCACTCCACCTACTGAGTGTGGAGGCAGGCCATGTGGTGCGTCTGGTGTGTGCCAGCAGCAGCATATGTTTGCGCCTCGCAGCAGCAGATGCTGCTTGCCATCAAGTGAAATGCACGCAATACAAGCACCGTGCTTGCCATGCCTGGTTTAAAGTGCTGCGGTTTGTTACTGTAGACCGGCGCACATGTGAAGCCCTGCAGCGCTGAATCGTGCACGAGTCGGAGCTGTTGCCTGTGCTGTGACTGAGGCAGCCCTGCCTGTCTCTTGGCGTGTGGCAGGCACAGCAGTACTTGCCTGCCTGTGCTGTTGCCTTACCCCGCTGCTGCCCTCGCTGCCCGTGCCCCCGCCCCTGCCCCTGCCCCGATGCACCCCCGCCCAGGACTGGGCTGCGCTGCACGAGGTGGCGGGCCTGCGCACCTTCCTTGCCGCCCAGGTGATGGTGCCCGGGCAGGGTGTGGTCGGCGTGCTGTGCCTGGCCTCGCGCAGCGCTGGCGCGTTCATGGAGGGCTCCTGGAGCCCGCTGCTGTCCATGGCTGCCACTGGCCTGGTGCCCTGCCTGGCCAGCCCCTGGCTGGCGGGCCTGTCCGGGCTGGCTGGAGGGCTGGCAGACGTGGCCAGCATGGACGGCTTCACGGGCTTTGCCGCGGGCTTCCTGCAGGGCGCAGGGCAGCTGCTGGGCAGCGTCACCAACAGGCACCTGGGCGTGAGGCTGGGGCTGCTGGGCGAGGCGGGGGAGGAGCTGCTGCTGCTGCAGCCCAGGGAAGGCACGGCCATACTCAGCAGCCCTTCTTTGCTGGTGTATGATGAGGCCTCGGCAGCTGCTGCTGCAGCAGCAGAAGACAGCCTGTCCCTGTATGCGGCTGTGAGAGCCTGCAGCCATTCTGTTCATCGCGTCTGGGAGCTGCTGGCAGCCTGCTGCTCAAAGCTGCACGCAGCCGGCAGCAGTGCTTTGTGCCTGATGTGCTTGCCTTCTTGGAGCAGGTGCCGACCCCACCCGCTGACCTGGCTGTGGCAGCAGATGATGTGGTCGGCAGCATGGTTGTCGTGCCGCTGTTCGCCGGCGACGGCGCCGTGCTGGGAGGGCTGTACCTGGTGCACGAGGAGACGGGCAGCTTCCTGAAGGAGCACGTGTACGCAAGGCAGGCCGCTGCCATGCTGCAGGGCGTGTGGCGGCAGCACTTCTCCGGCAAGGCCCACTGGGACGAGCTGCTGGTGCGTGCTCGCAGGACAACTGCAGCGGCTGTGCAGCAGACGTGCAGTATCTGTCCGCTACCGCTGCTAGCACGTGCTTGCACGGCAGCATGTTACCACAGCAAGATACATCTCAGGGTTGCTGACTTCCAGCCTGCCTGCATGGCAAAAGGTGGCACGCTCTGAGGCCATGCCACTGCAGGCGATTTGCTGCTGTTGCAGGATTGCGCAGTAATGCCTGCACACGAGTGTGCTAGCCGTCCAGCAGCACAGCAGTGGAGCAGGCATGCTGCAAGTGTCCCTTACAGCAGCAACTTTTGTGCCAAGTCAGCATCATTTTATCTGCCCTATTGTGCGCTGCCCCCTGCCCCGCCCCTGCATGTACTCCTGCAGTGCTGCTGCTCTGCCTCCCCAATCAATAGCCCCATGGCCACTGGCGTGTCCTGCTATTCCAGCAGCACCACGCTGAGTGCCGCTGCATGCTTGCCGGGCCGCAGCGTTGAGCTGGTGAGCAGGGCGGCGCCCGCCCGGGTGGTGTGGTCGTGTGCTTGTGAACTTGTTTGCAAGTAACTAGAGTTCATTGTGCCAACTGGTGCTCCAGCTGCCCCTGAGCTTTCCTCAGGCTGCTGACTCACGGTTCAACTCCATGGTAGGGGCATGATGTGTGGTGTGGTGCTGTATGCGACAGCATAACTTCGGATGCCCATCCTCCACTGACTTGCCTCCTGCCACTGTGCCTGCTGTTGCCTGCCTGGTGGCTGCCTCTGCCGCAGGGTGTGCTGCAGAAGACGTGGAGGATGCAGGACAAGCAGGTGCAGTGTGCCACAGCGTACACGGATGAGCTGCAGCTGCACAGTGTGCTGGGGGAGGGGGGCTTCTCAGTGGTGTACAATGGCACCTGGCATGGCAGCAGCACCGCCGTCAAGGTGAGGGGGGAGGTCAAAAAAACACAGCGCCCGCACCTGCATGCGGCTTCACGTGAAGGTGTGCTGCATGTCAGCACACACCAGGGGTCTGCTGCGCTCTGTACAAGATGTGGCTAAGAGCGGAAGTTGTGCAGGCTCGCTGCGCTGGCATGTTGACACCCTGCTGCTGCGCTGCTTGGTCGGCTGCCACTGCCCTGCAGGTGATGCGCTTGTCTCCTGATGACAAGCTGGGCATCCCCGCCAAGTCTGCCATGGAGATGGCTGCATTGTCCACGCTGAGGCACCCAAACATCGTCACCTGCTACGCATGCCTCACAGACATGGTGCAGGAGCGGCTCCCAGCAGCGCTCGACCTCAGCAAGAGCAGCAGCAGCACTTCACTCAGGCAGCAGCAGGGCCCGCTGGGCATCCGCTTCCATCCTGCGTCCGAGTCCGACCTGTCTGACAGTGCCGTGGACTCGTTCAACATCCTGGTCATGGAGCGCTGTGACAGGGGCAACCTGTCTGACGCTGTGTGCTGTGAGGGGCTGCTGCACAGGCGGGGGCCTGACGGGGTGCTGCGTGTGAGCATGGGCCTGCTGTACACGGTGCTGCTGGACGTCGCTGCTGCGCTGCGCTACATGCACAGCCTGGGCCTGGTGCACCTCGACGTGAAGGCCAGCAACGTGCTGCTGCAGACCACCTCGGGCCGCCTGGGCGGCTTCCCCGTCGCCAAGCTGGGCGACCTGGGGCTGGTCAAGCTGCTGGGCAAGGGCGGCAGCCTGGTCAACAGGAGCACCAGCGGCACGCTCACCCACCTGGCCCCCGAGCGCCTGCAGGAGGGCAGCCTCATCACACCCGCTGCCGATGCGTACAGCTTTGGCATGCTCATGTACGAGCTGTACACGGGGCAGCAGCCGTACTCTGGGCTGGCCCCAGGCCCGGAGCTGATGCGCGCCGTGTTTGACGGGCTGCGGCCGCGCCTGCCCGACAGCACGCCGCCCGGCTACACCGCGCTGGCCGAGGCGTGCTGGAGCAGGCACACCAGCCAGCGGCCCAGCCTGGAGGAGATCGTGGCCAGGCTGCAGGTGAGGGCGGGGCCGGCAAAGGGTGCGGCTGAGTGTCCAACCAGGTTCATGAGCCTTCATTGCCCAGCCGTGCTTGACCGCGTCAGCTCGTCTTGTGCGGCCTGCGCCCAGGAGTAGCTTTGAAGTTAGACGCCTGCAGCATGGAACCCCATTATGGTGTGGACGTCTCACCAATGTGCTGACCACTGCTCTGCATGTTGCAACGCCGTGCTGCATGCTTGCAGGAGCAGTACAACATGTGCTGGCAGGGCCACAGGGCGTAGGCTCGTCTTGAGACTGTCGCTTCACCGCTACTGGCCAAGTACCGTCTCTAATTGCGTGGGCTGTTCCAATCTACATCATGCACTGATGACACACTAACGCTGTGTTTTGAGCATCCTGCATCGTTTGGTATTGCCGAGTGTGCCATGTCATCTGGTGCCCGGGATCTCCTGCTTTTTCTGAATATTTCTTACATGTGGGCACGTGAGCATGCAAGCTATGGATGTGATGCAGCAAGTTGCTGTGCGTCTTGAAAGGCACTGCAGCACACACATGCAGTGAGGTGAGGTGCACTAGTTGTTATTGCATCCTGTTGTTGGGCACTGGGGAAGCGCGTCTGTGGGTTGAATTGCTTGGGCTGTTTGAGTGTGCCTGCCGCCAACCTTTCTAACGTTGCGGCACTGTCCCTGGCAGGGGATGCAAACAGATACTGAAAGGGGGCTGGGTCATATGAAGTTTGTTGCTGAACAATTCTTGTTGGCACCTCTCGCTGCAGTGCACACCAGCAGCCCCAGCTGAAGCACATGCATAGCGTGCACCTGCTCATGTGTGTGGGTTGACGTGCTTACGAGCTTATGTGATTGCAGTTGGGACTCTTGTTCAAGCACACGGGACACTCTATTGGCTTCATAAACTTATACTAGACAATAGGACCGCACACAACAGTTCACCAACCAACGTTGGTTGTAGCATTGCTGTGTTCTATTATTTTGGCTGCAAGTGAAGCTTTGTTATATTTTGAAGGTATGGGTGAGGGGAGGACCACCACTGATCTGCCTGACTTGTTGCTTCTGGCAGTGGTCGAAGTGACGTGCCCTTCATACGACAGAGACTTGTGCATGCTGACCAGTCAACTGCTCGGATGGCATGAGCCCCCCCATGATGAGCACACAGTTAACACGTGCCAGAATGGAAAAGAACACTCGATACAATGCATTGTGACCATCTTGATGCACGCAACAACGCTGGAGATTTCTTTGAAATGTTAAGCTTTGCCAGACTGTAGTTGCATAATGGCAGCACGGTTTTGGCATTGAGCTTTGGCAGTGTTGTGTGTGGCAAAGCCCTGCACAGCGCTCAATTTGCTGGTTGCATGGTCGCAGCATGACTTGGTCAGGACAAGACTGCACCAATACACCTCTGCATGTGCCCGTAGCTGTTTATTCATTTTATTCTGCGTATGCCTGACATTTACCAGCTGTTGCCATGCAGAGAGCAAGACGCTCTGCAGCAGAAGGATGGTATCAGCAGCAATGCTGCTTATGGATAGGCGTCAACAGCAGCGCAATGCATATGTTCTGTCTGCTTTGCAACAACGGGCTATGCCTGGTGCACTGCTGAGACGGCTCAACAACATGGCGCCCCACATCCATCACCCCCGCCCTGTTCCACCTAGGAGCAAGGGCCTAACCTGCCACGGCTGCACTCGGCTGATGTGACAGGCCTTCAGCTGCAACCATTTTGGCATGTTAAACATTCTTATACCATGATGTGGTTAGTGTGACATGCAGTGGTGTGTGCCGTGTGTTGTATTGCTTTGCCATCCGGCAGCCCGTGTTGATATCACCACACCTTCAGCTGCCAAACAAGTCTTCACCACTCCACATCATGACCTGAACTACTTTATCAGAGATGTGAAGGTATTCTGCTGGTTGCTGTAGTACTTCCGGTCTTTGGACTGCCGCCTGTGACATGCATGTTGTTTGCGTGGGGCCTGTTGCCTTGGCAGGCCTTGCTGATGATGAGAGCAACAGGCAGAGCAGGGCATGCTTTGCAGTCCCATGGCTGCCTCAGGGCCCAGCTGTGATGTTGAGCGCAGCTGCCGTCCCTGGAATAATAAGCTGCAGCAGCCCTTGTTGAAGGCTGGCCATGCTGTACAGCACATGTGCCACTGCACACGTGTATGTGCTGCAGTCGATGCATCAAGTTGCATTACGCCTTCAGCTCTTGGGCGCAATGCTTGCTGGGCTGCTCATCTGCACGACCCAGGTGCTGGACTGCACAGCTGCAGCGCGTGCTGCTACACGGCAGCAGCCTTGATGGTCAAGTCTGCTACAATTGTGCGACCCAATTGTGATGTGGACCATTGTGCAACCCAGATCCCTTTTTGCTGGTGCCTGCCATTGAACTGTTGGGTGCAGCTCCTTTGGTCTCCTGAGCTGCGAGTGGCATTCAGGTACGCACCTGTGCTGGTGCCACAGGACTCACCAGTGTCCGTAGGGGCCCTCTGCTTTGGAATGCCTACATGGTTCAAAAGCCCATGCGATGCAGCCTGCATTGTTTGTAAGGTGTGTGTGGTCACAACTGCGTGTCTCACTTCTGGCCGGCCAAAGCATTGCATGTTGTCCCAGTAGTATATTCCGAATCATTACTTTACTGGCCTGTATTCGAGTATAGGCATGGCGGTTGACTGTCTTTATTGACAACCCTGCACTGAGTGTACCTGCAGACGTGCATGCAGATTTGGAAAGGTAGCTATGCCGCCCTGTGCAAGGCGTGTTGGGCGTCCGGCTTGGCTGCCCTTCATCTGTATGGGTGCCAGGACATGCTGCTGCTGATGGCCTCCCAACTTCTAGGCGTGAAATAGCGCGTTCATCATTATACTGTTACAGCTGTGCTTGGTGGCTGTTGCATAGCTTGAACCGCATGTCTGCATGCATTTGCATGAGGCTAGCAGGTTGGCTTGTGATGGCTGGGTTCTCAATAATATATCACCAACAACAGGAGCTGCGGTGCCTTCACCTGCTCCGGTTGGTTGCCTGCTCCAAGCCAGGCTTGCTGTCTGCATGCGGTGCATGTATGCAGCCTGCCAGGCAAGGGGTTTCTGTCCTTTCAGACTACACAGGCAGAACTGATTGATACATGCAACCAACCGTTCAAGGCTTGTGAGCGGTATGGTGCCTGGTTTGGCTAGTGCCTATAGTCGGGTGCTAGTCAGCAAGACTGTGTATCACCCTGAGGCAGACTCAGAATCCTTCTTGTCCTCTTTTTCTGTTGCTCAAGCAACTGATGCAGTGGATGAGTTCTTGTCTGCTGGTTCTTCTGTTGTTTTCTGATGACGATGACAATATCTACGAGGTCCCCTCCGCCCCCGCCTTATGTGCCTCTTGTTGGCTCTTGAATGGGGTTTTTACTCCTTGATGAGTGGAGCATGTAAACTTATTGTGTCATTTGGCAGCAGGATGTTGTCCAGGGTATTGTATGTGTTGCTGCTTGTGCATGCTCTGCCTCCAGTCCCCCATTTGGTTCTGCTGAGACATTGTTGGACTCCATGAGCCAATCTGTGGCTCCTTATGGGGTGGGGCGGTGGCCCTACTTTGGTAATTGGTACTCGGTAATTGGTAAAGCAAAGTAAAGCAAGTATCAGAGGATAGCCTATCCTAAGGTACTGAGTACACACTGTATGTAAACACCCTCTGAAAGAGACTATCAGCTGTACAGCAGCAGGATGACTGCAAGGCTGGGCTATCGGTGTAGCCCGTGCGCAAGCTGCCGTGCAGCAGGTTGCTGATCAGACACCAGATCTTGAACATCGCTGCTTATAATTGAGGGGTCACACGCTGCTTATCCGAACCATGGATCGATGTGCTGGAGCTGCTTCATTCAACTGCCGGCAGCAGTGCAGAAACGGTTGCACGCGGCAGGATTTGAACTTGCGTTCGATCTGCGCCACGATGCAGACGCAAGTTCGAACCGCGTTACTTCGCAGTTACCATCCGATGCGCTGACAGCATGCAGTATGCAGCAGCAGATCATCACAGAGGCCCCTGTCTAGCACAAACAACTTGATGTGGCCTGCCGCAGGCGGCCTAGCCAATATGACCAGCCACGTGGTCACTGGCCACACTGGTTCACCAACTGGACACAAGAAACCATCAACTACACAGTATGTGACAAAAAAAATGCCACTGTACATGCCTGGCCCTGGTACAGGACAAGCTGGTGCACCCACCTGGTGACACGTGTCAGAAGGCTGTACAGCTGTACTGCAGGGAGAGACGACACGTCGAGCTTACTCTCCTCGACTCTCTACTTCACTGTTGCTGGGTGGCCCTGGGCGGTTACCGAATGACCAAATTACCAAAGTAGGGCCACTGGCCCACCCGCAAAGGAGCCTGTGGCACAGAGCCAAACAAGGCTCATGGGGTCCACAAAACTCAAAAGAAGACCATCAACCGAAAGAAGCCGCAACCTCAACAAGCTCAAAGAGCTCAGAACTCAGAAAGGAGCCAAACAAGGCTCATGGGGTCCAAAACATCTCTCCACAACCAAAGGGGGGAAAGGGAGGCAGAGCATGCACACACAAGCAGCCAACATACAGTATAGCCTAGCGGTAAATCCATGCCTCTCCTCACATGACAGTTATCAATGCAGCTATTTGTGGCCCATCAACAATACATCCAATGTGAGTCACTGCCAGCACGCTAGGGTTAGCTTATGGCTCAGCCCTGCCAGGGCTAATGTGGGTTAGCTCGCTTAACCCAGGCTAAGTGCACTTGGCTCAGACTTATCCTGGGTTGGCCAGGGTTAGCCTGTGCCTGTAGACATAGTATACTCAGTCGGTGGCACGAACGATTGTGTTGGGTAATATGATGGGTAATATGATGATGAAGATGAACGATTGGTGTTCCCGTTGTGTAACATGCAAACTGTGGTGGGTGCAAGGCTTCGACAGCTGTCATATTGTGGCGTCTTGGTTGGTAACGTTAGGTTGTGTTTACATGTGTTTGTTTGCATGCTCTGCCACCCATGTAACCTCAATGTTTGTGAGTGGATTGGACACCATGAGCTTAGGCATGGCTCCTCACGGGGTGGGCATGTGGCCATGATTGCTCAACGGAATTGCGTGGTGTGCATGCCAAGGGCGGGATCTCTGTGCACTGGGCGGTCTGGCTCATGACCAGGCGTGCACAGGGGCCTGCACTCACCCCATGAGCAGCGCCACCTTTTGACCATAACGTGAGATGAAGCGACCTGCCCACATGCATTTCTTGACATGCAATTGTAAGTCATGGTTACATTTCTTGCCCCGCCACTATGCCTGGGGCACAGGCACAACAATAATCAATGCTTCTGCGTGCAGCAGAAACCGTGTCTGTCTTTCTACTGCAGCTGCGCCAGCAAGATAGGTGCAAATGATGGCCCCGTGCCTAGTTCTGCTGGCCCAGAGTCCAGCAGGGCGAGTGAGCGGTGGCGTGTGGTGTGCCACACCCGCCTGCACCGGCAAGCTGCTGCCTGCCTGCCAGGCAGTCCGGTGGAGTCTTGGCAGGTCTATCCGTAACAAGCCAGCCGCAGCAACATTTTGACTCATAGGCAACTACGGAAGCAGCCAGCAACAGTACAGCAGCCAACGCAGATCACACAAGCTGCTGATGTGGCGATGCTTCATGGCTGTGGCGTCAGCCGTGACCATGCCCAGCAGCATTGATGCAGCAGCAGAAGGCGCTGCCACCCAAAAGGCGGTCACCTTGTGCTGCTGAGCCGGCTGTAACGCTCACGGCTGCACAGCTTGATGATCGCTGGCAACGCAATGTTATGTCAAACTATCAGCGTGCTGGCCACCTACTGCACAGCAGTGCCCCCAAATGCAAATCCAATTGCATGCCATCTATTGCAAGGTGCAAGCTAATAACCCACCCATCAACTACCAGCAATCTGCAATACGTTCCTCCCACGCAGCAATGCCACTGCGCTCGCACACCACAATGACACTGTGGCAGGTCTGTGTGCCACAGCTAGCTGTGTGGCAAGGATGCAGCATGATGAAGAAGAGTGCTGGGAAGCTTGTGCCTTTATAACAATTCCCAAAGCATTTGTGTGCTGCTTCACGCAACAAAAGCAGTCCGAGGCTCACAGCAAGCTACACACAAATAATCATTCAGGCAACCGCAGCGTATGGTGTGAGTGTTGCAGGCATAAGTGTTTGCCTTCTGCTATGGTAACACAGCTTTTGGAAGAGGCCTCTTGCGCTTGATGCAGACAGAGCAGCTGGTGACTGCCACTGCCTCACGCATGCCCAGCATAACTACAAATCAGGCCAGATGATCCTGCAATAGCGCTACATAACTGCTCTTCATCAGTATCACTATAAATGCAACCGCCACATGAGTGATTGGAGGAGGCCTGGCAACGTCAGGTGCAGGAGGTACACCCTGCAAGGCTTGCAAGCAAGCAAACTCTGGTTGCTCCCAAACCCATACCAAGCAATACGAATAAAAGAGAACATGCACTCAGGCTGGCGCTGGCCGCAAGTAAGGGCGGCACCGAGCTCGCACCAACCCTGGCAGCAGTCGAGCGCGGCGCACACTGCGCGCGGTGCCAGACACACCAGCATCAGCTGCTGCCACCAGGCACTGGCCTCCAGGCACTGGAATGGTGGTGCAATGTGGTGAAGACTTCGTTGCCTGGTTCACCAAACCAGCTGAATGCGAGCCAGCAGCCCGCCTGGGCGCCCAGAGGCCGGCCGGGTCAGGCTGGGGGCCTGGCGGCGTGTGCCACCCCGGCTGGCCTCCCCCAGGAAGCCAGCGGCAGCGCTGGTGGAAGAGCATGCGTGCAATGGTAAGCAATAGTGACACAACAACGATGCAGTAACACAATTCTTTGCCAGTGATGTATTGATGCAGCCACATCCCTACGAGACTGTGTTGTAGCCTCAGCAACCAGCCAAATCCGCAGCCAATTGTTCCCAGCTCACCCAGCCCACCCCAGCAGTGGGCTGTAGCAGCGCACACAGCATCATGAAGAGTGGCAGTGGCAGCACAGAGAGCCAGCTGGTGATCCGGGGCCTGCAGCAGGCCTGTCTGAGCAGCCCCCAGGAAGATACTGGATGGATACTTATTTGGAAGCCATAGTATGTGACAGCCAGCAAGCTCGGATGCACCAGCCTGGCGAGCAACAATAATAGAGCATTTGGGAAAGGGCGCTGTCCACATACAGCCTCGGCGGGGAGCCGCGCACAACAGCTCCAACTCTGCTGCTGCTTTCCTACGCCAAGCTACCCCCTAGAAAACCCTGGAGGCAGGCACACCAGGGGCATGTGCCTCCTGGCGTGCACGGCGCCTTCCTTCCCCTGGAGGTGTGATCAGCGCTGTACCCCACATAGCATCCCTGTGGGTGCACCCCTTGGAAGTCGCTGCCGGCCGATCCACCCATTTTCCAGGCACATGCAGTTGTCATGCGCAAGTGCCGCAACGGTAGGAATGCTTATTGGGCGCAAGCAGCAAAGGCCGCCTGCGCTGACAACCTGGGCCAGCCTGGCAAGTTGGAGCAGGCAATGCAATCTCTTCTGGCCCAGGGGACCATCAGCAGCACATAAGCAGCAGTCTCACATTCCTCAATGCACAGAGGTGGGGCTGCTGCCCATGACGCACGCGTGCCCAAGTCATGCACGTGACAAGCAAGGTATGAGCCATCCATAACAAGAAGTGTGTGCATACTGGACTGCATAAGAATGAAGAGAATACCAGCTGAAGTGGTGACTGCACACGCGTGTAACTCATCTCTCTTCAACTAACAGGCTCAATCGCATTCAACAGGCAGCGCCAGCACACGCTCCCGTCAGCGCTGCCATGCGCAGCATCCTGAGCCATCAGCACACCAGCCATACTACTTGGTGTGCAAGTCCAGCAGCAATTGTGCACTTCCACCAGACAACCCAGCAACGTGGGCTCAGAATCCATGCTGCGCGTCATTGAGCGACCCATGCCAGACCGGCCATGCATCCACCCAAGGCCGGCACAATAATAAGTTATTGGCTGCCAACCATGGTCCTTAGTTGAAGAGCTGCTGAGCGCCTGCTGCCACCGTACGGCAGGGTGCCAGCTGGCACAAGGCTGGTTGGTCAGCTCGCTTTCATTGCCGCAGCATGCCAGGCACGCCTGCTGCCTGGACATCCAGAGTGACACGGGCTGCGGAGAGCCCGCCGCAAGGTAGACAAGACGCCGACCGCATCGCTGAACCGCACGACAGCAAACCCAGGACAATTCATCCCAGAACAATTCATCCCAGAACAACAGCAAACAACCCAGAACTCCGCTTGAAGCAGTGTTTGCACCACTGCCTTTCATCAAGCATGCAGCTGGTGCAGCCCAGCCAACAGCAGGACAAGGGCGCTCCACCTCGGCGCCGGTCAAGTCACGCAGCTGCGCATAAGTTGCCCGCAGGTTCCCACCAGGGTTTCGTGCCAATCCCATTCGTCCACACAAGCGCCGCATCACCACAGACACCTGCCGCTGCACACACCACAACAAGCTGTGCGCTAGATGCAATGCACCCCACCCTGTGAACTGAAGCAGCTGTACAATTTCATCATCAGCCGATGCTGCTTCAAACCCAAGACAGAAAGGCACCGCATAAAGCATGCAACAAAGCGCAGGCACACATACAAATGTAGCCCCAGGAGGTGCTGGCGTGTAGGCGCTGTGGTGTCACACTTGGACCGCATGACAGCACAGCACTCATGTAAACGTGTGCTGAACGGCCACCCTGACCTTTGTTATTAAAGCAACAACGCGGCGCATGCTGGTCCCTGATGTACATTACGCACCATAGCATTGTACTGTCGTCAACACTCAGCAGCATGAGCCAGAGGCTTCAAAAGCAAGCCGACCAATGGCGGGCTTCTCAAGACACAGGTGAATACGTTCACTGCCTCTTCTTCAGTTGGGCCAGCTTGCGTGTTTGATCCAGCAACTCCTGCGCCAGCAGCAGGCAGCGGACAGCAGCAGCAGCACATGCAGTGTGAGAAGGTAACACCAGTGGTGTGGAGCTGTCCTTGCGTGCAGTGCATGTTGGCGTGGCAAGCAGTCTTCCTGGCAGCAGCATGCACACGAGACAGCTGCCGCAACAAACAGTGAAGGACGAGCTACCATACTGACCACGCAGCTACAAGGCCGGTGCCAGCGTCCCATACCACCACTTGCATGCAATTGATCAGCCAATGCCCCACCAAATCACGCCAGCATCGTTGCCATGCACCCAAGCCCCGCCCTCACCTGCAGCCTGGCCACGATCTCCTCCAGGCTGGGCCGCTGGCTGGTGTGCCTGCTCCAGCACGCCTCGGCCAGCGCGGTGTAGCCGGGCGGCGTGCTGTCGGGCAGGCGCGGCCGCAGCCCGTCAAACACGGCGCGCATCAGCTCGGGGCCTGGGGCCAGCCCAGAGTAAGGCTGCTGCCCCGTGTACAGCTCGTACATGAGCATGCCAAAGCTGTACGCATCGGCAGCGGGTGTGATGAGGCTGCCCTCCTGCAGGCGCTCGGGGGCCAGGTGGGTGAGCGTGCCGCTGGTGCTCCTGTTGACCAGGCTGCCGCCCTTGCCCAGCAGCTTGACCAGCCCCAGGTCGCCCAGCTTGGCGACGGGGAAGCCGCCCAGGCGGCCCGAGGTGGTCTGCAGCAGCACGTTGCTGGCCTTCACGTCGAGGTGCACCAGGCCCAGGCTGTGCATGTAGCGCAGCGCAGCAGCGACGTCCAGCAGCACCGTGTACAGCAGGCCCATGCTCACACGCAGCACCCCGTCAGGCCCCCGCCTGTGCAGCAGCCCCTCAAAGCACACAGCATCAGACAGGTTGCCCCTGTCACAGCGCTCCATGACCAGGATGTTGAACGAGTCCACAGCACTGTCAGACAGGTCGGACTCGGACGCAGGTCGGAAGCGGATGCCCAGCGGGCCCTGCTGCTGCCTGAGTGAAGTGCTGCTGCTGATCCTGCTGAGGTCGAGCGCTGCTGGGAGCCGCTCCTGCACCATGTCTGTCAGGCATGCGTAGCAGGTGACGATGTTTGGGTGCCTCAGCGTAGACAGCGCAGCCATCTCCATGGCAGACTTGGCAGGGATGCCCAGCTTGTCATCAGGAGACAGGCGCATCACCTGCAGTGTAGTGTGACAGCAGAGTGGCAGGCAGACCAGTGAGAAGCGCGTCAGCAGGCAAGGGGTTTGCCGGTACCTCTCAAGGAACACACTAAAGTGCAGCTTTGCTCAAGCGTCTGGTGCAGCATGGCACACATGCTGCAGCAAACAGCCAGGCCCTGCTGCAAGAGCGCATTGGCGGCAGCCGGGACGTTGCAGACGACGCCTGCATGCACGGCCCCGCCCCCAACTTGTCAGCTGTACAACCCCGCGCTGCATGCGCTGCGCCACACATTGCAGCGCTGGCTGGCCCACCTTGACGGCTGTGCGTGCGCCCATCCAGGAGCCTGCGTAGACCGTCCCAAAGCCCCCCTCCCCCAGCACGCTGTGCAGCTGCAGCTCGCTCAGGTAGCTGCTGGCACACGCCTGCTGCTTGTCCTGCATCTGCCACTGCTTCTGCAGCACACCCTGCGCAGAGGGCGGATGGCAGCAGCCCACATGGTGAAACGAGCGCTGAGGATAGGCACCAGCATGGATGCAGCACACCAGCTGGCCAGCGGCATGTCACGGCAGATGTAAGGTCCACCAACCTGCTACACACTGCAGCAGCAGCGGTGACACAGGCATTGCGACCTGCACAAAGCAGTTGTCGTGCAAATGTTCACAGCAGCGCGTTTGTCGGCTCTCACCACGCCGGACGCCACACTCAATCTCAGTGCTGCGCTCAAGCAGATCCTAGCAGCTTGCGCAAAACAACAATTAATCCGCAGCAGTCAGCGCCTGCCATGGTGCGGTGCAGCCAGCCTCTCATGCAGCAGGCCACTCACCAGTTCAGCGTTGCGGCTGGCGCAGCTGGCCACTGACGCGCACGAGCCTGTGCCGCTGACGCTGCTGCTGTATGATGAGCTGGACAGGCACGAGCAGCTGCGGATGAGGTGCGACTTGCAGGCCTGGCAGCATCAAGGCCGACGCAGTAGCACAGGCAACAGAGCAGCAGACGCAGCACATGTTAGCAGCAGGAGTGACAGATGCAGGTGCAACATAGGTATTGCCTGCTTGCTGTGCTACTGGCACTGCGCATTAAGACAAGTTTCAGCCACACTGAGTGCAGCAGCAGCCCCTGTTGCCTGTGTCTCTTAGCAAAGCCAACACCGATGACGGCTCACCTGCACCTCCTCAAGCCCAACCTCCATGTCTGCTATTTCCTGCTGCAGCAGCTGCTGCAGCACCGCCACTCGCTCACGCAGCCGGCCACCATCCAGCAGCCCGCCGGCCTCGCCATGCACAAGGTAGAGGCCACCCAGTGCCCTGCCACTGCCTGAAAACAGCGGCAGCACCAGCACGCTGCCCAGCGGCTCGCTGGCATCTGCCAGCAGCACGTCCAGCGGCACGGCATCCCTGTCGGCCTGCATGGCGGCCCGCACGTCCAGCATGGAGCAGGGCTGCCTGCTGTGCACGGCCTGCAGCAGCAGCGTGCCGGCAGCTGCCAGGCGCGCCATGTGCACCTGCGGCAAACCCAACTCAGGGCTGCTGCTGCTGCTGTTGGCGCGAAACAGCTGGCTGGTTGCTGCTGGCTCGCCGGTCAGTGCCAGCGCGTCGCTGCCATGCTGCTGCGCGGTGCTATTGCTGGGGGGCTCGACGCTGGGCTGCAGCAGCAGCAGCTCCTCCCCCGCCTCGCCCAGCAGCCCCAGCCTCACGCCCAGGTGCCTGTTGGTGACGCTGCCCAGCAGCTGCCCCGCGCCCTGCAGGAAGCCCGCCGCAAAGCCCGTGAAGCCGTCCATGCTGGCCACGTCTGCCAGCCCTGCAGCCAGCCCCGACAGGCCCGCCAGCCAGGGGCTGGCCAGGCAGGGCACCAGGCCAGTGGCAGCCATGGACAGCAGCGGGCCCCAGGAGCCCTCCATGAACGCGCCAGCGCTGCGAGAGGCCAGGCACAGCACGCCGACCACGCCCTGCCCGGGCACCGTCACCTGGACGGCAAGGAAGGTGCGCAGGCCCGCCACCTCGTGCAGCGCAGCCCAGTCCTGGGCGGGGGTGCAGCGGGGCAGGGGCAGGGGCGGGGGCAGGGGCGGGGGCAGCGAGGGCAGGGGCAGGGGCGCATGCATGTTGCACTACATGAACGTGTCTTTGCACTAAGCTGCTGCTGAGGAGGCCAGCAGTGTTCAAGCCTGGTGGGCAGCTGTAGTGACACCTTGAATGACTTGTTTGCACGTGTATCATTGTGCTGCTGAGCATAACAGCACCAGCCGCCGGCAGCAGCAGTTACTGTGCTCCAAGTAAACGCAGCAGCAGCAGCAGCAGCAGCAGAGCAGCAGCAGCATGGCGGCTCACCTGGGGCAGCTCCCCAGCATCCTCAGGCCCCGCTACTGTCCTGTACAGGAATTGCTCGCCACTCAACGCACACAGATAGGGAGCCCAGTTGCTGCCAGACATCACCAGCTGCTGCTGAAGGAGCCGCGCGCCACAGCCGGCTGCGCCAGCCAGCAGGCAGACACTTGGTACACCGGCAGTGTAGGTGCACAAGCTGCGCGTGAGGGCAGCGGCCGTGGCGGTTCAATTGGTAAGTGCGTACACGTGTTGTGTTCGTGTGCGTGCAAGGGTTGTGTTTGGCTGCTGCTGCGTGTTCATGTCGTACCCTGGGGCCTGCCAATCCGCCGGCAGCCGTTCGCTACCAATGGCAGGAGGAGTAGAATGGCTGTATTGCTGCTGCTGCTGCTGTTGCTGCGTGGCTGGCGCACCTGATTGTGTCCACATTGTCCAAGTGTGTGAGCAGCACTTCAGCTGCACGGTTACATGATGAAGTGACACCATCGCGAGGTACCAGAGAAAGGGCTGCCAGCACTTGGGTCACCTACAGCGAGGGAGTGAACAGCACTTGATCGGCTGCAAGAAACCGAGATGCGCAACAGCAGCTGAGGTGTCAGCGTCCATACCTGCTGCAAGAGCAACGTGTCCTGCAGGGCCAACTTGTTGCTCATGCTCTCATTGTTGCCTATTTCATAACTTGTCGACTCTTCGTGCTGCTTCTGCGGCGCTGACAATGTGCACACGCCCAAGAAGATCCCGGGTGAGTCGAAGACCATCAGGCGCCAGAAACAGCATTGGTACTCTATCAGAACGTTTTCAGCGGTCGCGTTCGTTGACAGCGGGTGCTGATTACATTGCGCGTCTATTTACTAATGAAGGTCCAGGCGAGCTGCATTGGTCATGCCGACAAACAAGTTCACACTATCGCTGTTGAATACCACATTTGGGCGTAACTGCACATCATCAGCATGCTAAGCGCCGGCGTGCGATGTTAACTAACAGGCTTGCAAAAACTGGCACCAACTCCTGCATGCGTGCAGCTACAGCATGTTTAAAGTGTACGAGAACATTATGGGAGTGAACAAGGTGAATCTAGTGGGGGTTTCACGTGGTCCGTCCGGACAGCTGTCGTCTCTAGCTACGAACGACCGCCTGGGATTATCTTAGGGTTGCCTGACTTCGTTTTGAACGCTGTTCAGTTCTATTGTCAGTTATTTCGAGCTTTTGTGTTTGTCACATGTAATATCGAGAGGTGGCTGAGACGAAGCATTCCTTACTTCAAAGTGCGGGTGAAGTTTGATATGTTGTTTGCCAGTCGCATCGGTTTGATCCCTCGGCGCCTTTATAGGGTGATACCACTGAAAATAAACATTACATCCTGTTTTAGCGACCTTGGCTGCAAAAGCTCTGGACCAAAGATCGTCCTGCGCTGTGCGGTGAGTCGCCGCTGCTGCGGTGTACAGCACTGTAAGTGCATGATGATGCTTTACAACTGCTTAGTTGTGGTTGATGGTTTTGGTTGGTTGCCTGGTCAAGCGTGATGCATTACTGCAAAGATGATCACTCTACCGCGCACCCTACCCGCAGGGCTGTGAGTCATAGCCTCGACGATGAGCATGAACAAGCCACTGCAGCGAAAGTTTCAGATGAAGCCTGGTAGTAAAAGGTTTCCTTTGGAGGCGAAACAACCATATCATAGCAATGTTGCCACCGCGTTAGATGATGTACGAACCTCGTGTTCAGACAACACAGCACATGTACACCTGCACAGGTCATCTCATCATCATGTGACTCATGCAAGCCACAGCATCAACGTCATCGGCCCCGCACAGTACAGGTCATCTGTAGAGTATGCAGGGCTCCTCTACCATCATGCTAGTCAAAGTGAGACAATGTCATCACGGGACACCGTCTTCATCTACGATAGTCAGAGTGTTGGAACACTCCACTTTGAGTCGGTATGTGGCTCATGTGCATCCCACTCATGTTGATGCTATGGGTTTCAGGAGGCCTAGGCCGTACTTGCGTTCAGTGGCAATACCACGTGGTATCTTTTTGCTTTTGCGTGTTCGTATGGGTCGTCTGTGTGTACATGAGCGTACTAGTCAGTTTGGGGGTCGCAGAGCTAACTCCACTTCAGGATGTCCTTGTTGTGGTGCAGAAGTTGAGTCTTTGTCACACTTGATGTTTGATTGCCCTGCTACTTCTGCTCAGAGGGATAGTATGTTTGCTGAGATCAGATCCCTGCCTGGTGGCGCTGAAAGGTTGCGCAGCGTTTTGTCTATGGCTGATTCATCTATCAAGGTGTTGCGTTTTGCATCTGATGATATTTGGGGCAGTTCTGGAAGATGTCGGATGGTGTCACTGTGTATTGCTGCTTTTCTTGTCAAGTCGTGGGATGTGCGCAATGCATGCATCATCATCATCATCATATTACCCATTCAAGCCATAGCATCAGCGCAATGCATGCAAACATTCTGGAGCAGTGCTCCCTCCTCTTTCCGCCCCGGTGAGGCGCGGGGCCAATGGCGCTGATGCTATGGCTTAAATGGGTGATATGATGATGATGATGATGATGACTGTCTTCATCTACGATAGTCAGAGTGGGACCAGGCCACTGTAACTATCAAACAATGAGGACTGTCATCATCAGATTACCCCAGCTCAGCCATACTACCAACAAGCCCGCGAGCTCCACTAAAGCGGGGAGGAAGAGGGAAGGCTGCTCCATCATGCCTCTAATGTAGTGGCACACTGTACAAAAGTGTTGACATCCGTCCAAGTGCTGATCATCATAACTATGGTGTCAGCGGCTGACTATGACCCTTGCACAGCCTGTCACAGTGTCACGGCGAATGCTGAGCACAACTGTACTAGAGCCAGGTCCTGCCAGGCCATGGTGACTCGAGGCGCGTGTCAGGCAGCCACTGGCAGCCAGCCCTCGCTGTGGGTTACGTGCTGCTTGCTGTAGTGGAGTGGCTCGGGACCGGTGGCGGCAACGCCTCGACAGCCTGGTCATGCTCAACAGCAGTACCAGCAGCAGAAGCAGAGGCTATGGATAAAGCAATGTTGTAACAGAAGGCGACTGTGCTCCGTCACCCAGCACGTCCTGTATGCTTTTCAAAGGTTGCGGCATCATGCACCACCAACAATCCAAGGCAATTGCAGTGTTGACAGCGTGTGCTGTAGGATGCCATTCTCAGAAGGTCTGGTTCCACTCTGAAACAGTACTTGGGGCGCATCAGCTGCCGGCAACAAAGTCCATGCGGTGGCGTTGGTGCATACAGGCGCCGCGCTGCGCCTGGCACACCATCGGTACTACACGTGCATCAGCCCCAAACTTTTTTGACAGCGCTGCCACGCCTGCTGCTGTCACGCATCAGCTGCACTCACCATGTTGAGCACCCTGTCCAGCAGCTTTGGGTCAGCGCGGGCCAGCTTTGACAGCTGGGCCATGTTGCTGCCCTTCAGCTGGGACAGCTGCACAGCCAGCAGCAGCAGCCGAGGGCAAGGAAGAAGCAGAGCTAGGCATCTTATGTCACGTCGTGAACGTGAACATCCGTTGATAGAACGACGTGTACTGTGTACAGGGACTTTGATCCAAGTGAACGGGCCAAGGGTCAACATACCCAAGGCATCGCTGTGTGATGACAGGTCATGGCGACCTTAGCACATCCTTGGTACGTCGGCAGCCTACATAGGGAGGTACCCTGTAGGTCCAAGTCCATTCTTCTTCGTAGCAGTCACTGTCCAGGACGGTGACACTACAATTTGGTAACTGAGATCAGGAGGGGGAGAGGTACTTCCCCACACACGTAATCTTGTGGCCTACTCGAACCACTTACGCGTCTATTGCTCTACATAATACTCAGGCAATAATTGCTGGTGTAGCTGGTAGCTATGCCCAAGCTGGCTGCCCCGGCAGGGCAAGGTGCCGAGGACAGGGAACGGAGCCCGCTTCAGTTCGGCAATCTCTTGGGTGAGCAGAGAGCTCGCACAATGCGACCCACTGTTCGAGAGAAGCTCACCTGGATAGGTGAAGCCAGCCAGCATGGCTTTCAGCATGCTATTGCAGCAGCTACGCGACTTCAGAGGCTTGATATCGCTAAATGGCTGCAGAAAAAGCAATTGCAGGTAGCCTCGGAGGCTCTTGCTGCTCGAACAACCAGGCGGGTTGTTGACATGTCTGCTGATGCTGACACTCTGCCACGTGGACATATCCGCTTTGCAGATGAGGAGTTGCAGCTGGATTTCGAAGAGGGCACAGACATGGCAGGTGGCCATGTCACCAGTCAGCAAACTGATCAGGGTGACGCTGACAGTGCTGACTCTGGGAACAGTAATGGTACGTCTGACTCGGAGTCAGACCCCAACCCCACGCAGGCAGCTGCAGCTCAGCCAACCCATGCTGCAACTGTTCAGACCTTGGCAGGCCTTGCGCAGCAGTTGAACGAACTGCAGCGTGCAATGAACCTGCAGCAGCAGCATGTCACCAGGCCGGCAGCCGGTGTGCAGCAGCAGGCAGCTGCTCAACCCTACAGTGCAATTGTAGGGGTGCCAGTCACAGGCAGTGGCAGGTCGGCTGAGACAGTGGCAATTATGCTGACTCACAGCCAGATTCAGCAGCTGAAAGACGCCTACCGTACACGTAGTGCCGTCTTTTCGCCATTCCAGAGCCAGGTGGTGGAATGGTTGATTCAGCAGCAGCATCTGCAGGAAACTGCTGCGGTTGGGGGCCTGGCAGGCACCCAGCAGCAGCAGCAGCAGCAGCATCTGCAGGAAACTGCTGCGGTTGGGGGCCTGGCAGGCACCCAGCAGCAGCAGCAGCAGCAGGAGACTGGCCAGGCAGGCCAGGACGAGGGTCTCACGGATGAAGAAGCCGCTGTGGCTCAGCAGGCTGAGGCTTATGAGCAAGTGCTGTCCCACGTGACAACTCAGCTCCAAGCTGGAATCACCCCTGCCCCTGCGGACGTAACCGAGGCCATGAGGGCCCTGGTTTCATACATGGACCTGCTAAAATCCTATGAAGGTGAGCATGTAGCAGGTGTTTCGCCTCGGTTGGGCATTCGTCCTGCTCTTGCTGCGCGGTTGGGTGCAATGGCGCCGATAGTAGGTCCCAGGCAGGGCCCTGCTGCACCCTTGGTTGGGGCTGCGCCAGGTGTGCCCTTGGTTGGGGCTAATGCAAATGTTGCTAGTGTAGCAACTGCACACCACAAGCACTTTAAGCAACCTGCAACCTTCAGTGGTGCAAAGAGTGATGAACCCGTCAGGAAGTGGCTTACATCAATGGCACATTTCCTGACCGTCACTAAAGTTCCCACCTCGGAAGGTGTGGGCTTAGCAGTGTCATACCTGCGCAATGCGGCTCAGTCCTACTGGTTTGGTTGTCAGAAGACCATTGCCACTCGTGGGGAAGACCCTGCAGACTGGGATGTTTTCCGGGCTTGGATGGTCCGTGGTTTTGGTGCAACTGACCCTGAGCTGGCGGCTCGTTACCAGATTGAGCGACTCACTCAAACGGGTACGGTGGAGGACTATGCGCGAGAGCTGCAAACCCTATGTGCTGAGCTGATGGCTGAGCCCATGGATGAGCGCAGTCAAGTGCTCAAGTTCCACACAGGGCTGAAGCCCGCTATTTCTGCACAGGTTCAGGTAGACCCTGTGACAAAGCAGCCCTGGGCCACGTTGACTGAGGCGGTGCAGTATGCTATTCGTCATGAGAATGCATACCTGACCACCATGCACCGTCGTGCCGCTGCGAACCCCTCCAACCCTCCGGCCACAGGTCCTCTGCGCCGGGTCGGCAAGAAGCAGCAGGGCTGGCGCCCGTACCACGATCCCCAGCAGCGCAGGCAGCAGCTGCAGGATGGTGACTTTGCCGGCAAAGGCAAAGGCAAGCGCCAGAGTGCCTGGCAGCAGCAGCGTCGGCGGGGCGGTGGCCGTGGCAGTGCTGGTGGTGCCGGCCGTGCTGAAAGCAGCGCTTCAGCAGAGCGGCGTGCCATGGAGGAGCGACAACACCGCTTCCACAATGGCCTGTGCTTGAACTGCGGCAGTCCGGGACACCGCAAGGCTGATTGCCCTGATCTCAAGGGCAAAAACAAATAGGATGCCGCGGGGCATGAGGCTCAGCAGGGTTGTTTGTTGCAATTGGCAGTTGCAACACAGTGTCAGGTTAGCAATGGCGATCCTGTTGTTGCACCCACTGAACAAGTGGCTTTGCCTGCTCAGGGAGCAGATATGACAGCTGGTTGCATGTCATGTGGTTGTCACAATGGTGGGGTACCCAAGCTGGCTGAACAGCAGGAGGTTGATCAGCAGCCTGCACAGGTAGTGCAGCAGCAAAATGTTGTTGGGAACGTAACTAAGGAATTTGATGTTCAACTGTTGCGTGTCATGACCTTGGCAGCAGCAAAGGTTGGTCGATCGCGTCGTCGACGCCGCAACAAACATGTCGCTATTGTGCATCCCGATGCAAATCCGATTGCTGGTAGCAATCCTGTTAAGTCTGCAGAGGGCTCATGTCCCGAGCAAACTAGTGACCAAGTGTCACCTGCGCAGACGGAATCACCTCCTGCTCCAGTGTACCAACTGAAGGAGGGCGTGTTGAACAAATTGCAGGAAGTGATTGGTTGTCACTTTACTCTGGGCATTGGACAGGAGAACACCTGTAATGCTGTTCATGCCAGCAGGTGTGTGTCACCAGAGGATTTCTTGCAAACTGATCTGTCAAACGAGGTCGTTTGGCTTGATCCAGCACCGAAGCTGCTCTATGAGATGCTGAAGCACTATGTAGAGTGCAAAGCAAAATCTCCTGATAAGACAAGTGCTGTCTTGGTGGTACCTCACAAGCCAGGGGCCCATTCTCACATGCTGAAGGGCATGCAGAGAATCATGGTGTTTAATCGTCGCAATGCCATGTTTGAAACGAGTGAGGGACACTCGTTGCCTTTGAGGAAGGAGAAGGTGTGTATCTATTACGATCCACCCTATGCCACAGAGCGGTTGCTTCCACAAGGTGCTGCCACAATGACTTTTGTGGGTATGGCCAATCAGTACAATGCAGTGGTTGCATTAGATTCACAAGCTAGTACAAGTTTTGTGAGTACGAAATGGCTGCAACGAGCTGGTGTAGCTCACAACTCAGTCAGTAACAACAATGTTGAACTGGCTGATGGTCGAGTAGTGAACTCGAAAGGCTGGGTGACGCTTAAGATTAAAATCGGTCCTTTGCAAGACAGTGTGTCTTGCCAGGTGTTGGACATGCCTGGGTTCGATGTAATCTTGGGTGACGACTGGATGTCGTTACGCCGCGTACATATGGATTATGGCACGCGCAGTGCTTTTGCTTATATAAAAAGCAAGCGTCACACCATCCGTTCAGCAGCAGCAAGGTTGCCGTTGGGCGACGGCAAGGAGAAGCCTTCAGCCCTGCTGTTGACAGCCCTTCAGGTGAAGAGGCTAATGCGCAAGCAAGCTCGATCTTTCATAGTTCAAGTGAAAGAATCTGACGCTGTAAGCTATAAGCTGGCGGCTGCTGTAACATCGCATGCACAAGGGGTGCTGCCAGCGGCAAAGCTTGACGCCATACTCAAGGAGTATGAGGACGTCTTTGCAGACTTAAAACACCTGCCGCCAGAACGCAACGTTGCTCATTTGATTCCTCTTGAACCAGGAGCACGGCCAATCTACAAGCAAATGTACCGGCTGACTCAGGCAGAGAAAGCTGAAGTGGAGAAGCAAGTTACTGACTTGTTACACAAAGGGTACATTGAGCCATCAAGTTCACCTTGGGGTGCGCCAGTGCTGTTTGTTCCAAAGCCAGATGGGTCATTGCGAATGTGCATTGATTACAGGGCTTTAAACAAAGTCACTGTCAAGAATAGATACCCCATGCCACGCATTGATGACCTGATGGAGCAGCTGCATGGTGCGACTGTCTTCAGTGGCCTGGACCTGACCAGTGGGTACTGGCAGATTAGGGTCGATCCACAGGATGTGGAAAAGACTGCGTTCCGTACGCATGTCGGTCATTTTCAATGGCGTGTGCTGGCCTTTGGCTTGACTAATTGCCCTGCTACTTTTCAGCAGTGCATGAATGACCTGTTCCGGGATTACTTGGGTAAATTCGTTGTTGTGTACATCGATGATATCCTGGTGTATAGCAAAACACCCGAGGAACATGACAAGCACTTACGCCTGGTGCTGCAACGGCTTCGGGAGCATAAGTTGCATGCTCGGCGAGCCAAGTGTAATTTCAACCAATCAGAAGTTACGTTTCTGGGTCACGTTGTGGGTGTCCACGGCGTGAAGGTTGATCCTCGCAAGGTGCAGGCAGTGCAGCAGTGGCCAGAGCCACTGATGTGCATCAGTTGCGCTCTTTCCTGGGGCTTGCCAACTACTTCAGGAAGTTTATCCAGGGGTATAGCTCCTTGGTTCGGCCCCTTACTGACCTACTGCGAGATGACAAAACAATCATGCGAAAGGAGTGGAGCCCGGACGCTCAGCGCGCCTTCGACGGTGTCAAATGGGCTTTGACACATGCGCCGGTGCTGGGGTTGCCAGACTTTCAAGCGGCTGCACAGCATACGCCTTTTGAGGTCGTTGCAGATGCCTCTTTGCATGGCATTGGTGCAGTCTTGCTTCAAGGCGGGCGTCCTCTCGCATTTGAAAGCAAGAAGTTCTCTCCGGCTGAGAAGAACTATGATACGTCACAGCGGGAGCTGTTGGCTCTGATCCATGCACTCAAAACATGGCGCTGTTACTTGGAAGGTGTTCCTTTCAACTTGGTGACGGATCATCATCCAAATACGTTCTTTGAAACGCAAGAAACGCTGTCCCCACGAATGGCTCGTTGGTACGAGTTTCTGACGCGGTTTTCACATGTGAAATGGGAATACAGGCCTGGGAGGCAGAACGTAGCTGATCCGTTGAGTCGGGTCTCGACTCACAAACTGGCTGCAGTGGTGTCCAGGTTGGCACCAATGAGTACGCGGTACAAAGGCAAAAAGTTCGTGCCTTTATATCGCACCGATCCTGCACCAGTGCGGTCTCCAGTGACAGGTGTCACTGCCACCGCGGATGACTCCCCGTTGCAGCTTGGTAAGCGCGACTGGTCGGATTTTATGCCCTCACGCGGGAAGGCACTGCGTAAGCAACAAAAAGTTCGCTTTATCGATGACGTTTACGACATGGCCCGAAGGCACCGGTAGTGCCTACTCCAACTTTCCGTCCGGAGGAGGAGGAGAAGCGCTTAGTACATTTAACTGAGCGTATACAACGTGCGTATGCACACGACAGTTGGTTTGCTTCGGCAGACAATGTCAAAGGGCTAATTCAGCGGCATGACCTGTACTGGAAACTGCTGCCTGATGGGAACCAAGTGTTGGTACTCCCTGATCACGATAATTTACGAACGGATGCTATGCAGGAGTGCCATGATGCACTCTGGGCTGGGCATACGGGTTTACACAAGACCCTGAAGTTGGCAGAACGTATGTTCTGGTGGCCAACCATGAGAGCAGACATTGAACAGTATGTCCTGACATGCGTGCCATGTCAGCGGAACAAAAGCTCTTCACAGAAGAAGGCTGGCTTGTTACAGCCATTACCCATTCCAGGTAGGAGGTGGGAAACTGTTTCAATGGACTTTATTACGGGCTTGCCCACTACGGAGTTGGGCCGTGATGCGATCCTTGTCTTTGTTGACAAGCTCAGCAAGATGGTCAGGCTGGTGGCCTGCAAGGAAACTGATGGTGCCATCGAGGTGGCAGCATACATCGCTGAGAATATATTCAAATCGCATGGTATGCCTCGTACGTTCCTCTCGGACCGAGATCCTCGGTTCACGAGCAATCTCTTCAAGGAGATTTGCAAACTGCTTAAGTGCAAGCAAGCGATGTCCTCTGCTTTCCATCCCCAGACTGATGGACAGACAGAGAGAGTAAATCGTGTGGTGGAAGAAATGCTTCGGCATTACACCGGGCCCCGTCAGGACGACTGGGACAAATGGATGTTTGCGGCAGAGTTTGCCATAAACAATTCATACCAAGAGTCGATTGGATCGACTCCGTTCTTCTTAAACACTGGGCAACATCCGCTGTTGCCTACAGATGCGCACTCCAGTAGTGCTGTTCCAGCTGCACTCCAATTCACAGTTGGGTTGCAGGCTGCAGTGAAGAAAGCCAAAGAGCTCTTGGCAGGAGCTCAAGATAGGCAAAAGGCGCACGCAAATGATAGCCGCAGGGAGCTGGTTCTGGCGCCTGGTGAGCTAGTGTGGCTCAACCCCAAGCACTTGTACATCAAAACCCCGGGTACACGCAAGTTATTGCCACGGTTTGTGGGACCGTTTGAAGTGCTTGAGAAAGTAGGAGAGGTCGCTTACAGGCTGAAATTGCCTCCGCGCATGAAGGTACACAATGTGTTCCACGTGTCGCTGTTAAAGCCGTGTAGGTTGGAGGGACGGGCTGTTCCTTCACCAAATATGGTGATTGACTTTGATACTCAAGCTGGGTACAAAGCGAGATGATTCTCACTCACAATGAGAAAACATCACCAAAGGACCCTACACGAAAGCTGACATCATACTTGGTAAAGTATGAAGACCTAGGTCCTGAGTATAATGCATGGGTCTCTGAGAAAGGTGTTCAATGAGACTATCCTGAAGTGCTGCAGAAGTACTGGAGTGAGCGTGTTCGCAGTTTATAACTGTTTGAGCTGCACTTCGTATTATGCACATGAATGGCCGGCTTCGATCCAGTAGTTTTGCGACCGGATTGCTTTGTGTAAGTAATCCAGATGTCCCTACTGGACGCGTGATGGCGTGGAGACCGGGCAATTCCTGGCCAGGATTGCTGTCGTGGTCCGTCTCACATGACAAGTTGCCTGCATGCGGACTCGGTATCTCGTTGCTTTGGCAACCTTCTACGCCCCATGGTAGCTATTTCACGTTTTGGAAACGTTGGTGCGCGCGCTGCTCTGGTACTGAGTGTAACACTCGGTGTCACTGGGAACGACGGTTCTCATAAAATCTCGACGTTGATGTCGATAAAATGCATGCTATTCAGCCATTGGTTGTGGCTCGTTTAAACCCTCGCGCTACCTGGGTAATATGACTGTCTACAGCAGTGGGTTACTGCTTGGATGCCCTGTGTGTAAGTACTGAGTGCTTCACGCATGGGTGGGGGAGAGGGACCCTCCATTTTTCTCAACGGCACCTCCTGAGTACTTGCTTGACTGGTGCACTTGCAAGACGCCAACGCGGACGTTGCCACTTAGGTGGGGGAGAGTTGTCACGTCGTGAACGTGAACATCCGTTGATAGAACGACGTGTACTGTCACTATGGGAAATGCAAATCCACAAGTCATCCAGAAGTCGTCCATAGCAGGCCGTCCACAAGGCTGTCCACAGGCGGTCACCGCCCGTCCAGGAGCGATCCAGATCCGACCCTATCCACAGGACCGAGCGTACTGCTCTGGATGGCGTGTACGAGATATGGATGCACCTATGGATGAGCACACCACGCTTAGATTGCACGCTATTGTGTTACAAATGTATCGATATGCAACATACGAGGCTTCCCAGGCCCCAGTCGATCACTCAGGCCCCTGCAGGATCATCACTCAGCCCCCTGCAGGAACAACAAAGCAGGCCTGCAGCAATGCGGTGTAGCATGCATGCAAGACACAAGTCCAGGCATACACGTGGTGCTAAGTGCCACCCAATATGCTTTGAACACGAGGCAGCGCTGCTGGGAATCATGCCTTGCAGTTGTGCAGCACTGCTGCATTGAACGCAGTGTGTACTGCATGCACCAGTCTGCAGTACAAATTTAAGTAAGCAGTTGCACGAAAGCACACTCTGCACAGCACTAAGCAGCATCTACACTACACCAGTGTGTTGCTATAAGCTGCATCAGTGTTTGCTGTCAACACCTGCGCAACACGCATGTCAAGCCCACAAGCGTCAAGTGCTATCTGCAACCACTACAACGTCTCAGCAGCGGTCCACGGCTGCGCAAGCTAAGTGTCATCCCTGTACCGCTGTGGCTTGTTGCGCTGACGGCCACCCTTGCTATCTGCCCCGGCGCGGCCTGCTGCTGCTGCTGCTGCTGCAGCAGCAGCAGCACTCGCAGCATGTGCTGTCGCACCGCTGTCATTGCCCCCTGTTTCGTGCAGGAATGCCTCAGGTTCAGCCAGTAGCTCTTCAGCAGCTGCATCGCCCCCATCACTGCCACTACCCACCTCTGAATCCCAGCCGCCGTCACTGCTGTCCGACCTGCCTCGCTGTCCTCTGACTTCATGCTGCCCACCCCGGCCCCGCGCCCCTTGCGCCGACGCTGCTGAGGCTGACGCTGCTTACGCTTGCGCTTGCCTGCGCCCTCTGGCTTGCCTGCTGCGCGTTGCTTGGCAGGCTTGGGCAGCCTGCCCACTGGCTTGTCTGCACCTGGTGGTCGCTGGATGGCCTTGTCGCTTGGCTGCTCACCAGCAGCTAGTGCCGCACAGAGCGCCTCCTACAAGTAGTAAAACAGCAGGCAGCAGGGTGCAGAAGACAGGAATGGTCAACCAGCTTGACGCATAGACGGGAGTGATTTTCAGCTTACCAACCTGCTTGTTCTTGACACTCTGGGATGTCATTGCAATGTGCGCCATTGCAGCACACTGGTACACCTGCAAACATCAATTTATCCATTTTCCTGCAGCACACGCCGCCACCTATCAAAAACAACACAAGTCGACCAAAAAAAACATAAGACGACGACCATAAAGACACTGATGCAAAAGATGCAGCTTTGCTAAACTCACCCCCATGTACTCAGCCACCTTTCTGTTGACAGTGCCTGGGCTGTCTCCAGCCAAGGCCAATCCTGCCTTGTACGCTGCTGCAGCAGCAAACGCTTCAGCAGCAGCAGCTGATGTCTCTGCTGCAACACTGTTGCCTGCGCCTGCTGCTGCTGCTAGTGGTGATGATCTATGGTGCGGCTGCTGCTGCTGCTGCTGCTGCTGGTTTGCGAGCCTGCTGGACCGCCTTGGGGTCCCCTGATCATCATGTGCTGCCGCTGCCGCTGCCATTTCTGCTGCTGCTTCAAGCACATGCTGAAGCTGCTGCTGCTGCCCCTGCAGTTGCGGAGGGCTGACCAGCCTGTGGTTAGGCCGGACAGGGGTTGACTCACGCCCACGTGCTGCTGCATCTCCTGCTACTTGCTGCTGCTGCTGCTGCTGCTGCTGCCGAGGCATCTGCTGGCGCGCCAACCTTGGTGATCGTCTAGGGCTCAACTCTGCGTATGCTGCTGCTGCAGCGGCTGGAACATTGCCTGGCTGCTGCTGCGGGGCGGCGGCGGCGGCGGACGCTGCTGGCAGGCAGCATCATCTGCTGCATCACCACTCACCAACAGTGACAGGTCCACGGGGAGACCATCATCTGCTGTCTGATGTGTGTCTGCGTCTGCGTCTGCGTCTGCTGCAGTTGCTGCTGCTGCTGCTGCAGCAGGTGCTGCTGGTGCTGCTGCGCTGCGGTCCCCTGCAGCTTGTGCTGCTGGGAAGGGTGGTTGTGAGCAGCGCCGGCCCTGCAGCGCAACAACCATGGAAAGGTGTGGAAATTATCACACAACCTCAGTTGCAGGTGCAACCACTTTGCCATGAGGTTGTGGTGCAACACCCAAGGACGAGAACATTAAGGGCAATGCAACCCTGGCCTGGCGCACTTGACTTAGCAGTGCAATGCTCAACAATACCGTATACATTTGCAGGCAAAAGATGTTCATGAGAGCATTTCACAACCCAGTATCTCAGCAGCAACAACGTATGATGTATGTGTGCAACACGGTGCGTACCTTCTTGCAATGGACAGCATGCGTGCAGCCTTGCGCTGCAAACCATATCACTGGGTGCGCTGACACATCCGGTGCTCTGCCAGCGCAGCGGATTCACCCAAAGCAAGTGTCCCCCTCACCTGTATGGAGGCTGCGGAGCCACCGCTGCTTGGAGCAGCGCCCCCGCCTGCTGCAGTGGCCTGACCTGTGATGCTACTGGGAAGCCCGCTACCAGGGCTGGAAGCTGAGAGCTGCTGAAACAGCTGCACCAGCGGTGTTGGCAGCAGTGCAACGTTGCCGGTCTTGTCGTCCTTGCGGTCGTACAACTTGCCGTGCGCGCTGTAGCTACGAAGAGCCGGATCAAGGACATGGCGTCTTACGAACAGGAGGCAGACAAGTGGTTCATGAACCACTTGTCTGCCTCCTGTTCGTAAGACGCCGTGTCCTTGATCCGGCTCTTCGTAGCTAGCGATGGGTCGTACCCAGCCTTGTGGGCATTCCTCACATTGTTAGCTTGCTGCACCTTCCGCCTGCAACAGAGCAGTGCAGGCAGGGGAAGACATCATGCACGTGGACATGGAGGCGCAGCAAATGTGAACTGGTGGCGGAGGTGAATCCTTGGACCATGCACTGCCCCTAAACATAGCATGAAGACCGCCAGTAGTGCTGTCAGGCATTAATGTTGCTGTCTGTGCTGGAGAGGGGCACAGCAGTACTGGGCAGCTGCCCAACGCCAGTCAACGGTCATAGAATGTGCTGTGCATAGAGCACCGTTGCACTCCAGCGTGGCACAGCACGCAACGCAACGCAACGCAATGCAAGCACGCAACGCAAGCCAACGCCCGCCAGCGCAGGCCAGCGCGCACGCCCGCCAGCCCGCCAGCACGCGCGCACGCCAGCATGCACACCAGCATGCCAGCACGCACACACGCCAGCACGCACGCGCGCAAGCACACATGCACGCACACACGTGAGCACGCCCGCACGCACGCACGCGCGCACGGCAGCATGCACACCAGCATGCCAGCACGCACGCACGCACGCACGCACGCACGTGAGCACGCCCGCACGCACGCACGCCAGCACGCACGCACGCGAACATGCACGCCAGCACGCATGCGAGCACGCCCGCTAGCACGCGCGCACGCACGTGAGCACGCCCGCCCGCACGTGAGCACGCCCGCCCGCACGCACGCACGCCAGCATGCACACATGCGAGCCCGCACGCACGCCCGCACGCACACATGCGAGCACGCACGCCAGCACGCACGCACGCACGCACACGTGCACGCGCACGCACGCACGCACGCACGCACGCAAGCGTGCATGACAGCACGCAAAGCACCCACGCATGCACGCACGCACGCACGCACGCACACCAGCACGCCCGCCAGCGCGCGCGCACGCACGTAAGCACGCCCGCCCGCACGCACGCATGCACGCCAGCACGCACGCACGCACGCACACCAGCACCGCCAGCACACGCCAGCACACGCCCGCCCGCCCGCCCGCCCGCGCCCGCGCCCGCGCCCGCGCCCATACACACATACACACAACACACACACACACACACACACACACACACACACACACACACACGTGCACGCACAACTTGCCTCCGCAGCTTGTCTCTCCAGAAGTCATCATCCCCGTATCGCTGCTGCTGCCAGCTCATCAGCTGGAGGCAATACTGTGGAAGGCTCAGGCACATCATCCAGCTGCATGTCACCTGCAGAGGTGTACCGACAGTGTCAGCGAGATGAACACATGCTTGTGAATGAAGAACTACAATCAGGCACCGGCGGTTGCCTGCTAGCAAGCAGGTCACTGGCCAGGCCCAATGGGGAGGCATGCACGCCCAGCTGAGGCATGCACGCCCTGCAGGCTGGCACCAATCTCCTGCCTGCAGAGGTACTTGTGATGCGTATCTGCTGTGGGTAGATAGGCTGCAACACCGGCTTCGAAGCGGATGTGTAACAGTCCTCACTACTACGTATACTGCCTGCCTGCCTGCCTCACCTGCAGCTGCAGCATCCACAGGTACCTCAACGGCGTCTGCACGACGCCGCAGTGGGCATTTACCAAGGCCATGATGCTTTTTAAACTGTGTTCTAGAACGAGGATCTAAGTCAAGGCAGCGGGGGCAACGCCTGGTGTACACCTGTCCGCTGGCATCTTGAAAAGTTTCTGCTTCATCATAGAGGCTGCCAGAACCAGCTTTTCGTTTCATACTAAATCCACATTTCAAGCAGTGAGCTGCCAGATGTCACGGCCAGGAGCAGCAAGGACAGCTGAAGAGGACATATATCAGAAGGGCCTGGTGTTTTCACAACCTAAATCGCAAGTTTAGTGACAAGATCGTCTCTCAATCAAACACCGGGAGCGGCATTGGCCCTATGCGTCGGGCAATTGTCACCAGACCTGAGGGGTTCAGGGTTAGCCTGTTGCAGGGCCTGCAGCGGCAGTTGGACCCTTTCAAAAGCATTCAACGCATATTTGGCTCAAGTATAACTAATTCTGGAACAGTATGATTGCCGCTGCTCATATGTTGGCCGCTGTAACAGCTGTAGTGCTGTGCCTAGCACACTGGTCCGCACACAATGAAGTGGAGGCCTGAAAAGGCTAAAAAAGCCACAGACATGTACAGTTCGGACATTACCAAGCTCCACGGCACAATCTGCATGGTTTGAGCGTACTCAGCCTCACTGCACTGCAGCCATCCAGAGCAAGTTGCTGCGGATGCGCAGCAGGCCCCTTCTGGACAACTACTGGACAGCCTCTGGATTTGGCTTTCCCATAGTGTGTGTACAGGGACTTTGATCCAAGTGAACGGGCCAAGGGTCAACATACCCAAGGCATCGCTGTGTGATGACAGGTCATGGCGACCTTAGCACATCCTTGGTACGTCGGCAGCCTACATAGGGAGGTACCCTGTAGGTCCAAGTCAATTCTTCTTCGTAGCAGTCACTGTCCAGGACGGTGACACTACACAAAACGATCACGCACCCACCCGGCATCAGCCACGTATGCTGCTGCTTGCGTTTCTTGACCAGTTCCAGTTACTCGTTCACGACTTTTGCGAGGCCGATCGACAATCGTTTTCACCCGAAGCAAGTAAAGACAGAGATGTACATCTGCTGTACTGCGTACTGCGAGCATGCTAAAACTGGTGGCCTGAGGCAGCACGGTGTCGCCAGCACCTGTGCACCGTGCTAGGCACCAGCTACGGCTGAGCCAGGTGGCCAGCTAAGGCAAGGCTAGGGCATGCTAAGCAGCCAGCTAAATTTCAGCTAATGCGCAGCTATGGCATGTTTATGACTTATAAGCAGCTAATTAGCTTATAAACAGCCAGCTGGCTGCAGCTAGGTGGCCAACTAACTCTTAAAGACTTAGCATATTTGTACTCTGCTAACAGGTTGCTAGGCCTAGTCAGGGTTAGCCACATGGCCATGCATGTCACTGACTTGCTAAGGGGCTTGTTAAGTCCCTGCCATGCTCGCGTGGGACTTTGCTAAGGTAGAGGTTAACGCCTTAGACCCACTGCCACAGGGGGTGGCAGATGCATCTGGCCCATGGGCCCCTTTGCACGTAGAGTGCGTCATGCAAATCAATGCCGCTTTGAGACCAGCCGCCGACACTGCATGCAAAATAAGGAATGTTGTTGGTGTCACGTGCTTAGTCAGCAACGCCATTGGCAAAACTGCACATCAGACTGCACTTCAATTTCATACCGCAATTTTGATCAGGTAGTCTCCAAGTGACATGAGCCCGCCACAAGTCATTCCATTAAATGAGACGTGGTGCAACATGATTGTATTGAGGCTTGCTGTCGATATGTGGGTGTTTATCTGGTGTTGAGCTGCTGCAACTCCATACTCCGCATTACTATCATAAATGACCTCACTGTGAGGAATGATTGGCAATCAT
This sequence comes from Scenedesmus sp. NREL 46B-D3, assembly GCA_014080715.1. Lineage (NCBI taxonomy): Eukaryota > Viridiplantae > Chlorophyta > Chlorophyceae > Sphaeropleales > Scenedesmaceae > Scenedesmus > Scenedesmus sp. NREL 46B-D3. The sequence goes on along the minus strand of JACERP010000093.1, from coordinate 273,229 downwards.
TGCAATGAGTCATTGTACTGAGCGCGGCACCGTGCAGAGGCTCCGCTTGCATTTCTAACACTTCACCTACTGCTGGCTGATTAAACGCAGCACAACTGGGCAACGTCTAAACTTGCTACGCCCTTCGTTATATGGCCACCAGGCTTTTGTGCAGCGTGTGAACACGCTGACCTTTGCAAGTTTATATTGGCAATTCTTATGGCTGCGTTTGTGCAATAGCACTGTGAAGAAGCAGCAAGCACTCTAGCATGAATAGGCAAGCAAGCATGCAGTGTCACCCAACCCATGTGGTACAGATTTCACTTGGCAGTTTGTGCTGGCATGATAGGCGAACAACCACACACTTGTTTGGTGGTCAGCTGATGCTTGTGGGGGGGGGTGCCTGTACCCTACCAGCGAGTGGCTATAGTTATTCATGGCACAGTGTGCCCGTCAGCAGGATTTGTGTTACGACAGTCATTAAATAAGCCCTCTAGGGCGTTTGTATCAGCCGTCACTGCTTATAGGGAGGTTGAGTGGGTGTAGCTTATGTGCTTGTGGTTTAGGTTGGTTGCTGCTCTTAGCAGCACGACCACGCCTTGCTCGGCATCTTTCTTGCTGCTGCCCTTGGGCAGCAGCAAGAACGTTTTTTGTAGACTGTATGTTGGGAATGTATGCGGCTGCGTAGTGGCCAAGCCGTGAACGACTCTGACAGCAGCTTGCATGACGGAGATATGAGTGTTGAACAGCTCACTGCAGAGGTCGAAGCCCTCAAAAATGAGCAGGCTAGGACTCAAACTGAGTTAGCAGCGTTGAAGCTAGCTCAGTTGGAGTCCAGCAGCGCCTCATGCTCCCGGGGTAGGCCTTCAGTGCAGGTGCCCGCAGCTGTTGACAATGTGCGTTTGCTTCAGGAGCTCAGCGACATTCGGCATCAGCCAAGGAATCCTGTGCAGCGTTCGCCACTGGCCCCCGACTACATTGCCCCCATCGATGTGGAGGGCAAGCCGGGGTACATCCGGGCAAGCAGAGCTGGGCCAGCTGTTGGGCGAGAGTACGCAGAGACAATTGGACCGCTCGTGTCCTACCTCTATGATAACCAGCAGGCGTGGCGCTGGAGGAGCAGGCCACAGCGTCATACCTGCCAGAGAACCGAAAAAGTCCCTGGCAGTGGTAGTCACAGCCAACATGGCCATGTTGGACTTCCTGGTTGAACGCCATGACCTCTTGTTGGCTAAAGGGGAGTTCAAGCACGACCCCTCCCTGGTTCAGGCCTTGGAGCAGAGTCTGTCTGGTGTGGATGGCCTGCCCAGCACCAGCAGCCGTGTGATGCAGCTGCTGGAGAAGCAGGCTTCAGCCCGGGTGGTTGCTCTCATAAAGCAGTCCGCTAAGACGTCTGGAGGGCCCAGCCGCTGTGGAGGAGGCAGCAGCAATTACCAGCCTAGTTGCAACAGTTTTGTCTGCAAGTGGCTGTTGATTGCTAGGGTCAGGTGCAGCAATGGAGGGCGTGGCAAGGCTGCTTGGTAGCAGGGTGAGCTAGGAGGTATTTTCTCCTCACCTGGTCACGCCTTTGTTTTTCCCAGTGCGGCTGACCCGTGCTGGGCAGGGTAGTTGACAACATTGTTGCATGGCGGAAGTGCAACCCTTAGCTGGAGTGGTGGTTGCGACTGTCAGCTTGCAACTAGGCCTTGCACGCTGGCCACCCCTGTTGTAGCGCTTGGTTGTTGCGGCTTTATGTTGTTCTCCTGCTATCTGCCGCTCCTGTTGCGATGGAGTTTGAGGCAGTTGGAGGCCCGCCGAGCCTTTCCCTAGCAGGATCTTAGGATAACGTGCAGCCCTGCAATGGGCGTGCCACCCTGTTGGTGTGAGTTGTTGAGTGTTGGGTTGTCATTCTATTGCAGCAAAGCGCAGTGTAAATCTAGGGCGTTTATATAAGCCGTCACTGCTAATAGGGCGGTTGGGTGGGTGTAGCTTATGTGCCTGTGGTTTAGATTGGTTGCTGCTCTTAGCAGCAACTTGGTTGGTGGTGATTTGGGGGTCTCGGGTTTGAGTTTGCGAGCCCTGTTTCCCAATGTAACGTTTTATTCTGTTGCAGCAAGGCGCAGTGTGAAGCCTGTTACGAAGCAGTCAAACATAGCCAGTGTAGCAGTACTTTTTTCTAAGGCGGCGGTGTAGTGTTTTAGCTGTTGTTCCTGCATGCCTTAGCGCCTGTCTGTCAAGCGCCAATATGTTACGTCAGCTGACGTAACCAATTACTTCGTTGGCCGATTAGCTCCAGCGATAACGCTGAGCACTGTTGTGCTTAGCTGGGCCCTTCTTGTGGGAGGTTTGACTAGTCAACTCTGTTGACTACGTGTCAGCTCATGTGAATTTCAGCACCCAGTTGAGTGCATTGGCAAGGATCGATGGTTATTGAAATGCTTGGCGTTTGCGCTTGCTTTGTGTGTTGATTGACTAGTGAGTTATGATCTTGTTGTTTGGGGCGCACCACCGTGTGTCGCTGGTGGTTGATGGCCTTTTGTGGCGAGGCGGGCCGGGGTTCGGCACGCCAAGAATTGTGCAGAACAGTGCACGAGCCTCTGTAACCAGGCATAAGTGACTGAAACTCTCGTTGGGCAGTGCAGCATCACGCAATAGCCGGCACATTGGTCAGAGTAGTGTCACTAGCGCAATCTCGGGCAGTCGACGTGATAGTTAGTTAGAAGGTACATGTAATTCAGCAACGCAGTGGCTGATCGGACGTGCAGAGTGCAGAGGCAGCTTAGCTGTCGGCAAACACACCTGAGCCGGCTTAACATCGGTGGCGGCGGCTGCAGCGCGTCGCTGGCTGGCTGCTGCTGCCGTCCGCTGCTTGGCTCTGAATCAGCTTCTGCATCACCAGCTTTTGGTTGTTGCTGCTCACCTGGATCCTCTATGCCTCTTGCCGTGATGTAGCCTACGGGCAAGTGCGGGCAGTTGCAGATAGGACAGGATGAGAGAGTGATGTTGCTTTGTTTCGTTTGCTCTGCAAGGAGAAGGGGTTAACGCTACCAAAGGCTAGTGCTACTGCTGCCGACCCAAGCAACAACAGGGCAAGTACGGCCTGGCCCCACACGGAAGTAGTAGCTGCCTCCCCGCCCGAATCCGGAGAGGGGCCGCAGACCCGCATGGTACCGCTAGCCAACATGAGTGAAACCTTGGCCACCGTAGCTATGGAAACAAGCGAGCTAGGCTCCTCCAATCAGGAGTCCATATACTTCAGCAGCTGGATGACCATGTGTCCACACATGAACCATGAGCACAGCCACAAGTATATCACCAATGCCACACTTGCACCGCGAACAAAGCGACTCATCCATCAAGCCCGTTGGGGCCACCTACTTACCCAAAAGCTGCTGAGCAGATGGGATAAAACAGGGCAAACCAGCAGCCTGTGCCTCTTGTGTGGCAGGGAGGACGGCGCGCATCACGCCATCAGTGGATGCAAAGCATTGTCACAAACAGTGACCTTAAGACACAATGACGCAGGAACAGTCATAGTGAAAGCTATCAGGCGAGGAAGCAGAGGTGGAGAACTGGTCGCAACCGACATTGGCATACATAAGAGAAGCAGTGCAGAGGAACTCATTCACAAAGGCACCACACTGACTACACGCCGCAAGTTTACCCAGGCCGACTTTGATGACCCGTATATGCCGAGCATTCCCCATAGAGTTCAACAAGCCTTGATAAACCAACGAAGCGTACCAGATGCCCTGATGTACGACGAGCAGTACAACGTATTTACTATAGTAGAAATCAAATACTGCAGGGACACCGACAGAGATACACAACGTGCCAAAGCAGCCGAACAGCATAAACACCTCCATGATAGCATCGCTGGGATGGATGACCAACCTGACCAGCCTGAAGAACAACATGACACAGGAATGACTGATCTGTGTGTCGCTATCCGTGATGCAGACCAATCGCGCCCCAGCGTGTTCCAGAAAACGATCCTGCTAGGTGTTACTGGAGTGATATACGCAGAAACCGAGCAACAACTGACAACCCTAGGCGTGTCAGGACCGGCACTGAAGAAACTGCTGTCTGACCTATACTACACCGCCATCTCCGGCCTGGAAAGGATTTGGAGACAACGCGGAGCACTGCTCAAGCAGATGGGGCACCTCAAGATGGCCAACTGCAGTAGAGGCAAGAAAGCACGCATGAAGAGGGCCTTTAAGGTGCCATGTCACCACAAGCACGCCAAGCGGCGGAAGCAGTGACACATCCCATCTTGTGGGGCTGATCGAGGTCGTCTACCTCAGCCAGTTGAAACCTCCCCAGTGGTCGGGCGACCACATGGTGGAGGGGTAGGGGGTGTGGCGTCGGAGACGGCAGGCCTGCCCTCGTTCCTTAAGTCACGCGAGCATCTGCATCCTTGGACACCGAGGATGCACCGCAGCGGTAACGCTGCAGCTATGCGTAGTCTCTCTCTCTCTCTCTCTCTCTCTCTCTCTCTCTCTCTCTCTCTCTCTCTCTCTCTCTCTCTCTCTCTCTCTCTCTCTCTCTCTCTCCACTGCTGCCGCTGCCCGCAGCTGCCAGCCGGTCACTCGGGGTGCCGCTAGCCTATGGTAAGAGCCCTCAGTGCGTTGCCGCATGCCTGGCAATTGCGCCATCGTTGGGCAAAGTTGTGCCTGCGGGCAGACTACTGAAACAGTACCCGCCGTCTGTAAGTGCTTCCAAAGTTCAGCGGTTGTGTACACGTATAAGGTCACCATTTTCAAGCGAACATCAAAGTATGCGGGGCGACGCAGTTCAAGCATGAAGTGTGCCCTGCCCCAGAATGGTCTGAGCTGGCCCGTGGCAGGATCGACAAAGCTCTGTTTGATTGGCCTGCCATGCATGTGCTTAGCAACCTCATCCCTCTGCAGCATTGCTGTGTCTGGATACAGGTTTGCAGGTGCATCTACTGCCTGGCGCGTTCGGCGCTGTGCTACAGCAGCTTTGAGCTGTAGTGTTATCTGCCACGCACCTTGGGCACAGCCAGTCACCAGCGGGCAATGAGGCCAGAGGTGGCTCTAGGCATTGCAGGTGCCACCCTGCATCACAGTGATCACACAGCAGGATGGGGTTCTGCTGGGTAGAGTTAGGCAATGTGCATGTCTCGCACGGTGCCTCTGCTGGCTTGTTTGCGAGGCCAGGATCAATGCTGGTGTCAATGCCAGGCAGATGGCAGGGCGCACACTGTGTCATGTGCCTGTCAATTTTACGGCCACAGTTGCCCTGCAGGATGATCATCATGCGGCACCCTGATGGCCTGACTTCAACCACTCGTAGTATCGCTGGCTTAGCCCTGAGCTGCAGCGCGCTGTGCGTGTTTGCGTACGTTGTGTACACCAAGTCACCCACCTCGAACTTGGCGTGCTTGGGCTTGTAGACGCCAGAGCGGATCTGGCTGTAACGCATGGTGTCTCTGTGCTGCGCGATCTGCAGGTTGCTCATTGCCTCCGGGCAGATACGGCTGACGAGCTCTTTGCGCTGCAGCAGAGAGTTTGCAGCAACAGAGGGAGATTCAAGATCAATTACGCTCCTGCATGCGCGCTGTCACCGCAGGAGGAATGACTGGTGCATGAGCGTAAAGCATCTCGTATGGGCTGAAACGGGTGCTGCGCTGTGGGCCGCAGTTGTACCCTAACAGTAGCCAGGGCACTTCCAAGTCCCAGTCACACACATTCTGCTTGTGCAGGCATATCTTTTCAAGCGCGCGCTTGACGATGTGCACGGCCTTCTCTGCAGCACTGTTTGCTGCTAGATGATCGGCTGATGTAGCCCTGCTGTCGATTTTGCATCAAGCAGCATCTGCTCCAAGGCACCAGCCCATTCACCTCCGCGGTCGTGGCAGCACTCGGCCATAGCGCCATACTTGCTCAGCACGTTGTGCAGGAAGGAGTAGCTGTGCACTCTGGCGTTTGGTATGCGAACAACACAGCGGCACTATGCTACATAAGTACTGCTAGGGGGTGGATCTGGCAGGCGCTTTCCCTGAGACAGCAAGGGGCCACAAGTACCTGTTCGTTGCGGTCGAGAAGTGCTCGACCGCAACGACCAGGTACTTGTGGCCGCTTGCTGTCTCAAGGAAAGGACCTACCACATCCACGCCCCAGTACATAAGCCCCTTGATAGGCAATGGCTGCAGCTCGGCAGGCTTTGCATTGAATTTCACGCCGTGTGCCGTTAAGCATGCGCCGCCATGCCTGCTTGAGAGCACCCCAGCCAGTGAGAAGACCGGGCAAACAAGCGGCTGCAGTATTACACCTGGGAGCAAGGCAAGGTGTGGCGACTTGTCTTGCTCCCAGGTGTAGTACTGCAGCCGCTTGTTCGCCTGGCTCCTCTCATTGGCTGGGGTGCCCTCAAGCAGGGTGCCGTGCTGCAGCAGGTGCAGCGTGACAGAATCGTTCCAGATGTCAGTGCAACTTGCGTCAGCTTTCTGCAGTGCTTCCTGTGCTGCAGCTGCTATGTACAGAGCACACTCTGCTGGATAAGAGGCGTTGCTGCCCGCTGACTGTTGCATCGCAGGTCTAGGCAACAGCGCAGCTGCCGGTGTGCATGTGCTGGGGCAAGAGGCACACCAACAGGCGGCTGTAATGGTGTACAAACACTGCATACAGTGGCTGTCCATACTCTCTGCTAGCACTGCGCGGCGCTGCGCCTCGCTGAGACCAGGCGCTGCTGTACTGCCGACAGCATAGCCCATAGCGAACTCGCGCTCGTCAGCCGTTGGCTGATCGTACTCACCTGTAGCAGTGGTGATGCTGCCAGGTTGGCCTGCGCGGAAGGCATATGAGTTGTTGTGCGCCACAAACGTTGGCCAGGCCTTCATGGGCTCCCCTGGCATGTTGCAGCAATACGTTGGCGGCTTATCTGCTGCCTTGACTGGCTGCGGCTGCCGTTCAGGGCCCAGGGCCAGGCTAACAGTGCGCTTTGCTGGCCTCTTCACCTGTGCTGCAGCAGCAGTGAGCTGTGCAGGTGAGCTGAGGTTCTTCAAGAAGTTGCGAACTCTGTGTGCCAGGCTGCCGCACTGTGCAGCATCAAGCACAACAGGCTGGCCAATTGTGTTACTGATCTACTGGAAGTCACCCTGTGCAATTGCTGGGTTTGGATGGTACTGGCTACGTTTTCGATCAAGTAGGCAGGTGGCAGCTCTGGCTGCAGCTGCTGCAAGGCGCCCACGATGCGCACGAGTTCCTTGAGCAGCCCAGAGCGCTCACCTTGCAGCCCAGCCCCTACGCCAGCTGCTGACAGGTCCTGGCAGGGCCAACCAGCTACCACAGCCAGGGGTGCTTGGGCACAGCAGCGCCTGCTGCTATAAGATCCTTGGTACCCAACTGCCTGATGTCTTGAGGCAGGGAGAAGGCGTCAATCACTGCACTCGCAGGAAGCAGCAGCGGGTTTTGTGCTGTCAGCTGCTGTATGCGGTGCGCAGCTACTCTACCGCTTGTGGCATTGGAATCAAGGTAGCAGTACTGCTTGATTGCCGTTCCATTGGCTGGTTGCGTAGCACACTGATTTGTCCTGGCGACTGTTAAACAGCCAATGTTTTATTTTCTTGCCCTTTTCATATCAGCACGGTGTCTGAAAGCGAGCTGATACATGAGCATTATTGGCGTTTCAGCAACGTCTTTAATACCAGATCACTTTGTCGTTGACAGGCTGCTGCTGAGTTCAGACACAAGCTGAGCTGCTTTGTGATCCTCTTTCGTCTGCCCCGGTATTGATGTGTAAGAACGGATTTAACGGCTACTGGGCTCCAGGTAAATGCAAACGTCATACCTTCAAAGCAATGCTTGATGTATGATATCAAGGCGTTGTGCTTGCAAGCAGTACCATGCAACAGGACAGCGACTGCTGCTCTTGGGACGTGGACCTGGACGACGTGCTGCTCGCGACTGAGGATGACATGGACGACATTCCGTTGTGGAATCCACAACTCACTGCTGGTCAGGGAGCGCGCTGAGCAAGCCCCAACGGCTGCTAGGAAGGCACCTTCTTCGCAGCCGGCAAAACTTGCTCAGCGCTCTTCCTGACCAGCAGTGAGACGGGCGAAAGCAGGTCAGCAGCCGCAGCCGCAGCAGCAGCAGCAGCAACAGCAGCAGCAGCAGCAGCAGCAGCGGCGGCGGTGCCAGCGGCTTTCCTAGCCCTGAGCTGCCCCAACTACCAGCACCTGCAGCCGCAGCAAAGCAGCAGCAAGCCCAAGACAAGTTCAAGCTGCGTCTTCAAGAGCTGCTGAACAGCAGCAGCTGAAGTTGCAGATGGGGCTGCTGTCCATCAGTGGCGGCAGCAAGGGCATGCTGCGCCACTCCCTGCGAGGTCTGCAAAGCGCAATGGTTTCCCACCGCTGAACTTGGATGGGAGTGTCACTGCAGTACATAGCAGCAGCAGCAGCAACGACAACACGGCAGCAGCAGCGGCAGCCCATGCTGCCTTTGCATTGGCTGCCGCTGCTGCTGCCTTTGCTGCCGCAGGCTCAGGAGGTAAGCCGCCCTCTCTGGCACTGCCCTGCAACAGCACCCCCCCCCCATCCGCCGGCCCCCACATGGACGGCGGTAGGCGCCACATGTGGCGGCTCAGGTCTGAACCTTGACAGGCTGAAGCGGCACCCCAACAGCAGCGGTGACGCGGGAGATCGGCCGGGTGTCTCACTGCTGCAGAAACTGTCAGTAGGCTGCAGCACAGAGCAGCAACAGCTGGTGCAGCTGCAGCTGCTGCTGCCTGCCATGGATGTGTACCTGCCAGGGCACAGGCAGGCAGCGGGCTGCTGCTGCTGCAAGCTTGGGAGTGGCAGCTCATCAGGTGGCGGCAAGTACAGGCGCAGCAGCAGCAGCAAGATTCCCCGCTTCAGCAGCAACGGCAGCAGCCAGCAGCAGGTTGGACAAAGTGAGCCGCGGCACAGAGGTAGCGGCGCTGCACACGCTTGTGAGCTGCTTCAACTTGAAGTAGCCAAGACGTTCGGAATTACCCAGAGATGGGTGTTGCTGAACAACGGCTTGGAGGTTGTGCCCACGCCTGGCACGGCAGCAGCTGTTGCCTGGCAAGACTGAAAGTGTTTGCTTAGCACGCTTTACAAAGTCGACTTCAGTGTTGAGCAGCAGCTACAGCAGCAGCATCATTGTAAGCTTTATGAGTGCTGACCCTATGGTATACAAGATCAGACAAGATACATCAGTACAACCAACGGCGCAGTACAGTGGGTGGGGTCAGCTTTGCTCACATGCGCAGCCTTGCATGCAGGGGTAGGGAGATACTGCTTACTTGCTTGCCTTTTGCTGCTGCGTGCTGTTCCTTCTTGACAAGAACAGGAGCAGCAATGGAACCAGTACCCTTGCCGAAGCTGCACCAGATGCGCAACTTGGACACATGCCTGTCATTGGCGGGCCCTTTGCTGCGCGTTGCTCCTGGATAATCACGCATGCAAGTCCTGAAGTTACTGACTCCCTGAGTTCTGAGCTCTCTGAGTTTGTTGAGGTTGAGGTTTCTTTTGGTTGACAGTCTTCTGGTTTTTGTGGACCCCATGAGCCTTGTTTGGCTCCTTTGCGGGTGGGCCAGTGGCCCTACTTTGGTAACTTGGTAACTTGGCAAGCATGTGGTTGGCCGAAACAAAAGCTTGACAGACTGTTCAGCAGTGCTTACAGATAGGACTCAGCTTATGTGCGCAGCTCTCTACCTAATGCTTCCTGGACGCAGAAGGGCCGGTGCCCCTGAAGCTCATCACATTCTGGACAGCTGCTCTCTATAGAGATGTAGCTACATGCCATCAGCGTCATTGATAGTGGGTGATCAGCGGTGCGTGCATACCACAGCAACAGCAGCGACAGCAGCAGTTGCTCCATGCATGTGGGTGGGTGGTGGGCATTTGGCATGTACTGCATGCTAGTGCCGTCTCCTTTCATATGGGGAGTAGTCTTTCAAGTCCTAATATAATCCCCCTGAATGGCTGAGTCCTGTCTGTAAGCACTGCTTGACAGTGAGTCAGCAGACATGCATGGTTGTCAGCGCTTGGCATTGAAAACTATTCAAGAAGAAGAAGCACTCTGGCGCAGCAGCAAAAGGCAAGCAAGCAAGCAATGTCACCCTACCCCTGCATGCGAGGCTGCACATGTTAAGCAAAGCTGGCTCCACCCACTGGGATACTTGTGGCTAGCGTAGGACATCAAGGGTGGTTACACGCCTGCTGAATTAGAGTTCTGCTGCTTGTTACATGCGTGCACTGAGGCCGTTGCAGGGCCTTGCCAGCAGAAACTTTCTGGCAGAAATGCATGATTTGGTGTTTTGGAATTACCTTTGTAATATTACGGTTAATCAGCATTGTGGTTTCTGTGCAAGGCAGGCATTTGGGAGCAGATACTTGATCGTGCAAGCATGCATCTGTTCAGCGCTGCTGTGTAAGGCCAGCAGATCAACTTTGAAAAGCAGCAACAGCAACAGCAGAGTAGAGATCGGCAATCTGCAGGCATACACGCATATCCGCACCACAAACCTGTTGCTTGTCACAAACCACACACATTTTCTGCTTCTGCTGTTTTGCGTGGAAAACGTGAACTGTAAACAGAGGACCATCCAGAGCAAGTGTCACTGACACCTGGTGGCACGTGTTATGGCGGGCTACCTCAACGACTTCATGGGGTTGAAGGCCGTCAGTGCTCGCTCCCCGCTGTCATTGCTGTGAGCAGCACTGACCAGGTTCCTTCTTAAGTGCAGGTAATGCTAGCGAGATACTAGCAGGAGAATAAGCAGAGATCTCTTGTTCAAGATATTTTAGGCATGGTGGCGGGGGCACCAATCTAGCATGTGAGTGACACATTTGCTGCATGGTGCTCGTTGAAGTGTGTTTCTTGCAACTCTTTATAGCGTGTTCAGCAGGTCTGTTACCGTATATTTTGGTAACGTGCACTAAGCTGCTGCTCGTCACATGCACTTGCTCATGTCCGTCTCTGTGTGCACATGCATGTGCTGTCATTGTGTCAGCTGTGGTTTTGGTGTAATGACGAGTTGCTGGCGAAGGGCTGTTCGGGCGTTGCACTGCGGCATGTTCCAAGGCAGATCGATACGGTGCACTGTGAGCAGCAACATCTTTGTGCAGCATCATGTTCACGGCTTTGTGCTACAGCAGGCGCAGAGCACTGTAGCTACAGCGCAACGCAGTCTCGTTTGTGAGCTGATCAGTACTAACCTTGTTTGGGCAATGGGAACCGAATTATAGAGGTGCAAATGCGGATGAAGGCGCGCACGGACAGTACAGAGTTCGCCATGCTACCAGCAGAGGAGGAGCCTCAGTCGACAGTGCCGCAGCTGCCCGACCCAGCGATCAAGGTATAGAACCGGTAGCTATATGCAGCGGCCTGCGCATGTCGAAGACGCTAGGCATGCATGCTTGCATACGACCAGCAGCAGCAGCAACACGAGCTTGATGGGTTGCAGAGCCGACAGCACAGAAATTGCTGTTTGTTCATTCAAAGAGGTGTTCAAAAGAATTATTCCAGACAGGGCCTACTGGTGCCAGCTGCTGCAGCTGCAGCAGCATCAGCACAGCACCGTGCCAGTGCAGGTCTGGTCTGGTCATAAGGCGGGAGCATGCAGCACATGCATTCAGCTGAGCCCCTGCTGCTTGGCGTTGCTGCTGGCTTCCATGCCTGCAGGCGATATGCTCGGAGCTGCCGCTGGCTGCTCGGTGCCAAGCACGGCTGGTGTGCCGCTCGTGGCGGGGGCTTGCAGGAGAGGCAGTGGCCAGCATCGGCTTCACATCAGCGCAGCTGCGCAAGCAGGTGAGGAGAGGTTCATGTTACATCACTGCGCTGAGGGTGTGGCAAGGTGCTTGAGCACGTGCGAGTTGGTTGGTTGCACATTTTTGTAAGGTGGTTTAGGGTTTGCACTGTGAGTGCCATGTTGCTCATGGTGGGGGCTTGCAGGAGAGGCAGTTGCAGGAGCAGGACTTTCAGCAGCACAGCTTCTAGGGACCATGCACCATCTGGTATGCCGGTTCCAGCGTCGTGTGCCGGCATCTGCATGTGTGCTGTGACTGCTAGGAATGTATGTCTCTTCTTCCGGTTGCGCGGTTGGGGCTTGCAGGAGAGGCAGCGTAGGGTCGCCAGCAGCACGGCTGCTTGAGCAGGCAGGGCAGAAAACAACATCTTTGGCCTTGGGCATTCGTGTGTGCTGTCGCATGTGTGTTGGTATCAAGTTGGATGTGCAGCTTATGTGTGGTATGTAGCTTGTTCTGTGGTGATGTCTCGCTCATGGCGGGGGCTTGCAGGAGAGGCCAAGCTGCTGCTGCAGCTGGCTGCTGCTGGTGGCCTGTTGCGTGTGAGGCCTTGCAGGAGAGGCAGGCGGCTTGCTGTGCATGCTTGTGGCATGAGCATGTTCTTTTTGATCGTGTGCGTATCGCCCAACACTACCTGATTTGAACGGCACAGCTGCAACTGCTCAAATGTTTCACTCTGATCATTGATTCATGCTGCAGCAGCGTTGCTGGCCAGGTTGCACTTTGGCAGGTTGTAAGTTGGCCAGTCGTAGGTGCTAGGGACCGTGCGACCATTCTCGCCGTTGTGTTGCTGCTGCAGGTGTTCTGCGACTTCACGGCCCAGCAGGCCCTGCGGCAGCTGCGCAAGGCAGCAGCAGCGGAGGTGGCAGCAGCAGGCGGCAGTGCTGCTGCTGCTGCTGCCGCCGCCGTTGCCGTGAAGCTCGCCGACCACCTGCCTGGCAACAGCAGCAGCAGTCCACCAGCAGGCGCTGACGAGGAGGATGGCGAAGCCGCAGCAGCTGCAGCTGCTGTAAGCACTGGCGGCGGTTTGAGGCAGCGGCGGCGGCAGCAGCAGCAGCAGCAGCAGCAGCAGCCGCTGTACACCCAGGCTGACCTGAATGCTGCTGCTCTCGGGGCTCTCTCGCGGCGCCTGGCTGCTGCATTCCCCGCTGCCGGCAGTGCTGTGGTGAACCTGGAGATCGGGGAGTACGGAGACTCGGCACCGCCAGGTGAGCCACTGATGTAACATGTTACATGTCATGCGGCGAGGCGCATCTGTTGCTATACTGAACGGCAGCCGTGGAGCGCTGCACACGAGGGCGGCTGGCGCGCTCGGGCGCCGCATTGCTGTTGGTTGAGGCCGTGCCGCATCGGCTGACGACCGAGCATTGCTGCCTGAGCTGACCCCAGGCATGCTGCTGCTGCTGCTGCTGCTGCTGCTGCTGTTGTGCAGCCCCGGAGGTGACAGCTGCCAAGCTTCTGCTGCTGCTCGCGCGCTGCCGGCAGCTGGCGCGGCTGCGGCTGAGCATAACAGCAGTGAGCCCCGACAGCGACGACCATCAGCACCAGCACCACCATGAAGTTCACGGTCACCAGCTCCACCCTGAGCTCGAACTTCACGGTGAAGTGCATGAGGGAGGCCAGCAGGAACCCGCTGCAGCACCAGCACAGCCAGGTCCGGGAGGGTTGGCGCACCCAGGACCACCTGGTGCGCTAATAATGACAACAACATGTTAGAACCAGAGGCGGATCCAGGAGATGAGTTTCTAGGGTTTGACCCCGACGAGGCAGACTACTGTTTGGCTGGATCGCACGGCTGCTGCAGGAGCTCGAGCAGCAGCAGCAGCAGCAGCAGCAGCAGCAGCAGCAGCAGCAGCAGCAGCAGCAGCAGCAGCAGCAGGCAACAGCACAGCAGCAGCAGCAGCAGCGGTGCTGCTCTGCCGGCAGTGATCACGAAGCGCCAATCCCTGCAGCCTGCGCTGCTGTGGAGAGACAGCGACCTTCACCTGGCGCGGGCAGCGGCAGCGGCACGCGCCGGCGCACCTTTGGTCCGAGGACCTTGCCGCTGCCGCTGGCAGCACTCAGCAGCAGCAGCAGCAGCAGCAGCAGCAGCAGCAGCAGCAGCATGTGCCGCTAGTGCTGGAGGTGGGCGTGCGGGGCGCGGCGTACCCGAGCAGCGCCGGTGACTGGCTGCAGCTGGCGCGGCTGCGGAGTGTGGCGACGCTGCTGCTGCCGCACCACCGGCCGCCGCTGCTGCCTGCGATGGTGGAGCAGGGCGTGGCAGGTGCGGGCCGCGGCGACGCGGGGTCCAGAGAGGATGCTGCAGGAAGCGCGGCATGTACCAACAGCACGAACTGCAGCTACAGGAACAGGAATAGGAAGTGGAATAGGAGCAGCGCATTGCTGCTACTGGTGAGCCCCGTGGGCAAAACCAGGCAGGGGTGGGCTGAATCCCGTTCTGCCCAGCCCCACATGGCCCTGGGTTGACCCCTGTGCGGATGCCACCTGCCATTTCTATGTAAGACTGCCAGAAGGCATCCACACAGGGGTCAGCCCAGGGCCAAGTGGGCATGGGCTGGACGAGGTTCAGCCCACCATCACCTGGTTGTGAGATGCGTCGAGTGATGTAATCTAAGGGCGCTGACAGCTCAGCGATGTGTTCACGATCAACCTGCCGGTACCAAGTATGCTGTGCATATGCTGCTGCTGCTGCTGCTGCTGCTGCTGCTGTCCGCTTCTGCAGGTTTGAGCCAGCTGCGCGCAGTCCAGCTCTCGGTTGACGGCGGCTTCAATTCTGCGCACGCTGCCTTCCACTGGGGGGTGGGAGTGGGGCAGCAGGAGGCTGGCAGCAGCAGCAGCATCGCAGCCGTTGGTGAGTGGTGATGGAGCTGCATGGTCTTGGGGCGTGCATGGTGTTGGGTCATGCATCTTCCCTTTATGTAGCTGCCAGCTTCTCTGTGCATCGTGCACAGATCATACGACTGATTGATCAGTTGCTGGTCGGTGTGGCTGTGTGGAGTTGCTGCCTTCAACTGGGGTGTAGGGGTTGTAGCGTCGCTGACGAGTGTCTGGGGTCTGGGGCTCCTTGCTCTTGCCATTTGAGTTGTTGGGTTACTCTACTGAACTCGCTGCTGCCGCTGCTGTTGCTGCCACCACACTGCCGCTGTCTGTTCTTATGCAGGCCAGCTCACGCGGCTGACCCACCTGGCCCTGCACGCCAACGGTGCAGAGCCAGCAGACTTGACGGCAGCAGTGATGCAGCTCACAGGCATACGGGAGCTGCTGCTGTCTGGGTCCACGCCGCTGCTGCTGCCACAGCTGCTGCTGTCGAGCAGTTTCCAGCAGCAGCAGCAGCAGCAGCAGCAGCAAGGCAACACCGGGCTGCAGCTGCTGGTCCTGCAGCAGCAGCTCGGGCTGTGGGAGCTGCAAACCCTGCTGCAGAGATTTGGTGGGCTCAAGTACCTGGAGGTTTTGGGGTTTTGGGAGGCTGCTGGCGCGGTTCAGGGCTTGGGCCCTGTGCAGGGCTTACTCCCAGGAGAGGCAGCTGTGGAGATGCTCAAGCTGGCTGCAACGGTAGGTTGTGGCATCTGTAGTTGGTTATTTTTCTTTCAAAACTTTCGAAAAGCACAAGTTGAATGATGGTGAGGGGAGGTTCATGTCTGCCAGTACCCGGATGCGGCGGTGAATGGCTGTGTAGGTGTTCAGGGCTTTCGAGTGTGTAGGGCTTGCAACTTGAGACACCCAGCAGCGTCGGTCGTGTCAGCTGGCCCGGGCAGGTGATCTGCTCAGCCTGCCGCCCTCAGCCAACAACACATACGCTACACATGCCCATGGGGCCGACGGCGTTGATGCTATGGCTTGAATGGGTGATATGTCGATTACGATGCCCATGGGCTGCGCGTGCTGCATGCTGACGCGCAAGACCCCGGAGGCCTGGGGTCCCGTCCCATCACCCCGTTACTTGGCAGGATCGCGACTGCTCATCATCCAACACCGCAACCAAACACAGCTTCAAAGCACTCAGCCGTGCTGCTCCTTCCCTGCTGTGCTGCTGAGCCTTGCTCCTGTCGTGCTGTTCTGCTGAGCCTGGCTCCTGTCGTGCCGTTCTGCTGAGCCTTGCTCCTGTCGTGCTGTTCTGCTGAGCCTGGCTCCTGTCGTGCTGTTCTGCTGAGCCTGGCTCCTGTCGTGCCTTTTTGCTGAGCCTGGCTCCTGTCGTGCCGTTCTGCTGCGCCTGGCTCATGTCGTGCCGTCCTGCTGCGCCTGGCGCCTGTCGTGCCATTCTGCTGAGCCTGGCTCATGTCGTGCCGTTCTGCTGCGCCTGGCTCCTGTCGTGCCGTTCTGCTGCGCCCGCAGAATGCGTCAACGCTCCTCGGGCCTGCCGCGGACCTTCTGTCCCGCCAGAGGCCATGCTGGCTCGCACAGCTGGGCTCATGGCTCACCCCATTTCAGCAGCGCCGGCACGAACGGGGTCTGTCGCGCGTCGCAGCAGCATTCCTGGCAGACGCCGGCGGCGGGCTGGGCAGAGCGGCGGCGACGGCGCTCATCCTCATGGAGGCCTTGGACGAATACGACGTGTCCTGGCCTCCAGGGTTTGGGTTCTGGGCCCGCGACCTGCGCCGGGGCGTAGGGCCGCCGCGCGGCCTGCCGCTGAAGACCGGCTGGCCGCTGACGGCCGAGGACGTGCTGACGTACCTTGAGGAGGAGCCGGGGCAGGCGCTGGCGGAGGAGCCGGGGCAGGCGCTGGCGGGCCAGGCGCTGGCGGAGGCGCCGGGGCAGGTGCTGCCGGGGCAGGCGCTGGCGGAGGAGCCGGGGCAGGTGCTGGCGGGGGAGCCGGGGCAGGCGCTGGCGGAGGAGCCGGGGCAGGCGCTGGCGGAGGAGCCGGGGCAGGCGCGGCAGGGGACGCCGCACCCGCACCCGCGGCCGGAGCTGCTGCCGGATGTGAGGCGCCTGCTGGCCTGGTGGCCGTGGCTGCTGGCGGCGCAGGAGGAGCTGCAGCAGGCGGCGTGGCAGCTGGCGGTGCAGCGGCTGCTGATGCGGCCGGCTGAGGTGCGGCGTGCGCTGCCTTCCGCTGATCACACTGCTTCCTTTGCTCATCACACGCCTGCTGGGCGCGTGCCCCTGCGCCTCTGCAACCGGCCGCCTCACCGTGTCTCCATCTGGTCGTGGCTTTTTGCTGCTGTGTTGGCGATGTGCGTGGCTTGGTGGCCGTGCGTGGCGAGTTGCGGTCGGTTCGTGGCGTTGAGGGTGCGCAGGAGGAGCTGATTTTGTTGCAGCGGCTGCGCTGATGCGCCCGGCTGAGGTGCGGCGCGTGCTTCCTTCCGCTGGTCACACTTCCGCTGGTCACACCTCTTCCTTTGCTCATCACACGGCTGCTGGGTGCGTGTCCCGTCGCCCAGTCCAACGCCTCTGCAACCGCATACCTCTCCGCGTTCCTATATGGGTATGGCTTTTTGCTGCTGCGTTGGCGTTGTGCGATGTGGCTTGGTGGCCGTGCGTGACCGTCGCGGTTTGTTCGTTTCGTTCGGGGTGCGCAGGAGGAGCTGTTTTTTTGCAGCGGCTGCGCTGATGCGCCCGGGTGAGGTGCGCTGCGTGCTTTCTTCCGCTGGTCACACTTCCGCTGGTCACACTCCTTTTTTGGCTCATCACACGGCTGCTGGGTGCGTGTCCCGTTGTCTGGCCCAACGCCTCTGCAACCGGCTGCCTCACCGTGTCTCCATCTGGTCATGGCTTTTTGCTGCTGTGTTGGCACGTGCCTGGGCCTGCTGCAGCTGCTGCTGCTGCTCTTTCCAAAACAAGCTTGCTGTTACAGCATTTTACGCCTCACGGCTCTGACATTGCTGCTGCTGCTGCTGCTGCTGCTGCTGCTACTGCCACTGCTGCTACTGCTACTGCTTCGCACGCGCAGCTGCAGCTGCAGGGCGCCCCGCTGCTCACAATGTCGGAGCCCACAGCAGCGCTGTCGTGCCTGAGCCTGCTGCAGCTGCTGCTGCCGTCGCTGCGGGCAGCGGCGGGCGCTGCCGGGCTGCAGGACGCTGGCATGCTGCCGGTCGTGGCGGACAGCAGGATGCCTGCAGGTGCGGCTGCTGTGTTTCGTTATGGTATGTTATGTGTGTCACATCCAAGTCTGGTTGGGGTGTGGCAGCGGCGGGCGCTGCCGGGCTGCAGGATGCCGGCATGCTGCCGGCCGTGGCGGACAGCAGGATGCCTGCAGGTGCGGCTGCTGTGTTATGTTATATTATGCTATGTGTGTTACATCCAAATATGGTTGGGGTGTGGCAGCGGCGGGCGCTGCCGGGCTGCAGGATGCTGGCATGCTGCCGGTCGTGGCGGACAGCAGGATGCCTGCAGGTGCGGCTGCTGTGTTATGTTATATTATGCTTTGTGTGTCACATCCAAGTCTGGTTGGGGTGTGGCAGCGGCGGGCGCTGCTGGGCTGCAGGACGCCGGCATGCTGCCGGCCGTGGCGGACAGCAGGATGCCTGCAGGTGCGGCTGCTGTGTTATGTTATAGTATGTCATGTGTGTCACATCCAACTATGGTTGGGGTGTGGCAGCGGCGGGCGCTGCCTGGCTGCAGGATGCCTGCAGGTGCGCCTGCTGGTGTTTGGTTTGCGGTTTGTGTGTGACACATTGATGTTTGTGGGCCAGCTGGCAGCAGCAGGCGCTGCTGGGCAGCCGGCTGCGGTCGTGGCGGACATCAGCATGCCTGTAGGTGCGGCTGCTGGTGGTAGCTGTGGTTTGTGTGTGACACATTGGTGTTGTGTTGGGGAGCTGGCAGCAGCAGGCACTGCTGGGCAGTCGGCTGCCTGACATCCATGGACAACGGTGCGTTGGCAGGGGAGGCGCCTGCATGTCATTGTGTTGTCATGTTAGGTTGTGAAACGTTAGGTCGCGTTCTCTGCAAAGTACTGCTTTGCAGCCGCCCCCACAACAGCATCGCTGCTTCGACAATAGCGGCATCGTCTGCTGCTGTGCCAGAGCAACAGAAGAGCAGGCGCGGGAGGTGTCAGCTGTGTCTAATGCCTTGACGTGTGCAACAGAAGAGCAGCTTGTGTTGATTATGCAACAGAAGAGCAGCTTGTTTTGGTTTTGCAACACTAGAGCAGCTGGCGAGTGGTGTCAGCTGTGCCACAACGTTGTCACTTTCACTGTCTTTGCGGGTGGTTTGCAGTCGGGTCTGTGGCCGCGGCGCTTCAATGCGCCAGCAGAGGAGTGGGCGGTTTGCCTTGCCTTTAACCATTTGGATGTTGTGGTGTCTCAAACTTGTTACAACATGTTATTACATGCAGGTGCCCTGGAGGACATGTTGGACTACATGTTCTGTGCCGGGCCCTTTGATGCGCCGGCGGAGGCGACAGAGGAGCAGCAGGCTGCTGACCTGGCAGCTGAGCAGGCAGCACTGTCGGCGTTGCGCTCAGGTGTAGGGTTGCGGCAGCAGCAGGGTTTGGCAAGCAGCACGCAGGGTTCAGGGCAAGGCACTGGGCCACCAGGGGCAGGGGGTTTGCCATCAACTGCTGCTGCTGCTGCTGCTGCTGCTGGTGGTGGTGATGATGTTGCAGCTGGGGAGGAGGCAGCAGCGGCAGCAGCAGCAGCAGAGTCGGCGACAGCAGCGGCAGCGAATGGCGACTTCTCGGCATGGCAGCAGCTGCTGCCAGACTCATCCCTGGAGGACACTGCCCTGCAGCTTCAGCAGTGGCTGCTGCAGCGCTACAGCAGCAGCAGCAGCAGCAGCAGCAGTGGCGGCAGTTTGAAGCGGCTGGTCACCTGCATCAGCACCGGATCTGATCTGTCAGTTCTGGCGCCGACACTCCCAGGTCTCAGGTCTTTGAGCCTCTCTGTGCCGCCGTGCCTGGAAGGGTTCAAGGCGTCAGAGTCTGGCGGCCCGGTAGATGTCACAACCCTGCCCGAGCTGCAGCTGTGGATGGGTGACAGCGGTTTAGGGTTCGGGGCTGACCTGGCAGCAGCGAAACCCTGCGAGAGTGCTGGTGCTGCCTCGGAAGCAGCTGAGACCACGGCAACGACAGCAGCAGCAGCAGCAGCAGCAGCAGCAGCAGGCGACGACATCGAGGCACAGCAGCCGCAGCAGCAGCGATGGTGGCTGGCGCTGATTGGGCAGCACGCCTGCAGCTTTGCCGGCAGCTTCCTGGCAGGCCCTGCCGCAGAACCCCAGGCCCGCGGTTTTGCGGGGCTTGGGGTTTTGTCGGTCTCAAACCTGAGCAGGGCGGACGGCCCTTGGGAGCCTTCCGCGGTGCTCGGGGACCAGCTGCTCGCATCCGTCGCCCTGGGCTGCCCGGCGCTCAAAACCCTGGAGGTGGGCAAAACTGCTTAAACCCTAAAAGCTTGAAACCCCATGGTGGTGTTTTATAATGTGACGCGGCTGGCATGCTCACCCTCTGCTCTGCTGGCGATGCGCGTCGCACTGTTTTGCGGAGCTGCATATGTTGCTGCTGCTGCAATCGCTTGCACGATTGCTTGCAAGGTGGCTGCAGTGTGTGCCGTGCTGCTCGCTGTGCTGCCTGCTGCTGCTGCTTGCTGCAGCAGTCTGGCGTGCTGCGCGTGCCCGCGGTGGGCCTGCTGCTGCTGTCTCGCTGCCATCACCGCCAGTTGCTGAAGATGCCCGCTGCTGCTGCTTGCTGCTGCTGCTGCTGCTGCTGCGCCGCCGCTGCTGCCTGCTGCTGCTGCTGCTGCTGCAGCTGTCTGGCGTGCTGCGCGTGACCCCGGTGGGCCTGCTGCTGCTGCGGCGGCTGCCTCGGCTGACCAAGCTGCGGCTGGAGCAGTGGACCAACACCGCCTCAGACGTGAGTGCTGCCAGCGCGCCGTGCGTTGTGTGCTGCAGCCTCGCTCTTTGGCAGGGCTGGGCAGAGCCTCATGCCGACTGACTGCACCAGCAGCGCATGTTGCGGCCAGGCGGCCGAGCTGCGCTGTGGAGCGCGTAAGCTGTGCTGTGGGGAAGGGAGTGCTGCCGGCGTGTCGTGCGTTGTGTGCTGCAGCCTCGCTCTTGGTAGGATGGGCAGAGCCTCATGCCAACCGGCTGCACCAGCGTGTTCGTCATTGTGGCGTCAGCAGAGCCGTTGCAAAAAATTTCAGGCAAACTCTGCTGCTGGTCCTGCTGCCACTTGTGCTGCCTGCTGCTGCTGCTGCTGCTGCTTCTGCTGCTGCTGCTCTAGGCTGCTGACCTACAGCCGCCTGCTGGTGTCGCCTGCCTGCCCCGTGGCCTCACCAGCTTGGGCTTTTGATGCTGCACCCTGACACAATGCTGCTGCTGCTGCTGCTGCTGCTGCTGCAGGTTTCTGACCAGCAGCTGCCTGTGGCAGTTGCCTGTCTGCCCCATGGCCTCACCAGCTTGGGTTTAATGAACGTGAACCCTGAGGTAACAACAAACCCACTCCAAACCCTGGCAGCAGCAGTGCGGCTTGCAGGAGGATTGCAGGGTGTGGCAGCAGCAGCGGAGGTGGCGGCACATGCAGCAGCAGCATCAGGCGCACACAGCAGCAGCAGCAGCAGCAACGGTGCGAAGTGGGACGCCGCTGCTGTGTCAGCAGCTGCACAGGCAGTGTTGGAAGCAGCAGATGCAGCTCGGGGAGCCAGCACGACCGCAGGCGGCGGAAGTTCGCAGTCAAGTTCACGCTCAAGTTCGCAGTCGCCTGACCTGGAAGCCGGCGAGGGCGCATTCCCGCCCTTCTTAGGCTTTGGTGTTGGGGTGGCAGCCAGCCGGGCCCCGGGCGCTGCTGCTGCCGCTGCTGCTGCTGCTGCTGCCGGAGGTGGCGAATCCTCGTCGGCAGCAGATGTGGCAGATGGGTCCGCTAATAAATCCGCTGTTCTGATAGGCGGCAGGAGCTGGCTGCCGCCGCAGGGCATCGCGCTGCTGCTGCTGGATACGTTCTTCGACTGCAGCAGCAGCAGCAGCAGCAGCAGCAGTGAGGCCATGCAGCGGCTGCTGGGGTGCTGCGGCAGCTGCTGCTGCCTGCACAGCAACAGCAGGGGCAGGGCCAGGGCCTGCTGCACGCACAGCCACGCCGACCACACGACAGCTGCAGCACCAGCAGCAGACCCCAGCAGCAGCAGCAGCAGCGGCGGCAGCAGCAGCAGCACCAGCAGCAGCAGCAGCAGCAGCAGCAGCGGCGAGCGCAGCCGCTGCTGTGTGGCTGGGGTGTTCAGGGCCCTGGAGGAGCTCAGTGTGGTGGCGCACGGCTCAAAGCGCAGCCACGGCGTCGAGGGCCTGGGCATGCTGCTGGCGGCCGGGCTGCCGCACGCGGGCGCGCTGCAGCGGCTGCACGTCAGCACGCCAGGTGGGGGGCACGCCGGTTGTGTGTTCCGCTGTTCTTTTGGGGGGGGGGGGCTTGCATGGTTTGGGGTTCAGCCAAACCCTGGAGATTACGGCCGTGAGGTGAGCGTGGTAGTGGGAGCCTGGGCATGCTGCTGGCGGCCGGCCTAATGCACGTGGGTGCGCTGCAGCGGCTGCACGTCAGCACGCCAGGTGCGGGGCGCTGCTTCTCACACGGCGTATTTGCTGGTTATGATTGAACCTGTTATGTGATGTTGCAGGGTTTGGGTTTCTGCAGATCCTCAGAGCTCACGCCTGTGGTGCTTCGCAGTGCAGGCGCGGTAGGGGGAGGTTTGGTGCATTGCTGGCGGCTGAGGCGGCTACGCCATGCAGTATTAGCACAACAATAATCTGGTGTCCATTGCATGTGCATGTTCCACTGTTTGATACTTAAGGGTATGCTTGTAGGATTCTGCTCCGTGCAAGCATACCGCAAGCGGACGCACATCAGCCCGCACCACGTGTGACCGTGCATTTTGCAGAAGACTAATAGTCCACGTTTTCGGCTGCGCCAGGCGCGTGTTTTTTTGGCTGGGGGGGTGGGGGTGGCCGCTGCTTTGGTCGTGCAGTTCCCACCGCGCGAGCACCAAATCTAGGACACGTGCATGTGCGTTCAGCTGTTTCGAGTCCGGTCGGATGTGTGTGTTTGCCTTGTTCCAGCTTGCTGCAAGCGGACGCGCACCAGCCCGCACCAGGTGTGACCGCGCACCTTACGACTATCCTCCTTTTGAGTTTTGCGTCGCGCGCGTGCTTGGCTCGTTGAACCGGCGCCATCGGTCCTGCAATCGGTCTCCTTCATTGGCAAACTGGAGAAACTGCGATTTGTCATGTTGAAAGCTAGGCATTCAGGGCTCAAACTGAACCATCCTTGTTCATGCTTCAGGTAGTTCGGTTTGTGACAGTGGGTCTTCCATCGCGCGATCACCAACAGGACTCGTGCACAACAAACCGGCGCGCACGACACCAACCGCAGCCTCACTGGCTGACATGTACACCTGCTGACGCCTGTGCCGCTGCTGCTGCTGCTGCTGCTGCTGCTGCATCTGCTGCTGCTGCTGCTGCTGCTGCATCTGCTGCTGCTGCTGCTGCTGCTGCTGCTGCTGCTGCTGCTGCTGCTGCTGCTGCTGCTGCTGCTGCTGCTGCTGCTGCTGCTGCGTTGCATGCCGCAGGCGCCTTTGCCGCCATGGCCCCGCACGAGGCGCTCGTCTACGGCATGACCTCCGCGCTCAACGCGGCGACCCTGCATACGCTGGACCCCTTCATCACCGCTGCGATGGGGTCCGTGCTGTCGGCCGGCTGGTTTGAGAGGGTCTGGGACGCCTGAAACCCGGGCGACCTCCTCCCGGGCTGCAGCTGCCTGGGGCATCCGGCGGCGGCTGGTGGCGGCTCGGCGGCAGCACGCGCAGCAGCGGCAGGGGGCGGTATGGGAGCGGCTACAGCTACGCCTGGCTGCAGGCGCTGAGGGGCCTGCCGAGCCTGCAGGACCTGCACCTGGACATGCCCCTCGTGCTGCCAGGACAGGTGAGGGTGCTGCTTTTTTACAACTAATTCATGGGGTTTCAGGGTTCACATTGTGTGCATCCCATACCTTGCGTGGGCTGGCTTGCTTGCATGCCGAGCCTGCGAGGCCTGCACCTGGGCATGTGTCGCTGCACTGCATTGCAGCCGGTTGCCCTGCAGCCGCACATTGCATGGCACGAGTTGGGTCCTTGGGGTTTAGGGTGCAGGGTTGGAGTGTGTGTGTCTCACATGCCTTGGCGGGTGAGGGATGTCTGGCGGCGGGCTGTGGAGGCTCGCCTGCAGGACCTGCACCTGGGCACGCCGCCTGCAGTGCAGCCGGTTGCCCTGCTGCTGTGCATCCCAGCCGGCAGCAACATGCACCCGCCCCCTCAGCGTGTGCATGGGCAGTGGTGATGTGCTGCACGCAACAGCAAACACGATGGATGGCTCACCACTAGGTGTGCTGACCCATCTCTGTTCCTGCTGCTGCTGCTGCTGCTGCTGCTGCTGCTGCTGCTGCTGATCATCCCGGCTCGCTGCGTTGTTTCGTCGCAGCTCGACGTCCTGGCCTCCTCGGTGGCGGCCAGCAGCAGCCTGCGGTCCCTCAGCCTGCACGGCGTCGCGCTCAACCTGTACGCCAGCCACCAGCTGCTGCTGGACACCCTGCTGGGGCTAAAGCCGCACGCGCCTGCGAGCAGCGCAGCGCGCCGGAGCCTGCTGCAGCAGGTGGACCTCAGCTTCACCAAGCACTGCGCCGTGGCGCCGGCGGGCGTGTCCCTGTCCAGGATCTGGGCGCGCATCAAGCGGCGGCAGGCCGACGCGCGCAGCAGCAGCAGCTCGGCAGCCTGCAGGCGATGTCGGCGCAGCTCGCGCAGTTCCACGACGCCGTCGCCGCCACGATGGCCGCGGGCGCGCCGCCGCCGCCGCCCGCGCTCGCGGCGACGGCCGTGGCGGCGGCGATGGCGCTCGTCTTCGACGAGGACGCGGACGCCGCCGCGGCGCTGCAGCAGCAGTTCCATGCGGCGCTGCAGCCGCCGCAGCAGCAGGGGCCGGCGGGCGGCGGGCAGCCGCCGCCGCCGCCGCAGCCGCAGCACGGAGCGGCGATGGAGGCGGCCGCCGCGGCGATGCTGGCGGACCTGGGCGGCGATGGGGAGAACGCCCTGGAGATGCTGACCAACATGCTCGTGGTGCTGGAGCACCAGATGCACGTGCTCACGCACCACGCGCCGGCCGCGGCGGCCGAGGCGGCGATGGGGCACGCCTCGGCGGCGGGCGACGCGGACAGGCGGCTCGTGGAGCTGCTGCGTGGCGCGCTGCGCGCGCGCGGCGTGGGCGCGGCGTCGGTGCGCATGCACGGCAGCAGCGCGGCCGACAGGCCGGGCCAGCACGGCGGGCAAGCCGCTGCCGGCGGAGGCGCCACGTGGGGCGGCGGCGGCGCGGGGAGGCACGTGCATGTCGACGACAGCGACGACGATGAGGATAGTGACGCCGAGGATGATGACAGCGACGGCGCCGACCGCCCCGCCGGCAGCCGGCAGGACCTCGTGCGGCCGCGCATGGGCCTGGGCTTCTTCGAGCGCTCGGGCATGCTCGGCGCGCTCGACGGCCTCGGGTCGTGCGCGGCGTCGTGCCTGGCGTACGCGAGCGTGTCCCTGGCGCACGGCGCGCGCGCGCCCGCGGCGCCGCGCCCGGCCGGCCGCTGGCCGGCGGCGCTGCTGCGGCGCGCGCTCGGCTGCGCGCGCGCCGGCGCGGCGGCCGGCCTGACGTTCGCGGTGGGGCTGCTGGCGGCGCTGTCTGTGTGGTTTGCGGGCCCCGAGGTGACCGAGCACCTGCGGGCGCGGGGCTGCTGCCGGCCGAGGGCCACGCCGGCGAGGAGATGGAGCCGGAGGATGCGGCCGGGCTGGAGGGCGGGCAAGCTGGAGGAGGCGCCGCTGCGGGCGTGGTCGGAGCCGTGCAGGCGGCCGCCGCAGCCGCAGGCCTGCTGGCCGGCGGCGGCCAGGCGGGCGGCGGGCACCTGGGGCCTGGCCACCTGCACGCCAACGCGGCGTTCGTGGACCAGGGTATCCAGGAGCTGCTGAACCCCGACGGGGAGGACGCCGAAGTTCTAGAGGCGGGCGACGCCGACGGCGGCATGACCGGCATCCCCGGTCAGGTGCAGGTGGCGGCCGGGCTGGGCAGCGCCGCGTCGTGGGCGTTCGTGGCGGGCGCGGCGCCGCTGGGCGCGGCGGGCGCGTGGCTCTGGGCCCGGCAGCTCAAGTGGGCGGCGGCGGGCGTCGCCGCGCTGGCACGCTACGCGTATGGTTTGTGAGGTCGGTGCTGGAGAAGCAGCAGAGGGGGGATTGTGGTCTCGAGCCGACGCCAACGGCTGCATGACCGGCATCCCTGCGCAAGTGCAGGTAACGCCAGCGCCACGTCGTGGGCGTTCGTGGCGGGCGTGGCGCCGCTGGGCGCGTGGCTCTGGGCCCGGCAGCTGAGGTGGCGGCGGCGGGCGTCGCCGCGCTGGCACGCTATGCGTATGGCTCGTGAGGTCGGTGCTGTGAGGCAGCGGGAGGGGGGGGATGGTGGTGTCAAGCGTCTTCGCTAGGGCCAGTGGAGTATGGACGCTGCGCCGGTGCGGCTGGCACAGCGAGGCAGCTCCAGCAAGGTGTTGCACAGGTCATGGATCTTTGCATGTCTGCATGATGGCGTGTCAGTCCTGGTGTTGCGTGTTGGTTTGAAGCAGTGTGTTTATGGGCATCCTTGGATTGCCAGAGGTGCTGCATCGGTTGGGTGGTGCACCGTACTACGGCCTGATGCCGGTGGCATGCAACTGTGGTGGTGGGCGGCTGACTTGCTTGGCAGTGGGTTCCAGCCCTCTGATGTACCTGTACAAACTGGATAACATGGCCTTGCTAGCTTGCTAAGACACAGTGCTGTTGTTGAAGAAGTCTTGCTTTGTACAGTACTGTACACTGGTGCCATACGAATCTGCATTCATGCGAAGTACATCTGGTGCCTTAAGGCAAGCTTGCCCGTGCATGTCAGCAGTTCGTGGTACAAGATTTTGCAAGTGCCACTGCAAGCATGCAAGCATGGTGCGCATTTCTGATCCCAGCAGCGCGCAAGGCATTGGTGTAGCCTTTGTTATAACAGTGTAGCACACTGTAGAGGTTGCGCAATCCAGCCAACGCACATTAAACATCTGCAGCAGCCTGATGCAGCTCGTAGTAGAGCCAGCATGAACAGGGCCAGCATGAACATTGGCATAGCGCCAACACCTGTTCTTGCTGCTGTTGCCGCCCTCCACATGCTGCTTTGCATGTAGCCAGTGCTATGTCATTATATGCTTGCCTGGCACGGCACCGCTCATGATAACCTGCCATCAGCAGCAGCAGCAGCAGCACTTGCTGACAGTGCAAATACCGTCTAAGATGGTTGTCTCACACCGTCCAAGATGGTGACTGGACCCATGTTTGACTACTCGCTCTCAAAGAAGATATATGCAAACTTTGCAGTTGCAACTGTCGATAGCCACACCAATCACTAGAGCTGCTGCTATCACATTTTGGAAGTTATATGGGTGACTTTGCCCGTTTGGGGAGACAATGACAGGCTCATTGGGCAATGAGCAAAACAACGGCAAAGCAAATCAAATGTTGATACACTGAGTGCAGTGCTGACACCTGTTGCTGCTGCTGCTGCTGCTGCTGTTGCCACCGCCCTCCATATGCGTGGTGGCCGGTGGCACGGCAAACGACCTGAACATCTGTTGGTTACAGCAAGTTGTCTTATGCTGCGGACGCTGCAAACAGTGCATCCACAGCTTGCAACGTCAGCACTGCCAGGTGGGACTCCCAATCACCAGCGCCGTAACTGATCAATACATGTGGTGCTAACGCATGCTGCTGCTGCTGCTGCTGCTGCTGTGTTGGCAGCATGGCGAGCTCGATGCCGGAAACGAATGCCACGCGCTTGTAGTGGGCACTGTAGCGGACAGGGAGCTCCGCTGACAACTGCAGCAGCAGCAGCAGCAGAAGACAGGTCAAGGGTCATGAGCATATGTGGGTGCTTGTAGTAGGCACGGAAGTGCGCATTGGCAGCTCTGCTGACACTTGCAGCAGCAGCAGTACTAGAGATGTGTTGCAGCTGTGGCGAGTGTCGGGGCGTGTTGAACATGCGCCATTATGAATGTTGGGGATGCTGCGTGCCTCTGTGTGTCCTCCCGTTTGGCGGTTGTGCCACCACTTTGCTCCTGTTTGGCCGCAGCATCCAGCCATCCATGGTACAGGTTTTTTTTGCCAGTCGCGTGCTTTGGTGAAACATGCAAGGTTGGGCAGGGTTGAAACCAGGTACCACTGGCACAGGGAGGTCTGTGGTGGCGGCACGAGCATCCAGCCATCCCTGGCACAGGTTGTCTCACATTGTAACATTCATCACTCCGAAAACATGCCACAACACCGCCCACCACGCCAGCAACGTGCTATACCCAAAGACGCCATCGGCTGCCGCTGAACCTTCGCAAGGCTGTCGACAGACAGACAACGCGGCAGGTGGCGCACCTGCGCCACCTTGAACGGCGGAGCAGCCTCCACCTTGATGAGGAAGTGGTGGTACGATCGGCCCTCCCGTTCGCGCCGGCCGGCAGCCAGTAGTGCGCAACGCCGAGGTAGTAGGCAGCCTGCAGCACAGCGCAGCGCAGCGCGGCGCGGCACGGCACGGCAGTGGGGGTACTGAACGGCATTGTGAACCACAGTGCGCGGTTCAGAGATTGCTGTTTGGCAGGATCAACTGGGGCATCCCCTGTTCCAGTTGGCGGCTGGTGGTGCGCAAGCCGAGGTGGTAGGCAGCCTGCAGCGCAGCGCAGCGCGGCACGGCACAGCAGTGGGGGTACTGAAGGGCGACTCAGATTGTACTGTCCAGCAGGAGCAACCGGGGCTGTCCTTGTTCCAGCAGTGCGCGGCGCCGAGATCGTAACCAGCCTGCAGCGCAGCGCAGCGCAGCACAGCAGTAGGGTTACTGCATGGTGGTTCAGAGATTGCTGTTTGGCAGGATCAACCGGGGCATCCCCTGTTCCAGTTGGCGGCTGGTGGTGCGCAACCGAGATGGTAGGCAGCCTGCAGCGCAGCGCGGCTCGGCACAGCGCAGCACAGCAGTGGGGATACTGAATGGCAAGCCGGTTTACTGTTCGAGGGCGTGGGCTTGTGGCAGCTGCACTACACGGCACTCGTGCCAGCTGCCGGCCGTGCGCGACCAGCAACGCTGGCGACTGCTTCAGAAGGAAATGCTCCCTGTTGTTCAGTCTCCTGGCAAACCCATGCCGGGTGTGTTTCCGCCGCCGCTGCCGCCGCGGCTGAAGACGCCGCGCCCCCTGCCTGCAAAAGTGCGCCAGGTTGGGAAAGCCTTGTGTGGGGCATGCCGGCCGAGCACTTTGCAGCAGCCGCCTCACCTGCTGCGGCGCGGAGCCTGCTGCTGCTGCTGCTGCTGCTGAGTCAGCGCGCCTCCTTGTGTGAAGTTCACCATGATGAGGGGAGGGCCGCCGTGGAGTTTGGCCGCGGCCGCCCCCAGGGGCGCAAACACGGCACCTGCGCGGCATCGGGCCGAACAGATACGGGGATGAGAAGGGAGTAATGTTGAGCAGTCAGCAGCACATCTTGCAGACATAATATCCAGTTCTACACAATCCTATATATTTAGGAATTACATGTCATGAGCAAACCCTTGTAGATGGATGCCATGTACCAACCCTGTTGAAGGAGCGACGAGTGTGTGCAGCGGCGGCGGGATGGGCGGCGCGCGCGTGCACAGCGCCGCGCCTTCGTGTCACCTCGGCAGCTGCAGACCCGGCCGAGAGATGCTGTGTGGTGTGCAAATCCCGGCTGACATGACCCTGGGCGTGTGCAGCGGCATTCCATTGTTCTGAATGCTTGCCTTTACTTCACTCTACATGCTCCACCCATCGAGGAGTGGGAACCCCATCAGGAGCCAACGAGAGGCTCGCAGGGGAATGCGCATGCACAGCGCCGCACCCCCTATGACCATGAGCCTAGACGTGTGCAGTGGCATTCCATTATTCTGAAGTTAGTGGGTGGGCCTGTGGCCCTACTTTGGTATTGTGGTGTTTGGTATCTGAATGCGCATGCACAGCACCGCACCCCATGACCGCGGCATTCAATAAGACAACTTGTAACGGCCAAATGATGTCACATTCAATGTGCGGTGCATGCCGTGGATCAAACGCCACCTCGGGTGGCGGCTGCGCCTCAAGATGAGCCGTTCCTAAGATGCGGGAGTCGAGCCCAGCATGAGGCCCCGACAGCCTTGATCGCCGTTGCATTGGGCAGCAGCCGCATGCCTAGTGCTCAAGCCTGGGCGACACGCTGCATGGTGTGGTCCAGAATAGGGTGCAAGAGGCAAGTTACGCACGTGCCCATGACAGCCTCGGTTGAGTTTAATAGGAGGTTGTCACATGTTTTTTGGTCGAGCCCAATGAACACACTACATTGTGTGGACTGGGATGCAACGATCCAGCCCAGGCACGAGCCCCTGGCAAAACTGCGACTCACTCGGGTCGCTCTCCCACTTGGGGATGTTGTTTACCGGGTGAACATGCTACATCGTGTGAATCAGGTTGCAGCAATCAAGCCCCTGGCGAAACCACGACTCACTCGGGTCGCTCTCCCACTTGGGTTCAGCCAGGCCGTCGGGTCTCACCCGGTAAACCCTGTGCTTGGGCGTCAGGGTATAGGTCACAAGCAGCTGGCCCTGCAGCAGCAGCAGCAGCAGCAAAAAAACGCATTGCCAACCCATCCATCGACGGCATCACAGGCGACTTGACTTACACCGGCAGCAAGCGCTGCATGCGCTGCTGCTTGCACTCACACGGCATGGCAGTCTGTGAGCGCTCAAGGCGTGGTGCCGGACTGAGAAGCAGTCGGTGGTGTATAGGGTCGGGAAGGGAGCGGGAATGCATATCACGGCCTGCAGGCTGCCGCGAATCCTCGACTACCTGACTGCAGGTGCAGCCACGTCACGCGTAGATCAACAAGGGCAGCAAAACGTTCTTGCATGAAATTTTATGAGAGTCCCCCCGCTCCGTACCAGCAATCGATTCACCGCGCAACAGCCCAACAATCCTACCATCCGCCCCTCCGCCCTGCCACGCGACAGGCATGCAGTTCACTGCCCCTCCACTTGAAGCAGTCGCCCAGCCTTGAATCAAAAACTCAAACCCTGAACCTTAAACCCTTGAGAGTCCCTGTTATATGCCAGCACTCGGCTCAACACGCAACGGCCACACCCGGTTTGTGCTGTCCCCCACCCTCCCCTCCCACCCACCACACTGTGGGGCCGGTGACCGGCATGCAGCTCTCTGCCCCTCCACCTGAAAGCACTCGGCCAGCCTTAGACCAAGACAACGCCACCTGCTTTCACACACGACAGGTCCCCCACTGTAGTGGCCACGCCAGCACTTGGCCGGCTTGCGGCACCACACCACATCCCTCCCCTCCTTTACCTGTCTCAGGGGTGAGGTTTAGGATTTAGGGTTTAAGCCCTAACCCTAAACTCTCACCCTAAAACCCACTGAATCGTACACGCCAGCACTAAGCCGACTTGCGCCATCACCCATCCCTCCCTTCCCCCACCTGCCACATCAGCGGGATCCGGTGCATCATGCTGTCCCCCGTGCAAACGAGCACGCGGCCACGGACGAGACGCCGCCAGCTGCAAGGCAGCCCCCGCACTATCCTGCCCGCACACTCAGCCCACATGCTGCACCTCTCTCCACCACCACAATTGTAGGCGAACACGTAGGTGCCTGCGACCCAGGCAGCAAAAAGAGAGTGGCCTAACGAGAGTAAAGTATTTACGAGTGACGACTAGTTTCGGCTTGTGAAAGCCTCATCAGCCCCCCCCCCCCCACCTGCCACACAAACGGCATCCAGTTCTTCTCGCTGATCGAGTGCTGCCGCCCATACACCGCCTTGGCATCGGCTATGGACAGCGCCACAGGCGGCCGGCCCCACAGCTCCCGCCAGCCCGCATCCCTCACTACCGGCTGCCGCTGCTGGCTGCCGCTGCTGCCGCTGCTGCTGCTGTCACCCCAGCCAGTTGACACGCCAGCTGCTGCTGGCAGTGCGTGTTCGGCCACCTGATGGGCGGCGCTTGTGCTGCCGAAAGCGGGACGCGTGTGCTGCTTGTACCGCCTGTGCCCGCCAGCACGCAGCCGGGCGTAGCGCCCGTAAGGGCGTGCCCTGCCGCTGCCGGCTGCTGCTGTTTGCTGCAGCATTCGCTGCTGCCCTGCGCCGGCGGCGCCATATGTGGACTGCTGCTGCTGCTGCTGCTGCTGTCTGGCGCGGTCTGAGCAGTCAACAGCCTTGGCCCTTCTCCCACCCCCCGACAGCTGTGGTGCTGTGGCTGTGTGGTTGGTGAACCGCACCTGCAGCAGCAAGCAGACCGGAACACATGCGGTGCAGCCGCAGAGCTGTCGGCTTGTACACCTGCAGAGCTGGACGCAAGTACCACAGGGTTGCGAACAGCCACTGCTGGGGCTGCTGCAAATGGACTGCCGGACTCCACCCTGCAGCGACACACGGCCGCGGCAACACAGCAGCGGCACACACAGCCGTGCGTAGTACATGCGCCTCAGGCTGGCGGCCGCAGTGCCAGGTGTTGCCAGGCGCTGCCTGCCGCTGCCGCTGCTGCGGGTGCCCTGCCCCCCAACACACCGGGTGGATCCAAACACCTGTCAACCACCCCACCAGCTGCACAGCACAACAGCAGACAACACCCGCCGCTGCCGCTGCTGGTTTTCTGCCGCTACAGTAGTCGCAAGGATCTGTGTGCAAACCCACCAGCTGCGTCTGCACAACATCCGACGTGGAACACAGCAGCATGCATCACCATTCGTCTGCAAGAGGTGCAGCATTCTGCGGCTGACCTTCAAGCGGCCGCGCACGGTTGCTGGGCCCTCGAGGCCTTCAGCTGTAGCTGTGGAAGGCGCACGCTGTGATTGGGGTGGGCCTGTGGCCCACTTTGGTGATTGGTGATTGGTAATGCCCGCCCTCAATTGCCGGCTGCGCCAGCCACTGCCTCAACACACACCCACAACCCGCTGCTACATACAGTGCGACGGCAGGCGGCGGCTCACACGATGTCTGGCCTGCGCAGCCGGCGTGTGGCTTACCTGTGCCAGCAGGCGTCCACTGCTGCTGCTGCTGCTGCTGCTGCTGCCGCTGCCGGGCTTCGGCCCCCAAGCGGCGCCCGGTGGGAGGCTGGCCGGGTGGTCGAAGGGTCCAGGGTCCAGCGGCTGCCCCTCGACCGCCAGCTGCACCAGCCACTGCCTCCACACGACGGGCTGCGGGCAGTACTCGCCGTCTGCCGGCTTATGTGGCCGTCTGCGGCGATCACAGACAGACAAAGCAGCGGCATGATTGACACTGCAGGATGGCATACTATTGCAGAGTGAGACAACGTAATGCTGCAGCGGGCTTCAGCACCAGCTCATCAGCAGCCTGTGGATCCAGCGGTGCCGGCGGTTGCCTGCAGCAGCGGCAGCACACATTGATGACAGCAAGCCATAACATGAGGGGGGAAAAGCCAAGGAAACCGCTGCGCTGCCTGTTGTTGCCGTTGGTGCTCCCCGTCTGCAGGGTCACTTAACACCATGTGCCTTACTTGCCATACAGCATGCCCAGGCCCACCAAACGCTCTCTTGCCGACGCCTGTTGCCTGCTGCCCGCCGCTGCTGCTGGCTGCTGCTGCTGCTGCTGCTGCTGATCGCGTAGGAACACAGGCCCAGCAGCAACCGTGCCAGTTGGGTGCCCAAACGCCGCAACTGGCCACCTCAGCAGCCTAGCCTAGACCCTCCACCCGTTGACCCCACTGTTTGTCCCTCCGCCTTTTGACCCGCCACCGTTTGACCCTCCACCCTTGGCCATGGATGCTGCTACACTCCTACCGCACACGAGCAGTTCCCTTGGGCGCCCCTCCCACCGAGCACAGGCATTGGTGACAGATGCTTGCTGCTGCTGCTGCTGCTGCTGCTGCTGCTGCTGCTGCTGCTGCTGCTGAGCCTGCTGCACACACATCCAGCAACCCACCTGCCAATCAGCGCCCACACGCCCCGCCCCGGCCACCGACATAGTTTTTGTGCTATAAGCTTGTTGTTGCTGTTGCTGATGACCCTGCTACACACACATCCAGCAGCCCACCTGCCGGTCAGCGCCCACACGCCCTGGCCCAGCCACCGACATAGTTTTTGTGCCATAAGCTTGCTGCTGCTGCTGCTGCTGCTGCCGCAGCTCCTGCTGAACCGCTCCTTCACAGTCGTTCCCTGCAACCCACCTGCCAGTCAGCACCCACACGCCCCGGCCCGGCCAGCGGAAGAGTTCTCGTGCCATAAGCTTGCTGCTGCTGACCCTGCTGCTGCTGCTGCGCTGAGCCTGCTGCACACACATCCAGCAACCCACCTGCCAGTCAGCGCCCACACGCCCCGGCCCGGCCAGCGGAAGAGCTTCGTGTCGTCGACGCCCCACGCCTCCCACGGCACCGCCCAGCTCGCCGAACCCCAGCGGCACTGCGCGCCAAACCGGCCCCGCCAGGGATCGAAGTCGGCGCACCTGCAAACAACGCAGAAGGTTGTGGTTGCTTCCGTGATCACACAGTCTATCTTTACTAGGCGTGGCTGATGTGTAACTGATTTCAAAACTTTTGTTGTATATGCCACAGGAAAACAAGTAATATAAAATTGAGGAAGGGCAACCAACCAGTGGCAGGATGAACTTGCGATTCAAGTAAAAACATTCTAACTTCTAAAAACTCCAAATTAATGTTTTCCTTAGTTAACAAAGCACAAAGCACGAAACCGAATGAAACAGCAGCCTTGAGCAGCCAAAGTGGCTGACCGATGAAAAAGCAGCCACAACAGCTGCATCCTGGGCTGCGCCCCTGAGCGCGCTCCAGCCGCTCATGTTGATGTGGCACAAGCTGGGCCTCATGCACGTGTGGCACAAGCTGGGCCTCGTGTGCACAAGCTAAGCACACGTGGGCCTCGTGTGCACAAGCTGGGCCTCGTGGCCCCGCGTTCACGTGTGGCACAAGCTGGGCCTCGCTCACGATCCCTTCAGTGCCACCACACATAGGGAGCCCCACCCACTGTGGGTTGACCACACCAGCAGCCAAGATGAACCCTGGTGAACCGCAGCTATGGAGCCAAGCCACCGGACAGCAACCGGCAGCCGGAGGATCACCTGTGTTGTGACTGCAGGAAAGAACGAGCTGTCTACAGAAGGAGCTGGCAGCCTGGACAGCGCACCTGAGCGCGCTCCAGTTTGTGCTGTTGACACGGCACGAATTCGCCTCGATCACGATCTAGTTTGGGCCAGTGTCACCAAACCTACCAGGAGCCCCAACCATTGTGTGTTGACAACACCAGCATCCAAGACGAACCTGGTAAACCACGGCTATGGAGACAAGTCCGAGCCAAAACAGCAGCTGACAGCCAGAAAACATCATGCTGGCTGTGGACACGTGTGACCAGGACAAGCTGTCAACGGAAGGAGCTGGCAGCCTGGGCAGCGCACCTGAGCATGCTCCAGTCGGTGGCATTGATCTGGCACAAATGCGCCTTGTTCACGATCCACTTCAGGCCAGCGGTGTCCCACTGTAGCCGTGTCGAGCGCGCCACCAGCCACGCGGAACCCCGGTAAACCACGAGCGAGGGGTTGTAAACCCCGGCGGCAGAGGCAGCAGGAAGTCCTGCAAGCCTGACGCTGCTGCTGCTGCTGCTGCTGCTGCTGGGCTGCTGCTGGGGGTGCTGCTTGCAGGACGGCCGGGAAAGCTGCCAGCAGGTGCAGGATGACGAGCAACACTGGCAGCCGGGATCGCTGCTGCTGTTGAAACAGCTGTTGAAACTGCTGCTGCTGCTGCTGCTGCTGCTGCCGTCGTCGCTGCCGCGGATGGTGCAGGTGGGGACTTTGGTGCTGGTTTTGCTGTTGTCCCGAAGCCCGTGAATGCCGCGCGCGCAGCTGCCAGTCCTGCTGCTGCTGCTGCTGGTGCTGGGGCTGCAGCTGCTTCTGCTCATATGGCTGCTGCTGGTGTTGGCCGGCCTGCTGTCGCTGATGCCGTTTGCAGGCGCGGCAAGCGGTTGGCCCCACTGCCAGCACAGCTGCTGCAGTTGCTGCTGCGGTGGGTGCTGCAAGCAGCCCTGTGAGAAGTTTTGCTGCTGCTGCTGCTGCTGCTGCTGCTGCTGCTGCAAGCAGCCCTGCGCGTGGTGTGCAGAGTGCCAGCTGTGATTCAGCACCTGTAACATGTGTTGCTGCTGCCGCTGCCGCTGCTGCTGCTGCTGCTGGGCGGTTGCTGTGGCAGTGGATTTAAATGTTCAGTGCTGCAGCGGCAGGTGCAGCAGCCAGGCATCTGGTGGGGAAGCCTTTGCACGGCTCTGCAGCTGCTGCCTGTTTCAGGCTTTGCTGTCTTGCAGCTGTCACGCCCGCGTCACTGCTGCCTCATGCCAATCTGTCTGTCTGCAGGACCTCAACAGATGCCTGCAAGCACGGGCCTTGCAGGAGTTCCCTTCCTGCAAGAAGCAGGGAGCGGGAAGTTTCCTGCAAGCACACTTCAGGCTTGATCCAGTGAACAGGCAGCTGCCGTTGGACGCTGGATTCAGTGTTGCAGCCTGCTGTTGCCCCGGCTGCCGGTGCCGCTGACCACTGCTGCGCTGTGCTGTTGTCTTCTGGGTGGTGCTGGCACGGTGCTGTGTCGGCTCCTTGTACAAGATTTAGGCGTCTCCTGCAAGAGGTGCAAGACAATGGGCATGCATGGCATGTGAGTGCACCATGTGACGTGGCGGTTACCCTTGATGATGTGTGCGACTCAGCAATTGCTACTGGCTGAGGCTGGTGAGGCGGATCGAGTTGCCTTGACCACCTGCCAAATGTACAAAATGACTCGGCTGGTGTACTGCCGATGTTGCTGGTTGGGATGTAACATGCAGACCGGCATATGTGAGGCAGCTGTGGTGGCACAGCAGCAGCATGCTGCAAGCAGGTCAGCAGCGCGCTGCATCATGCTCCTGTGAGGCGCTGCTGCTGCCACGCCACGCTCGTCGCAGACATGTGCACATTTTCCAAGTGGCTACGTGTCTGGTTGTTCACACGTGGCTTATTGGAGACGCTCTGTACAGATGTAGTGACTGCAGCAGCAGCTGCTGCTGCTACGCACCCCTCCAGCAAGGCCAGCCTTCCAGCCGACAAACGATTTGCTTGTCACCAAGATTATCTGCTTTGAATTTATCGATGATGATCGCAAGTCTTTGGCAGCTGGGAGGTGGTTGGCAACGGACCAGAGCAAGGCACGGAGTTGTGTTGACGTTCGCACAACTATCGGCGATCCGTGCCAACACGCAGCCATCGAGTGATGGAGTACAATCAGGTTGATGCAGCCGTTGGCATAACCTTTCTGACACTCAGAATGTCCAGACAGATGCAATGCAAAGTTTGCATGCAAACAAGTGAGGGTTAGCATGTCACACCGGCGCATGTGCCTCCAACCACAGCAAGCTTGAGATGTTCAAAGATAAATCATTTGCACACAGCTGCACGCGCGGCATAGCAGATGCACAGACGCAGCTACGGCAGAGGTGATTGAAAATACAAAGGCACCTTGCACGACCTACTTGTAAGCTGTGGGCCATTCTGTGCATAACAGCATGCAAAACACACTGCGACAAGCAGAAAACGTTGCGAAACACAACCAACCAACTCATACACACAGCTGCATGCGCGGCATAGCAGATGCACAGACGCAGCTACGGCAGAGGTGATTGAAAATAAAAGGCACCTTGCACGACCTACTGTAAGCTGTGGCCCATTCTGTGCATAACAGCATGCAAAACACACTGCGACAAGCAGACAACGTTGCGAAACACAACCAACCAACTCATACACACAGCTGCATGCGCGGCATAGCAGATGAACAGACGCAGCTACGGCAGAGGTGAATGAAATAAAAAGGCACCTTGCACGACCTAGTTGTGAGCTGTGGGCCATTCTGTGCATAACAGCATGCAAAACACACTGCGACATGCAGAAAACGTTGCGAAACACAACCAACCAACTCATATGCATGCAAACAGTGACCTTTTGTAGTACCAGCCCTGTAGCATAGTGCAACCCCAGCCTGAGGTGCCGAACATGTGCACTGCACCGGGTACAGGTAGAGGGTACTGCAATCAGCAAGCTTAGGCTACAACACGTGTGTTGCTATATGGATTGAAACGGCCTTGCCTACTACCTCCTTACCCTAAATTTGCACGTATGGAATTGCTGCGATTCATTCAAACACCTGCCAGATCAGCAGCGGTTCAGGGGGAAAGCTGATGTCACACCAGAACGCCCGAAAACGAATGGCCATCCACAGATATGCTGAGCACAACCATCTGCCTAAGTATATTTGAGATCGCTGATTGCGTAGCACAGTGTTTTTTCAGCCCAGCAAGCAGCAAGAAATAATTTCACATCTGCCTTTTACTCGTTGTTTGCCGTTCAAACCATGCCAGTCAACGTAGTGTTTGGTGCTGGAGGCCCACCGGTTCCGAGTGCGTGAAGAGGCTGCTTGCGGTGACCACGGAACCGGTGCGGGCTGTGGTGCGGGATCCTGCAGCGCACGGAGACAAGCTGCGGCAAGCAGCAGGTGAACATCGCATCGGACTTGGCTATGAACGACCTGGCAGTGCTTGGAAATGGTTCGTGGCTGGTTGCGGCAGTCCTCACCGACAGCAGCAGCAGCAGCAGCAGCAGGTGCATTGCTGCTGTGCATGCATGGATGGATTCGATGCAGCGGGTTTTGCTTAATGTGTGATGAGAACTGAACATTTCAAATGCTGGAAGCAATCATTTTTTCAAGTCCACAAACCAACGTGTCTCCATCGCACATGCTGCATTGTCAATGCAAGTTGCTGTACAGCTGTAGAAGAAGGTCGAGTGTGTCAGTACTTGTAGCACATGCGTCTACATTCATGTGCTGTCTGTATATTCACTTCACAAGCACTGCTCTACTAGCAAAAGCAGCCCAACACCGGCTGCTTCTGCTAGTGGAGCAGTGCTTGTGGAGCGAGAATGCAGACGGCCTGCCATCAAGTTTGCATCTACATGATCTGCTCCAGCTCATGCACTGCCAGCCTCGACTGTCAACATGCTGCAGGACCGCACTGACTGTGGGGTTGTCCCACCTTAATCCGCTGCTGCTGCTGCTGCTGCTGCTGCTGCTGCTGCTGCTGCAGGTGATGCATCCAGCAGGCTGCAGGTGGTGGCAGGGGATGTGACCGACGCCGCCAGCCTGCCAGCAGCACTGACAGATGCAGCAGGTGCGGCGCGCAAGGGGCTTGGCTGCAAATGAGTTATTTTTTTTAGCGCAGCGCCCAAGGCTGGTGTGCTGCACGGGGCGGGGCCTGAAAGCTCCCGGGCGGGCGTCGTGCCCTGGGCACTGCTCCTGGAGCGATCCTGCAGCCGCACTACGCAGTTGCACAGGAGTTGTTGTCGCAGTGCGGCTGTGCGTTACCAGTTCGTCGACCACCGCGCGCTGAAGGCGTGCTTACCTGAGCCAAGCAGTTAAAACGTGCACGCAGAGAGAAACCACAAATACTGCAATGTCTTGCAACAGATGCAGTAAGCTTGCTGCATTGGGTGCTGCAGCCTTCCAGCAGGCACGCGTACGCACATGTTTTGCGGAGCTTGCATGCGGGTGGTTGGTGGGGCTGTGGGCCCTCCCCTGCATTGCAT
This sequence comes from Scenedesmus sp. NREL 46B-D3, assembly GCA_014080715.1. Lineage (NCBI taxonomy): Eukaryota > Viridiplantae > Chlorophyta > Chlorophyceae > Sphaeropleales > Scenedesmaceae > Scenedesmus > Scenedesmus sp. NREL 46B-D3. The sequence continues at coordinate 233,917 of JACERP010000093.1, read as the reverse complement.
GCAGTGCTGTGCCTTCTCGGGCTGTCAGCAAGGTTTTAGCAGGGTTCATCATCAGGATGGCGCGATAGCCGGCTGCCTGCTCATCCCTGGCTGCACTGTGCCTGTCGTGGCGGTTCTGGCGACACCCTAATCTTTCGCATGACGCTGCCTGAACCCTGCTGGCCCGTCTGCACAAAACCCTGCTGTTTGCTTGCCAGGTGTCATCTTTGCGGCGTCCGGCAAGGGCTACTGGTCGGCGGCAGCAGTGGACAACAAGGTGCGGGTGGAACGCGGCTGCCTTTTGGGCTGCCACTGGCAAAATGACCAGCGACCTCACCCAAAACTCTGCACCCTGCTGTTATGTGTGTGTGTGCCTGATGGTGAGCACTTACTGGTCCGCATGTTTTCAGTACATCTAAGCCTGATGAAGGGTGAAGAGCCCGGAACGCGTCGCTCGTGACTGTTGTCAGACGGACAAAGTTACTTGAACAGATTGAACTGTAGTCAGTAGCAGTGGCCAGTCGCATCAAACGGTGCACATTAAACTAGACCAGACTTCCAGCTGGCTGCTGTTGCTGCCTGTGCCGTCTCTCGTCGCACGGGGACTCGTACTGCTGCAACGGGCCAACTCTGTGCCAGCAGCCGCGGTAAAACACGGCCCCACAGCGTGCCGGCAGTGGCAGCAGGGGCAGCACACGCGGACACTTGTGTCTGCGCACAGGCTCAATTAAGGCGTGCTTGTACGCTGCTGCTGCTGCTGCTGCTACTGCTGCTGCCGCTGCCGTGCAGGGTGGCAAACTCAAGCGGATGCCCCAAAGGTACTGGCAGTGTCACTTCTGCTGACCTCCTCCGTTTGCTGCTGCTGCGGTGCCTTCCACCGCTGCTGCTGCTGCTGTGCAGGGCATCAAGATCATGGCAGACGCCTCCAAAGCTGGCGGCATTTGTGCAATTGTCACTTCCACTGATGTTGCATAACACCTTTTAACTACTGCTGCTGTGCTGTTGCTGTGCAGGGCGTCAAGAACGTGGCGGACGCCTCCAAAGCTGCAGGCAGTGTGGGCAGGGTGGTGCTGGTGTCGTCAATGCTGACCCACCCCTCCAACAGGTGAGGGTGTTTGGGTTGAGGTTTTTTCTTACCTTATGATGCTGACTCACCCCTCCAACAGGTGAGGATGTGTGGGTTTAGGTTTGTTAAACCCTATGATGCTGACTCACCCTTCCAACATGGTGAGGACGGGCTACAAAGTAGGCTCCAACTGTTGTGTGCGAGACTGCCGAGAAGGGGCACACTGGCAGTGCCGGGATGCCGTGATGGTGTTTCCAATGCCGTCTCAAACCCCCCCCCCCTTGAAGAGCAGTTCCGCACACCTCCTTCCCCACAGCACCTTTGTAACAGCATATGCTAGCTGCTGTAATCAGAGATTGGTTATGGAGCATATGTTTTATTGGAAGGCTGCTTGCGTGGTTTGGGGGTGAAGTTTGGTAACAGATGTGTCGTGGCGCATGTGATAGTTTTTTTTGTGTTCGAGGTTGTGGTGAGTGTCCTGGAAGGCCGCAGAGCAAGGTAATTGGTACTTTCAATATTGTCTGGTGCTGTTATGTTGTTTTGTATGCTGATTACAGTGATTAGCGAGCTTGCTGTTGTGCGTGTTGCTGCTTGGTGCAGCATCGACGGGCTGGGAAGAGCAGAACGATGAATATCAGGTACAGACATTGTTGAGGCGAGGAATCAGGCTCGCAACTAGACTAGATGCAAAATTATTGCCTTGCCTGCCTGCCTGCCTGCCTGCCTGCCTGCCTGCCTGCCTGCCTGCCTGCCTGCCTGCCTGCCTGCCTGCCTGCCTGCCTGCTTGTGGGGTGTCCCGCACAGTCCCCCCGTCATTCCGCACACCAAACAGGCTGCACCCGGTGCGCGTGCTGCTCAACAACATCCGACTTCCCCCCCCCCACCACCACCACCCACCCCCTCCCCGCGCTCCCTCAGACAGGCATTTTGGCGCACCTCCTTTCTGTGGTCCCACAGCAAATCTGAAACCAACTCGCTGCCCGTCTGCTTGCCTGCTTGCTTGCCTGCTTGCTTGCTGGGCGTCCCGTACTGCCATGCCTCGCTGAACGGCCGCTGCAGGCTGCACCCGGTGCGCGTGCTGCTCAACAACATCCGCTGGTCGCTGATGGACCACAAGCATGCTGCCTAAACCCTACCTGCCCGTCTGCACAAAACCCTGCTGGTTGACCGCTGCAGGCTGCACCCGGTGCGCGTGCTGCTCAACAACATCCGCTGGTCGCTGATGGACCACAAGCATGCTGCCTAAACCCTACCTGCCCGTCTGCACAAAACCCTGCTGCTTGACCGCTGCAGGCTGCATCCGGTGCGCGTGCTGCTCAACAACATCCGCTGGTCGCTGATGGACCACAAGTACGCCGGAGAAGAAGCGCTGCGCGGCAGCGGCGTTCCATTCACGGTCGTGCGGCCGGGCGGGCTCACCAACAAGGCGGCAGGGGAGGCGCAGCTGCGCATAGGTGAGGTTATTCTCAAATGACGATATGACACGTCACGTTATGCTCCCACTCCATATGTACACGGCCGTGCGGCCGGGCGGGCTGGCTAACAAGGGGGCAGGGCAGGCGCAGCTGCGCATGGGTGCGGCTGGACAGCGTGTTATGACACTATGACACATGATGTCACGCTCCCACTCCATTTGTAAATGGTCGTGCGGCCGGGCGGGCTCACCAACAGGCGGCAAGGGAGGCGCAGCTGCGCACAGCTGCGGCTGGACAGTGTTGAATTCATATCATTTCCAAGTGCGAGCCGCTGCCAGGGGGGGAGGATGTCGATGTGTGTGGAGGCGCTCACCAACCCTGCTGCCACTGCTGCCGCCGCTGCCGCTGCTGCTGCTGCTGCCGCTGCCGCTGCTGCAGACGTCGACGCCACCAAGGAGGCCAGCCCTGGCGGTATCAGCAGAGCAGACGTCGCTGCGGTGTGTGTGGAGGCGCTGACCAACCCCGCTGCTGCCAACAAGACGCTGTCGGTGCACGGCACGAAGCAGCCGCTGGCGGAGGGGTCGAGCCTCAACGGCGAGATCGCCCGCCTGTTTGGCACCATTTGAGGTGCTAGGAGGTGGTGTGGCAGGCAAGGAACGCGCTGGCGCGTGTCGGCACTGCTGTGCGCCTCTTTGGATGCTGTCGCTGAGCGCTGTGTTCGGCTAGGGCGCTGCACAGCAACGGGCGCCATTTGAAGGTGCCGTCACTTCTGCCTTGTGATCGCGGCAGCAGTCGTCGGTGCTGTTAATCATCCATAGTGTTGACGCGGCCCAGCCACAGCACGAAGCAGCCACTGGTGGACTGCTGACTCGAAAGTTGCACAAAGCAATGCTCATGGTGTGCTGCTGTTCGGGCTGCAGCTAGGGTTGTTTGGGCTGCAATCGGCCTCCGCAGAGCTGTTCGCAGGTGTGTGCATGCCATTTCTGGAGGGGGTCAAACGACGCCCGCCATGCCCAGCGGCGGCCTTGTAGACGAGACCGCCTTGTCTCAGACAGCGAAACGCTGTCCGTGCACGGCACAAAGCAGCCGCTGGGGGAGGGATTGAGCCTGAACGGCGAGATCGCTCGCGTGTTTGGCACGCTCTGAGGTGCTAGGAGGTAGACTGGCAGGAGTCGGTGGCTGCGGTCTTTGTGAAGAAGAAGCAGCACACTAAGAAGAGTGTTGTGGGCACTCTTCTGCAACACCGCTGCCATCTTCATCACTTAATTAAAGACATGCAATGAGTCTGCACATGAGCATGGCTGCAGCCAAGCGGCTGCTGCTACTGCAACGAGCATACCTGCTACTGAATGCTATTCTAATAATCATTTTTGTAAGCCACACCTTTGCGGCATCAGCAACACGCCTCAACCCACTGGAGAGGCGGAAATTTGAACGACTACCGTCTATTTGATGAGACGTGGACCACTCAGACCCTCACATTGCCGCCAGGCAGTGTACGGGTATCCCCGTACAGTGAACAGCATACCTAGCAGCTGCAGGGCTGATGTGTTTATGGCCAGCAATCAACAAAAATCCTGCAGAGAGTACTGGATGTTATGAGATTGATCATCTGTACACATCCTTCCTGAGGCTGGCGACCAACAATTTGAGGCTGATGGTAAGCGTCGTAGACTGATTGCCCAGAATCAAACTGTTAACACTGGGACATCAATACCCTACTCCATCCAGTCAAGTGTGCCTTGAGCAGTCCTCCGCACTGCTGCCCGCACTCTCTGACAGCGCCCTCAACCTGCTGAGTGCGCCAGGCACTGCTGCAATGGCTGCGTAAATTGCCGGGGTGGCACATGCCAGGTTTGCTAGTGCGCCTGCTGCTTGCTGCTGCACATCGCTGTTGTTGTTGCTGCCCAGCAGGGCCACCGGGCTGCTGAGTGCGCCAGGCACCGCTGCAATGGCTGTCTGATTGGCTGTGGTGCCACATGGCAGGTTTGCAAGTGCACATGCTGCTGCTGGCACAGCGCTGCTGTTGTTGCTGCTTAACAGAGCCACCAGGCTGCTGAGTGCGCCAGACATTGCTGCAGTGGCTTGCTGGTTTGCCGTTTTCTTTGTGTGGTTACAAGGGGGAGCGCAGCCCTACTGTCTGGCTACACGCAGCAGCCAGGCGAATCCATCTGCCAGGAGCCTGAGGCACTTCCTCACCAGAAAGACTGCTGCAAGCCCTGTACCGGTTGCCAAATTGCCATATGCCCAGCTGTTCAGTGCAAGCGCCGCTGCCTGTTGAACATCACTGTAATTGCTACCCAGCAGGGCCACCAGGCTGCTGAGTGCGCCAGGCACCGCTGCAATGGCTGCCCGGTTTGCCGGGGTGTCCCGTGCCAGGTTTGCTAGTGCACATGCTGCTCTTTGCTGCACATCACTGCTGTTGTTGCTGCCCAGCAGGGCCACCAGGCTGCTGAGTGCGCCAGGCACTGCTGCAATGGCTGCCCGGTTTGCCGGGGTGTCACATGCTAGGTTGCCTAGTGCACATGCTGCTTTCTGCTGCACATCACTGCTGTTGTTGCTGCTCAGCAGGGCCACCAGGCTGCTGAGTGCGCCAGGCACCGCTGCAATGGCTGCCCGGTTTGCCGGGGTGGCACATGCCAGGCTGCCAAGTGCCATGCTGCTGCCTCTGCACATCACTGCTGTTGTTGCTGCCCAGCAGGGCCACCAGGCTGCTGAGTGCGCCAGGCACCGCTGCAATGGCTGCCCGTTTGCCGGGGTGGCACATGCCAGGTGTTAGTGCACATGCTGCTGCTGCTGCACATCACTGCTGTTGTTGCTGCCCAGCAGGGCCACCAGGCTGCTGAGTGCGCCAGGCACCGCTGCAATGGCTGCCTGGTTTGCCGGGGTGTCACAAGCCACGTTGTCAGTGCACATGCTGCTGCCTCCTGCACATCACTGCTGTTGTTGCTGCCCAGCAGGGCCACCAGGCTGCTGAGTGCGCCAGGCACCGCTGCAATGGCTGCCCGGTTTGCCGGGGTGTCACATGCCACGTTGTTCAGTGCCCATGCTGCTGCCTCCTGCACCTCACTGCTGTTGTTGCTGCCCAGCAGGGCCACCAGGCTGCTGAGTGCGCCAGGCACCGCTGCAATGGCTGCCTGGTTTGCCGGGGTGTCACATGCCAGGTTCTAGTGCACATGCGCTGCTTGCTGACATCACTGCTGTTGTTGCTGCCAGCAGGGCCACCAGCCTGCTGAGTGCGCCAGGCACCGCTGCAATGGCTGCCCGGTTTGCCGGGGTGTCCGTGCCACGTGTGATAGTGCACATGCTGCTGCCTGCTGCACATCACTGCTGTTGTTGCTGCCCAGCAGGGCCACCAGGCTGCTGAGTGCGCCAGGCACCGCTGCAATGGCTGCCCGGTTTGCCGGGGTGTCACAAGCCACGTTGTTCAGTGCCATGCTGCTGCCTCCTGCACATCACTGCTGTTGTTGCTGCCCAGCAGGGCCACCAGGCTGCTGAGTGCGCCAGGCACCGCTGCAATGGCTGCCTGGTTTGCCGGGGTGTCCATGCCAGTGTTAGTGCACATGCTGCTCTTGCTGCACACACTGCTGTTGTTGCTGCCCAGCAGGGCCACCAGGCTGCTGAGTGCGCCAGGCACGCTGCAATGGCTGCCTGGTTTGCCGGGTGTCACAGCCACGTTGTTCAGTGCCCATGCTGCTGCCTCCTGCACATCACTGCTGTTGTTGCTGCCCAGCAGGGCCACCAGGCTGCTGAGTGCGCCAGGCACCGCTGCAATGGCTGCCCGGTTTGCCGGGGTGTCACAAGCCACGTTGGTCAGTGCACGTGCTGCTGCCTTGCACATCACTGCTGTTGTTGCTGCCCAGCAGGGCCACCAGGCTGCTGAGTGCGCCAGGCACCGCTGCAATGGCTGCCTGGTTTGCCGGGGTGTCCGTGCCAGGTGTGTAGTGCACATGCTGCTCCTTCTGCACATCACTGCTGTTGTTGCTGCCCAGCAGGGCCACCAGGCTGCTGAGTGCGCCAGGCACCGCTGCAATGGCTGCCTGGTTTGCCGGGGTGTCATAAGCCACGTTGGTCAGTGCACATGCTGCTGCCTGCTGCACATCACTGCTGTTGTTGCTGCCCAGCAGGGCCACCAGCCTGCTGAGTGCGCCAGGCACCGCTGCAATGGCTGCCTGGTTCGCCGGGGTGTCACATGCCACGTTGTTCAGTGCCCATGCTGCTGCCTTCTGCACCTACTGCTGTTGTTGCTGCCCAGCAGGGCCACCAGGCTGCTGAGTGCGCCAGACACCGCTGCAATGGCTGCCTGGTTTGCCGGGGTGTCCCGTGCCAGGTTGTTAGTGCACATGCTGCTTCTGCTGCACATCACTGCTGTTGTTGCTGCCCAGCAGGGCCACCAGGCTGCTGAGTGCGCCAGGCACCGCTGCAATGGCTGCCCGGTTTGCCGGGGTGTCCATGCCAGTGTGTAGTGCACATGCTGCTGCCTCTGCACCTCACTGCTGTTGTTGCTGCCCAGCAGGGCCACCAGGCTGCTGAGTGCGCCAGGCACCGCTGCAATGGCTGCCTGGTTTGCCGGGGTGTCCCGTGCCAGGTTTCAGTGCACATGCTGCTCTTGCTGCACACGCTGTGTTGTTGCTGCCCAGCAGGGCCACCAGGCTGCTGAGTGCGCCAGCACCGCTGCAATGGCTGCCTGGTTTGCCGGGGTGTCCCGTGCCAGGTGTGATAGTGCACATGCTGCTCTTGCTGCACATCACTGCTGTTGTTGCTTCCCAGCAGGGCCACCAGGCTGCTGAGTGCGCCAGGCACTGCTGCAATGGCTGCCTGGTTCGCCGTGGTGTCATAAGCCACGTTGGTCAGTGCACATGCTGCTCTTGCTGCACAGCGCTGCTGTTGTTGCTGCCCAGCAGGGCCACCAGCCTGCTGAGTGCGCCAGGCACCGCTGCAATGGCTGCCTGGTTGCCGGGGTGTCACATGCCACGTTGTTCAGTGCACATGCTGCTGCCTCTGCACCTACTGCTGTTGTTGCTGCCCAGCAGGCCACCAGGCTGCTGAGTGCGCCAGGCACCGCTGCAATGGCTGCCCTGTTTGCCGGGGTGTCCCGTGCCAGGTTGTTAGCGCACATGCTGCTTTTGCTGCACATCACTGCTGTTGTTGCTGCCCAGCAGGGCCACCAGGCTGCTGAGTGCGCCAGGCACCGCTGCAATGGCTGCCCGGTTTGCCGGGGTGTCACATGCCACGTTGTTCAGTGCCCATGCTGCTGCCTCCTGCACCTCACTGCTGTTGTTGCTGCCCAGCAGGGCCACCAGGCTGCTGAGTGCGCCAGGCACCGCTGCAATGGCTGCCCGGTTTGCCGGGGTGTCCCGTGCCAGGTGTGATAGTGCACATGCTGCTCTTTGCTGCACAGCGCTGCTGTTGTTGCTTCCCAGCAGGGCCACCAGGCTGCTGAGTGCGCCAGGCACTGCTGCAATGGCTGCCTGGTTTGCCGGGGTGTCACAAGCCACGTTGGTCAGTGCACATGTGCTGCCTGCTGCACATCACTGCTGTTGTTGCTGCCCAGCAGGGCCACCAGCCTGCTGAGTGCGCCAGGCACCGCTGCAATGGCTGCCCTGTTTGCCGGGGTGTCACAAGCCACGTTGGTCAGTGCACGTGCTGCTTCCTGTGCACATCACTGCTGTTGTTGCTGCCCAGCAGGGCCACCAGGCTGCTAAGTGCGCAGACACCGCTGCAATGGCTGCCTGGTTTGCCGGGGTGACACAAGCCACGTTGGTCAGTGCACATGTCGCTGCTTGCTGAACATCACTGCTGTTGTTGCTGCCTAGCAGGGCCACCAGGCTGCTGAGTGCGCCAGGCACCGCTGCAATGGCTGCCCGGTTTGCCGGGGTGTCACATGCCACGTTGTTCAGTGCCCATGCTGCTGCCTCCTGCACCTCACTGCTGTTGTTGCTGCCCAGCAGGGCCACCAGGCTGCTGAGTGCGCCAGGCACCGCTGCAATGGCTGCCCGGTTTGCCGGGGTGTCCCGTGCCAGGTGTGATAGTGCACATGCTGCTGCCTGTTGCACATCACTGCTGTTGTTGCTGCCCAACATCACCACCAAGCTACTGATTTCTTGGCCTAACTCGCTCAGACCACTTGCTGCAGCTGGCAGCAGTGCATGCACGGTGCCTGCAGCACCAGCTGTGCTGCTGTGCTTAGTCTGGGTTGCCACTGCTGCTGCAGTTGGAGCTGCATCAGCTTGGGAAGGGGCGTGCTGCACAGCCTGAAGGTCCTGCAAAGGCTCAACAAAAAGCCACAGCACACAAAGCGAGGCGGAAAGTCTTGGGCACTGGATCTTGCTTCATGCAGAGCAGTATCACAATGCAAGTGGCTTCATGCTTGCATTGCCTGCAGCGGGCTGATTGCTGTTGCCCAGTAATCATAGCAACGCAGTCAATTCCGGAGCCTTCATTCATCCTTGCACTGCCATGTACATGGCTGCACAGCTAAGGCCTGTTTCTCACCTTCAGCACCTGCAACGCACTGGCCTCAGCCAAGCCGCCTCACCTCACGCTCTTCATACTCGCCAAGTAGCACCTGAGGGGTGCTGCTGCGGGTGGCAGTAGTACTGCTGCCCCTGGAGGCACCCAAGCTGGCCGGGCGTGCTGTGAGCTTTAAGCCCAGAAGTTCAATGAGCTGAAAGTTGCTCGGTATCTCTGAAGCAGAGCGGCACTCGACCTGGCTGCATGTGGGGCAAACAATCGGCACAGCCAGCCTCTGTACACAGGCTGCACAGCAACTGTGCCCGCATTGCAGCACGCGAGGCACACACTCGGCTGTGTCGTAGGCACTCAAGTGGATTGGGCAAGTCATGTTCACGGGCCTTGCTGTCTGTCGCCCAAATACGCAACTACGTAGTATCACATGTACAGCACACGGTTCACCGCGGAATTCGATTGCCTTGGATAATGCCCTAAACCGTTTTACAAAACGCTGAGACTAGTAGAGCTGTTGTTATCACAATAGGTGGTGTTGCCACAGCCATATCTCCACAATTAACATAAGTACCGCGGTGGCGCCTGTTCATGGTAAAACCATGTTTTTAAGATAATTTTAAACAAACCTAGGTAATATTGGTTCCTTGACAACATTGCGCTTACGGTGGTATGCAATTGTGCAAGTGTGCAAGTTCATGCTTAGAATACAACACTCCTACCCAGGGCTCTCTGAACGTCGTTGGTATACTCCTGGCAAATTGGTAGAACGTATCTCATCGGGGTTACCTTGCTTAGTGTTTAGAAGGTGCCCAGGCCTGGCAGGGGCGCAGAGCACGCACCCTCATGTGCTGTATAATGCCGCATTCAGTCTTCGGAAGACTGAAAAAATGCGACCTCGCTGCGCAGTGCTCATACCTTGCTGTGCGTAAATGATTGGGAAATGTTGACTCAGTACTGGTCGGAGCGGCCGAAGCAGCTTGGAGTATTTAACCGAGGCAGCTTGTCAGCTGCTAGGCGTGGCATATCTCTTATTGTGCCGGCACCAACGATACAACATCTGCCGGGAGCGTTTCGACTGCTCTGTGGCGCTGAAACCCCTTGTTACTATGACATTGTTAGTGGTATACGTATACCGTGGTATACCACTAATACGTATTCAGAATATATTCAGAATATAGGCCCACAGCAGTGGTATACCACTAATACGTTTTCAGAATATATTCAGAATATAGGCCCACAGCAGCAGACCGAGGGCTGCGTTACTTGGATTACTGCGCACTAGTATCGGTACATACAAATGTCTAGACGTGCTGAGGCAAACATAGCCTGGCAGCGGAACAGCTGGCGATAGGTCACCCGCAGCGCTGATATGCAGGTCGCGTGTGGGCGGGTCTGACAAGGCGATCATTGTCTTGATAAGTATAAGGGGAGATAGCATAGTCACGATCACGGTGACAACACCAGCGTTGTGTCTGTGCATGTGCCTAACCATAGCACCGTACTGAGTACTTGCCGAATTACCGAATTACCGAATTACCAAAGTAGGGCCACTGGCCCACCCGCAAAGGAGCCAAACAAGGCTCATGGGGTCCACAAAACTTAAAAGTTGACCATCAACCGAAAGAAGCCGCAACCTCAACAAGCTCAGAGAGCTCAGAACTCAGAAAGGAGCCAAACAAGGCTCATGGGGTCCAAAATGTCTCTCCACAACCAAAGGGGGGAAAGGGAGGCAGAGCATGCACACACAAGCAGCCAACATACAGTATAGCCTAGCGGTAAATCCATGCGAAAGGGCACAATATCTGGTAGCAGCATAGGTGGCACGGTGAACCACGCAACAAACCAGGATGGGGGTTGTGGCCCTCCTCTGTGGGAACAGCATACTCCTTAAACAACAGCACAACCGAGAACAAATATGGATGTCAGCATGGCTCAGGTGGCATCAAAATGCAACATTATGCGCAAATTCCAAAAGGTCCATAGGCAACCTTGTCTCAAGTGGCAAACTAGTGGAAGCTCAAAGAACTCAAAACGCTGACACACGCAGCACTACAAGCACAAAGGCAAGATGATTGCTGTGACAACGATGCTATGACATCACATAAACGTAACACTCGCCAGGGCAGCAAGCGTCGGCGCACTACTGCAGACAGACTATATGCCTTGATACACATACATGTGCTCAGATCAACCCCAATCCAGGCATGCTGCGTAGGTGCACCCATGCAACTGTACCTGCCCAACATAACGGCTGCACATGCAGTGCTCAGCAGTCAATTATCACAACCAGGTCTGCAATCCAAAAAGCAGCATGTAAAAGGGATGGCGTCCCCGCTACCAGCAGCGTGCATGCGGGTGCAACATAACTTAGCCATATCAAATCACCCGACAGTCTTCAAAGAAAAGGTACTGTTGCACTTTTGAAGCCATTGCTTGCCTCGCCGTTGCCCTTGCTGCTGCCGCTGCTACTATTGCTCCCGCTGCTGCTGCTGCCGCTGCTAACAGTGCCGCAGGGTGACCCTGCTGCAACTTGCATTAACCAAAATGTGGTCTGATATCCGCTGAAGTCCGGCAAGGGGCTAGCAGGGCAAGCCTGCTGCCATCTCCAAAATGTCTGAGCGCAGCTTCTCTTGCCAAGCTGCTGTGGCGACAGCATGGTGGGCTGCGTCCAGCCCGCCAGCTTGTGTAGCTGCACCGCCTGCATTGGGTGCTGATAAACACTCTGAATCCAGATGCGGCGAAAGCAGCGGTGAGGAGCACGTTGCAGGGCAGCAGCGGGCTTCGGCGGCTTCCATCTACCTTATCTCTGTCTGCTGGCCCCTGCACGCTGCGGTTTTGAAAATCAGCCATTAATCAACATTAAAAGCTACTGTGTGCGCTGCAGCCGCCAACCAAGCCCCTCCACCCAACGCACGCTAGCGCCCACGCACCTCGCGGCAATCGTCGCTACTGTGCAATTACATGGCTGAAAAAGAAAAAAAAATGATTACAACCAATGCAATTGTGCAATTTACAAGCTTGCATGCCCGGGGCCCAGCCCTTTGTGTCTCACCCACGCTGCAGGTGACTCATGGCACAGGCGCATGATGAGCTTGCTTTTAAGCCCAGTTGCCACAGTACACCATGCAGACACCCCAAGGAGGGGCCCAGGGGACCTCTGGCAGTTACAGGTGCCCAATCCATGTCTTGAGCAGCTAACTCCCCCAAGTCCGTGGCTGTTTGCACTAACTTCGTGCTTTTGCCTTACCACTATATCCCACTAGCTCCCAACTTCTCCGGTTTCAACCCTGCCCACTGAAATTTAACTCCCAATTTCCGCTGATTTCCCACCCTTTTTGCATTATGTTGGAAGTGGAAGCTTAGACATAGACATCCCTCTGAGGCATGTAGAAACATTTCTGTCGTTTTACATTCACTAACTTCCATCATCTACCCCTCTGCTACAAGGGGTGTGACAGGATCTAAGGAGAGTCAGAGCCCCCTTGTGCCAGGCAGGGTCTTGATCACTACACACTCTACTAAACCCTCGTCACATCTTATGTCTTATCGTTCGTCTTATCAACTACGTATGTCTTATCGTTGCATTGTCTTACTACTGTTCCCATTTACAGGGTGCCACCACGCCGAGCAGGTTGCCAGTCCAGGAAACGGGTGCCTGCGGTTCAACAAGGGGTTAATCACCGGACAACCCTCTGCCAACTTCCTGTATTCTACTCGGGCACTTGCGCGGGGCAGGAGCAGCCAGGGGCTGTGGGTGTAACTTTGCTGCCGGGAGGGCCGTGTGACACTGGCTCGTGCGCTGCTTTGCTGCGCGAGCACCCTGCACTATTGGTAGGGTGTGCAAGCACAGTTGGCGTGGGGTCCGCTGTAATTAGCTAGGGGGGTCGGGCTGTTACTGTCCAAGTCAAATCTGGCTGACGGCCGTCAGTGACAGCCAGCTGACTCGACAGCTGCAAATACTCACGGGCTGATGAACTAGTCTAGTCTAGTCGCTGGGCTCAGTTGGCGGATTGCCTCCAAAGAGCAACGCAGCGGGCGGGGGCCGGGAATTGAGAACAGCTTGTTACACAAGGATCATAACCGCAACAGAAGAACCAGGTGCACAAGGTCTGAAATATATCGGCGTGGCCTGGCTTGCCTTCCGCTACTACCAGCTTTCAACTAGCTCACAAAAGACTCCGGTCACAGCCCTTATACAGGGGCAACCAAAGGAGTTGGTGACGCTGCACAGCTGTAAACAGCTGGCAAACAGCTGGCACACAGCTGGCACACTTTTTAGTGTGGCTGTAGAGTGAATCATCCAACTGCAAAGTCAGCCAAATAACAACAATCAATCATACAAAACACCTCAAATGCATGAGGGGTGACTAAGAGGCTGCACGGCATTGCAGTGATCACTGCAGTCATGACTGCAGGGCTGTGACATGCAGCTTCCAATGCACCCTGAACATCTCTGTGCACTTTGCAGTGCCGAAGAATCCAGAACACCCGGGAGCAATATCTGCCGATTAGATGCAAAGCAGACCTCACAAGCCAATGCACCACGCTACTTACTTGCTAACCTTCCAACTGACATGTTACGAACACGCTGACTCCGCTCTTCTAACTCCCTCTTCTAACTCCGATTTGGCGCTGACGCTTCGCTGGACATCAGCTGGCATACAGCTGACATGCAGCTGGCCATTCCAGAAGGCGTTGCCACCAGCCAGGCGTATACGCGAGCATATATGAATTATATAGTTCTTATTACTTTGGTTCCTTATCGCGAGCATATATGAACTATATAGTTCTTATTACTTTGGTTCCTTATCCATATTGCGCTTACGGTATCGTTCACCTCACACTCATAGCATTGCGCTGATGCTACTCGAACACAGCCGCACACACGAGCATTTTTGAACGACTCCTTACGTTTTTTTGCTGCCTCCCAACTTTCTAAGCAAACAATATAGTTTGCGCATATATGCGCAACTGCCAGGGCAACTACAGCTCCCCTCTCCACACGTGTGCACGCAAGTTCCATGGCCCTGCCCACCACCTGCAACACCGCGCTACTAGACGGCCTGCAAACGACAGCAACCATTCATATTGCCCTCCTACCAGCCTCAGCAACTGAATTAGCTTGCCCCTTTGTAGAGCTGGGGCCCCAAGAAAAGAAAACCAAAACAAAGAAAACAAAAAATAAAAAGAAATGAGTTTGGCTGCCGACCATTAGTCAGTGGATGGTTCACAGCTTGCTGGGACCTGTGGCACCGAGTGGTTGCACGGCCCCCCAATGACTGGTTGTTTCTTGCTATGCAGGAGAACAGGGATTTGAGTTTGAGGGCCTACCCCAACAGTGTTGAGCAGGGCAGGCAAAGGTCGCTGTGGTTTTGGCAGTTTTGGACTTTTGTGCGTACGTTACATACCCATACGGGAACGTTAGCAGACATTCCTGACTCAATGGTTGGCTTGCATTGCCTTGATGCCTCTGATTTGCGCAATGTACAGACTGCTTTCCAAGCATGGTTGTACCAGCAGTGGCAGGACTTGCCAGCCAACCCCAGAGTGGCTGGGTCGGATACTGTCATGCACTCTACCTATGAGAACTGGTTTGCATGCTCCCCTTTTGATGAGCTTGAGTTGACGAAACCTATGAGTTGGTGTCCAGATTATGTGCACAACACAGATGGCTGAAACAAGATGCACCTGTCATCTTTGATGCGTTTTCGTCTGGGTGCGCATGACTTGCGTGTGGCTACTGGTCGGTGGGAGAGGGCTGATAATTGTCTGCTACCCAGGCAACAGCGACTGTGCTCTCGGTGCGGTGCTGGCCAAGTTGAGGATGAGTTTCACTTTGTGTTTGAATGTGACGCATATCAGGTTGTTTGTGATCGCTTCTGGCGGCTATTTGCTGATTTTGGAGGGTGGCAGAGCCCAGCTGCTGCTGTGAGCCCTTTTGGACGGTGTCTGGCTGACTTTATGCAGCAGAGGCAGAGTAGTGTTGCTGCTTTCATCTACTATTGTCTCCTGGTTAAGGTTGATCCGGCTATGGCGCATGCTGTGCTCCCAAGTGACACTAGCGCCTCAGAGACAGAATCTTCAGAACTTGTTGAGGCCTCGGATTAGTTGGTTGGATTGGTACTCCTTGGCTGTTGTGGGACCCCATGAGCCTTGTTTGGCTCCTTAGTGGGTGGGCCTGTGGCCCTACTTTGGTATTTAGTATTTGGTGGTAATGCGGTCTTGCTGAAATATAGAAAAATTAAAACTTTGGATTTATTTCACAAAAATAAGTAATATAGGTTCCTTATCATAATTGCGCAGTAACATGTAGTTGCATCCACGGTAACGGATACCCGTACGGGCACGTTGGGCGACATACCTGATGCACTGGTCGGTCTGCACTGCCTTGAGGAGTCTGATATGCGCTGTGTGCATGAGGCTTTTCAGTCTTGGTGGTATCAGCAGTGGCATGATTTACCCACCGATCCCAGAGTTGCTGGTTCTGATACTGTCATGCATTCTACGTACGAGAGCTGGTTTGCATGCACATCACTTGATGAGCTGGACATGTCAAAGCCGTCTGGCTGGTGTCCAGACTATGTGCACAACACTGCTGGCCTCAACAAAGTACACCTGTTGTCACTGATGCGTTTTCGTCTGGGTGCACATGACTTGCGCGTGGCTACTGGTCGGTGGGAGAGGGCTGGCAACCCCTTGCTACCTAGACATCAGCGGCTTTGCACCCGATGCGCTGCTGGCCAGGTTGAGGATGAGTTCCACGTGGTATTTGAGTGTGATGCTTACGAGCTAGTCCGGGAGCGTTTTTGGTGTCTGTTTGATGAGTTCGGTGGTTGGCAGAACCCAAGTGCATTAGCAAACCCGCGCGGGCGATGTCTGGCAGACTTTATGCGGCAAAGACAGAGTAAGGTTGCTGCTTTCATACACAGTTGCTTACTGGTACGTAGCGATCCAGATTTGGCACATTTGTTGCTTCCCAGTGATGGCATTACTAGTAGTGCTTCTGAAGTTACTGATTCTCTGAGTTCTGAGCTCTCTGAGCTTGTTGCGGTTTCTTCCGGTTGATGGTCTTCTTTTGAGTTTTGTGGACCCCATGAGCCTTGTTTGGCTCCTTTGCGGGTGGGCCA
This sequence comes from Scenedesmus sp. NREL 46B-D3, assembly GCA_014080715.1. NCBI lineage: Eukaryota > Viridiplantae > Chlorophyta > Chlorophyceae > Sphaeropleales > Scenedesmaceae > Scenedesmus > Scenedesmus sp. NREL 46B-D3. The sequence goes on along the minus strand of JACERP010000093.1, from coordinate 217,862 downwards.
GTGGCCCTACTTTGGTAATTCGGTAATTCGGTAAGGAAACTGGTGACACTGTGGGTTGTAAATTAACAAGTCATCATCATCATATCACCCATTCAATTAAAGTTAGTAAATTAACAAGTGCGACAAGTGTGAGTTGTAAATTTACAAGTTACTAGTCCTCTTCTGTGTGTATTTTTGAGAAGGACTAGGACCATCATGTACCAAAGTGATGCTGCCTCAACAACAGCAGCACTGATGCTATGGCTTGAATGGGTGATATGATGATGATGAACAGCAGCACTGCTGTTACACCTACCTTGAAGCCCAACACGCATGTTGTTGCCAACTCAACCCAACGATGCCATTAACCCCACGCTAGTGATGAGATCAACTTCGAATAATTTGCAGGAAAACATGTATCGCAAAGCACAATGCATCAACTTTGACATCTGTAGGTCTCTAAAAGGGCCGACTATCTGAAATCAAGAGGCAGTGCCACAACTTCGCCAATCAGACCATCATCATAGCGCTATGATGCTCTGACCCTTCACACGTCTCCTGTCGTGGAGCCACTGCGAAGGGTGCAGCACTGCATGCACCGGCCACTGTTGATCTCGTGGAGCTGCAGTTACGCACGCTGTGCTGCAGCGTGCTGTGTCAATCCACCCACTGTCACGTCCCTGACGATATGCCTTGCCACCGGGGCCTAACCCTGCCTGCTCACACCTGGAGACAACCACAAACAAACTGACGCGGGGCCGATGGCGTTGATGCTATGGCTTGAATGGGTGATATGATGATGATGAAACAAAAAACGCCAGCTGCTTGCAGAACCCGCCGGCAAGAGACCCAGCTGGCAGCAGTGGCCGCCATGCCACACACAGCACGGCAGCAGCCACGGCGCTGAGTAGACCACAAAAATAACACATGTGAAGGTGACCAGACCAACCCGGCACGTGCAGCATTGCCACGTCCTTATCATCAGCGCAGCGCACAGCATCGCAAATTATATCATAAATCCTCCAAGTGCTTACGTAACTATAAGCAGCAGCGTAGTAAAGTGGCTGCGTTTGTCTGTGGTCAGAGGCTCACTGAGCGAAGCAGGCTCCTAAAGCATGCCAGGCCAACCAGTCACGGCGATGTCACGTCACGTCATAACACAGCAAGACACATAGTGGATCGCAAACAATTGAATCACACCCCGCGCAGATTATGAACCAGACAACGTTGATTGATCACCACCACGGGAGGCGCCAGCACACCCACACGTGGGCACCCACAGCGGAGCAACAAGGGAACCACACCCACATACAAAGCACCACAAGCCCAGCACAGCAGCAGCCTCCAGAAGCCTCCAACGTGTGAACCTACATTGACTAGGCTGTGTCTGTCTTGGCCCGAACGTCAAATCCAATCCTACAGTAGCTGGGCAGAATGCTGGCATGACCGCGCCACACCGACAGCTGCAGTGTTGACTGGGCGTCGCCCCAGCAGCTGTTCCAACAACACGCCATGCTGCCACCAAGCCTCCAACATGTGATCCTACAAACAAACACAGCATAACACAGCAAGGCACATATCGGATCGCAAACAATCAACTTGCACCTCGCGCAACGTACGAACCAGAGATACGTTGATCGACCGCCACCACAGGAAGCACCAGCGCACCCACACGTGGGCACTCACAGCGGAGCAACAAGGCAACCAAACCCACACACGCACTCACAGCCTGACAGACCCAAAGCCCCCAGCGCAGCAGCAGCCCCCCAAAGCCCCCCCCCCCCCGCCTAATCCAACCCGATCCAACCCTAGCTGGGCAAATTGTGAGCATGACCGCACCATACCGCTTCGACAGCTGCTGTGCTGACCGTTCACCGCCCCAGCAGCCCCAGCAGCTGCTCCAACAGCACGCCGTGCTGCCACACCATGCTGCTGCAGCCACAACTGTGCGCATGAGGCTGAGGCGAGGGCTGGTGCAAGCACCGACCAGCACCCCACGCTGGCATGCAGCGCAGGCGGTTGCATGCAGCGCTGCTTCCTTCCACACACCTCTCGCCACACCACAGCCTCAGCAGCCGCTCACCAAACCCACATGCACTCACAGCCCCACAGCCCGCATCGCAGCAGCAGCCTCCACTGCTGGCAGGGGCGATGCGGCCCCCCTTGGAGGCAGACGTCAGCAGGCGGAAACAGAACAGGTCACGCAATTTGCAACAGGCTGGCATGCGGGGCGCGCTGCGTGCAGGGCCGTTTCCTTACACGCACCTCCCGCCGCACAGCGCACCACACCACAGCCTCAGCAGCTGCTGTGGAAACCCCGCTGGCAGCCCCTGCTGCCAGGCAGCACACGCGACCCCAACCCCAAACACCACATCACACCACAGCCTGCTGCCTCAGCCGGCTGTGCTGGTAGGCCTGCATCAGGAAACAGCAAAGCAGCTGCACCAGGAAACAGCACAGCAGCGACCAGCATCCCACACTCGCAGCAGCGGGGCGGGCAGGCCAAACTGTGGCCACTCCTTTCCTCTGCAAGCGGTGCTGCCTAAATTCATGAGCCCCTCGCCGCACCCCACACCAGACCACAGCCTCAGCAGTTGCCGATACAAGCTGCCGGCTTAACTGGTCTGCCGTCTCAACAGGTCTGCTGGCGAGGCGTGCCGGTCTGACTGCTAGGCCCGCTGCTGCTGCCGCCGTCACCACCCGCAGCAGCAGCAGCAGCGCCCCTGCAGCTCGTGCTCCTGCTGCTGCTGCTGCTGCCACCCCCGCACCCCTGCACGCCTCCGGACCCAGCCGGCCCCGATCCACTCGCTGCCGCAGCGCCAGCTGGCGCTGCAGGGCACCCCAGCAGCGCCGTGACAGCAGCAGCGTCCGTCGCCGCGTGCCGCGGCGTGCTGCGGCTGCTGCTGCTGCTGCTGCTGCGCCGCGCGCGGGCCGTGCCGCCGTCGCCGCCGCACACCGCCGCGGCGGCGGCTGCAGCAGCAGCAGCGAGCGCCGCGGGGTCGCGCGGCGTGGCGCCGCCGCCGCTCCGAGCGCTGCTCATCGCCATCGGCGGAGGTTTGAAGGGCCCGCGGTCGGCGCCGCAGCCTGAGACCGGCGTGGTGGCCGCGCTGCCCCACGTGTGGATCGGCAGCCGCGGCACACGCAGGCTCAGCCCCGCGCCTCCCGGCGCCTCCCCCGCTCCTTCTGCCGCTGCTGCTGCTGGCGCTGGCAGCTGCGGCGGCGGCAGGCTGCCCGGTCGCCCCGCTTGGCTGCTCCGCCTGCTGCCGCTGGCGGCAGCGGGGTTGAGGTACGCCGGCATGGCCTCCACCACCGCCAGCATGCAGTGCATGCTGTCCATCACTTGGGGCTGCGCCAGCCTGCGGCATGTGTTGCAGCGCAGCAGGGCAGCGGGTCAGCCGGGCAGGCGCGTGGCGTGGCGGTGCGTGACGTCTGCCATGTCGCACGGGCTGCGACAGCCTGCAGCAGCACCCAGCATGAACTACGCGCAAGACATCCCCATCAGCAGCAGCAGCAGCAGCTGGGCGCGCAATCCAACAGCAACAGCAATACCAGCTGCGGACGGGTGCACTCTTAATGCTTCAACTCCCGCAACAAACCATGTGTTCACACACCATTGTACTCCCTGCAACAACTCCCCGCAAGAAACCATTCACACACCATTTTACCCCCTGCAACAAACCTTGTGTTCACACACACAATGTAAGCAGAGTTGCCCAGGCACGCTGCAGTTGCTGCTGAACTGATAAGGAGTAATAACTGAGGTGTTTGTGAAGTTTATTAGCAGTAGTATTATTCTGTTCAGCTCTGCTGTTGCAGACGGGTGCACCCTTGAGGATTTCAATCCCTGCAACGAACCGTGTGTTCGCACGCACGCACGCACGCACACACACACACACACACAATGTGAAGCAGCGTTGCACAGCGCAGTCACAGAGACGCCGGACAGCTCAACACGCCGCAGCCCTGTCTGGCAATCACCCACCTCGACAGCACGGAAGCATGCGCTGGTCGCTGATGGACCACAAGTTTGCCGGCGAGGAGGCGCTGCACAGTCATGACAGTCATGAACAGCAAGACAGCTGGACGCACCACAGCCCTCCCTGGCGACCACCCACCTGGACAGCACGGAAGCATGCGCCGGGTTGCTCAGCAGCGCCACCAGCTGCTCAGCAGCACCACCAGACCCTGCTGCTACTGCTGCCGCCGGCACGCCTTGCTGCTGCTGCTGCTGCTGCACCACTCTTGTTGCCAGCGGGCCTTCGGCCAGGCTTGCAGAAAGTCCAGCTGCTGCAGCGGCAAGGCTGGCTGCCCTGCTGCCGCCATGCCTGCTGCTGCTGCTGCCGCCGCTGCTGCGTGCTGCCTTGACGGCCTCGTACTCCGCCTTGATCTTAACGATGGTGGCGCCTGCCTCGTCCAGCTCCGACTGCAGTGCGGCAGACTTGGCGCGCTCACCTGCCAGGTCACTCCTGCGGCAGCAGCAGCAGCAGCAGCAGCAGCAGCAGCAGCACAGGGAGGCAGCCAGCGCAGCGTGTGAACACAGCATGAGGGTGGTGAAGAGAAGAGCCAACGTCTGCTCTGACTGCAGGGGTGTGGCAGAGGCACACGGATCAAGGAGAGTCAAAGTCATGCTTTTGCAATGTGCTTCAGCAGCATCACTTTCCAGGCTGTATGTGCTGGACGGTCACAGGCGAGCTCAAGTTGCAGCGAGGCCGCCTTGCTGCTGTCGTCGACGGGATTGCCTGGCCTGCTGCAGCTGGCCGTGCTGTTGAAGGCAGCGCCAGATCGAGAGGTGGTGCTGGCACCTGCCTAGTTTCGGCCGCAGTGCAGCTGGCTGTCATGCACCGGACACATGCATCAACCCACCTGGCCCGCTCCAGCTGCTGCTGCAGCTGGCTGCGCGCTGCTGCCATCCGGCCCAGGTCGCAGGCCTGCTCCGCCGACTTCAGCTTCAGCAGCACCAGGTCATTCTGCAGCAGCAGCATCAGTGGTGTCAGCAGGAGCATCAAATCGCCACATGATGCAACAGCTTTAGCGCCTGCTGCACCGCTGCTGCCTCAAACTCACATGAAGCTCAACAAATACTGACAGACAGACAGACAGACAGACAGACAGACAGACAGACAGACAGACAGACAGACAGACAGACAGACAGACAGGCAGGCAGACAGACAGGCAGGCAGGCAGGCAGGCAGGCAGACAGACAGACAGACAGACAGACAGGAAGGCAGACACCACCAGTGCACATCGCTCAAATCACCAACCCCCTCACCTGCAACTCCTGCAGCTCTGCCTTGGCAGCTGCCACCTCCCCTGCATGCTGTGCCGCTTCTGCCAGCACAGCCTCAAATGCAGCCAAGCTGAAGCTGCAGCAGCCCGGCTGCAGCGCAGCAACCACCTGGGTGACACCCTGCTGCTGCTGATGGGGCTGCCGCTGGGGCGGCAGCTGCTGGGATGGCTGCAGCAGCTCCTGCAGCTGTGCGGGCTGCGCCGCAAAGAACGTGAGCATCTCTGCTTCAACCCCCATGGTTTTGGCTATTTCACGCTGGAGCAGCTCACAAGCGTCTGCGGTGCCGCTGCCACTGTGCTGGCTGCTGGCGTTGCTGCTGGAGCGGGCAAGCTTGCTGCTGCTGCTGCGCCTGCACTTGCCGCCACCTGATGAGCTGCCACTCCCAAGCCTGCTGCCAGCAGCCGGCGCTGCCTGCACTGGCAGGTACACGTCCATGGCTGGCAGCAGCAGCTGCACTTGCACCAGCTGGTACTGCTCAGGGCTGCAGCCGGGCGGCAGTTCGGTCAGCAGTGCGCCACCCGGCCGATTCCCTGCGTCACCGCTGCTGTTGGGGTTCGGCTTCAGGCTGTCGAGGTTCAGGTTCAGCCCTGGCCACGGGGTTGGGCGCCTGCACCGCGGCCCTTGTGGGGGCTGGCCGATGGAGTGGCGCTGCTGTTGCTGAGCAGCGCCAGAGGGGGCGGTTTGGCCCTTGAGCCTGCCGCAGCATCCGCGTTGCTGCTGCTGCTGCTGCTCTGCACTGCAGTGACACCCCCTGCCAGGTTCAGCGATGGAACCCCCGGCGCTTGGCAGGCGCTGCCCCTGCTGCTGCTGCTGCTGCTGTGCCGTTGCCGCTGCCCCTGGATGACGGCAGCCGCATCTGCAGCTTCGGCTGCTGCTGTTCAGCGGCAGCGCCTGGCAGGCGCAGCTGGGGGGTCGTGCCGTGGGCTTGCCGCTGCTCTGCTGCTGCTGCAGGTGCTCGAGCCTGAGGAGGCTTGGGGCTGGTTGAACCGCTGGCACCGCTGCTGCTGCTGCTGTTGGCAGCGCCGTTGAGACCCGACAGAGCCAGCGAGAAGCCGCTGCCCCTGCCCCTGCCCTGCTGCTGCTGCTGCTGCTTGGCAGGTAACATCCCGCCTGCCTCGGCTGGCGACGACGCGGGCTGCAGGAACGCTGCTTCTGCTTCGAAACCCTGTGCTGCAGATGCACTTGCACTGCAGGCACCGCTGTGCTCGCTGGGCAGGCTACGCTGCCTGGTGCTGCTCTGGCCCCTGCTGCTCCTGCTGCTGCTGTTGCCTGCCATGCCAGGCTCACCGCTCGTCAAAGAGCGCGCTGAGCAAGCCCCGCCGTCCTCAGAGCAGGAATCATCCAACATCGCGAGCGGTATATCGTCCAGCTCGCTGTCCCAAGCGTCGAGGTCGCTGTCTTGCTCCATGGTGCTGCTGTACTGTAGCTGCGTCCTAGCGCTGTCAAGGAGATACAGGCACCCGATATCTGATTAAAAGGGGGTTTTTGTGTGTAGTGTTGGAGTCCTAGTAGCGTAGATGCGCACAGCGTTGCTGATGCCAAGAGGATGCCACTGAACGCTTGCAGCAGGCCGCGCAGCCGCCTGTGCAACTTTCAACAGCTTCAACAAACTTTAAGAACTAATAGTACCGCAGCAGCCGAAGGAAGCTCGCACAACGACGCAGCTCAATTAGAAAAACAGCTCGCTCAAGACCAGGTACAGTGGATAGTGCCCTGTTGCCGAGAACACTGACCCAGTTCATATATCACCTTAATCACGCTCCGAACACCGCACTGCCGATAAAGTAAGGGCAAACGAAGTAAAACAGCTGTTTTAAGTGCCTGTTACAAAGTCATCGGGACGCTCCATTATTATGTAAGGAAACTAGCATTATAATTATCTATCTCTCTGCTTATAATGTTGATCGGACCATATTGTAGCCTGGCTTTGCCTCTGCTCTGCCACACTTGTACCGTACTGCCACGCGTAGTTCGGGAGGTGCCCTTCCGGACATTTGTTTTAAGTGTTTTGCAAAATTGGAGGCGGGCCTCACCGTATTTATGACAAGTTCGGAAGTTCGGGGGTGGCATGTTACATGGCTGTTTTTATGTAGTGTCGCCTTGGCATCAGAATGAAAAAGTTACACCGCTAGACATTCACTTCCCAGACCAAAAACCACAACCCAACACCAAAACCACAACCCCCAACAGCAGCCAGGAAGATGGGTGGGCGGGCGGGTAAATCGGCTGACAGGCTGCTGCCCAGGAGGGCCCAGGAGGGCAGCAGCCAGGAAGAGGCCGACCATGGCGACACACTAGGACTAAGTAAGCATAGAGCCTCCTCAGAACCCTGCAGAAGCTGCACCCACCCTCCACCCTGGTGAGCCACGGCTCCTGACATAAACGCCTTATAAGGCTTATTTATGTAGTGTCGCCTTGGCATCAGAATGACAACCCAAACATCACCAAACACATGCTGCCACATCAAAACCAAATGGCAATGCATACCCAATGCTATGAGGGAGTATGCGCTAAAGCGCCCCGCTGAAACAAGACCATATGCATCAACCCATCAACCAGTGCAAGAATTGGCCACGGAGACCAGCTGTGCTGACTTCCACGCTAGGAAGCCCACAGAAAGCAAAGGCCTAAGGCCAACGAAATAGATCGTGCTCCAACGCCCACAAGTAGCTACTGCCTTATGCACCCACGAGGCCGGCCTGAAAGGTACATAGTGGACAAGAGCCACGTCTCCAGTGCTACCGTCCCAGCCGGCACTAAGTTTCTGCTTGCACCCACTGAGTGAAGGCCACCATGCTGCAAACCAACACTGGTTTACAGCAGAGCCTTACCACGTGATGCATCAAGGCATGCTGCTGAGGGATCCTTGCCACGCAACTGCATTACCCAACACAGTCAGGGGCTTCATAAAACAAAGGGCCCCGAAGGATGTCTGATGTACGCCAGAGCACACTGCCCAACAGCCCTCAGCTGCACTGCTGCTCCAGCCCTAACGCCAGCACTCCAGCTTCACCGAAATCTTCGCGTAAAGCTCTGACGTGAGGCCTCGCGTAACTGGAGGATGACCGTAGCCAAACAGGGGAGAAGCTCCGCAAGCACCAGCACCCTCATCCGCGCGGGTGACGACGCCCAGACCTTGGTGCATGACGTAAAGGGTTTCTGATTGGCCTTGATGAAATTTTCTGTGTAATCAAGCGAGTCGACCCGCAGCTCCGAACCGGGTCCGGGCCCATCCGCTGCTAACACAGACCTAGCGAGCAACCAGCCAATCTATTATTTTAAATCGGCTGACAGGCTGCTGCCCAGGAGGGCAGCAGCCAGGAAGAGGCCGACCATGGCGACACACTAGGACTAAGTAAGCATAGAGCCTCCTCAGAACCCTGCAGAAGCTGCACCCACCCTCCACCCTGGTGAGCCACGGCTCCTGACATAAACGCCTTATAAGGCTTATTTTTTCTTCTTTGTAGAGGCTGCAACGGCATGGAAAGGCCTTAAAACGACACCAGGTAGTCTAGAAAGCGAAAAATCTAGCGCTGGTGGCCGCAAAACGACATGACTCCGCGTTATAGAACAACCTGATGGTTTTGGGGGCAAGCAGTAGTTTTTCACCAGTTCGGGTGCCCCGATTTTCGTAATTTGTTACTCATTCGGATTTTCTGATTTGGCCTCCATGATTATATTTTTTCCCAAACTACGCGTAGCAGTACGGTACTGCCCAGCACTCAAGTACGACCCTGACAGAGGCACACCGACAACTTTATGAACTGTAAGCACTTTGCTATGTGCTGGTTGTGTTAGCCTGCCTGTGGTTGAGCTCGTACATCTGCTCTCTTACAGTCACCTGCTTAGGCCTCTCTCATATATACATTTTGTGCTGGGATTTGGGGACTTCCCAAAATGATAGGAGGCTTTGAGAAAGAATCCTCAGTGCACTGGAGACATTCTGAGCACCTCAGCCTTCAACACACGGGGCCTGACTGTGCAAGATTCAGTCAGCAGGGCAGCAAATGTATCTGCGCTACTAGCTGCCAGGGCAGGCTTGGTTGTATGCCTCGTCAGCACTTCCAGCCTGAAGTTCTAGGGGAGTTAGTCATTGGTGGCCATTGCTGGGCATCACACTGCCTGCTTTGAGGCTCCACCTGAGTATGCAGCAGCAATGTACTGTTTCTAGAGCTGCATGCTGCGCGGCATGCCTAAAGTTCACGATTGTAGAATAGTAGCACTCCAAAGCCCTCTGATGAAGCCACATATGCAACGGTTTCACACCCCATTCTGCAAGAGAGCTGAAGAGCATGGGCGCTCCTTGCCACAGCGCATTGCGCATTTGATGATGTCTGTCTGCAAATGTCAATCAGCTGCAGTTGCCTAGCTGTGGACGGACACTGCCATCTTCAACCTCACTGCCATTTCAACAATGGGACGGACACACGTCAGCAACAGTATGCGTCAAACCTCCACACTGATGCTACGGCTCTTCCAAATTGGCATGAGCGCACCCTTCACACGTTGCACCTTAGCCAGCATCTTCTCAAAATGTGTGGTCCATGTACAGGTATTGTTGAACCAGAGGCCAAGATAGCAGAAATCCGATACAACAGGCACAGGGACATTGTTCCAAACAATGCCGGAGTGCCCAGCTTGCTGGTCTGTCTTGCTGGCAGCACATGCATGACGGCAGACTTCAAGCTGTGGAGCTTGAAGCGCCACTGGCAACTGTGATTATAGACAGTTGCAGCCACAGCCTAAACTTCAGACAGAGACCCGCAGACAGCAACAAAGTCATCAGCCTGCATGGCTGCCACAACTTGGCCTGCAGGTTCGTCACGAGGGCCCATGAGCATCATGCTTCAGATGTGGCACGCCACTACTCCTGTCCCTTTCCCCAAGAAGAGGGAGCCTGTGACGATGCAACAAGCTAAACAAGCAGCTGACAGCTGTTCAAAAAATCTCAGTATCCCTCATCAAACCTGAGGAATGTGACAGCAAGCCAGAGCGCACTGACACACAATAGTCAAGAACCGACAGACATGCAGCATAAAGGGAACAGCCTAACCGCGCATGCGACCGCATATGCTACACTGCAGCTGGTCTGGTCACCATGACAATGACCAGGCCGTACATGAAGGCACAACGCGCTGCGTTGAAAACAACAGTCGGTGCATGGCTGAGAGGCTGACACTTGAGCCACTGACAACATAGGCCTGTCTGGCAGCGGCCTTCCAACGGGCAACAAACCCAATAGAGTGCCACTCAGCTGGGGTGGTGACTGTGAACTGCTACAAATCCAACAACAGACAATTACAGCCGATGGTGTCACAAACACCCCAGAAACACACCACATAAGAGGCTGCCAGCACCATCGGCCCATGGCAGGGGCATGCTAGCAGACCAACAGGCGTAACACTGCTTGTGACACAACCCAGTGCCTGACAGCACTCCACAAAGTGACACATATCGCATGCTACACTGCTGCCCACCAGCAAGCGTGCAGCGGTCCACACATGAAGTCACAGCTGCTGCTGCCGCCGCTGCTACCCACCAGCAAGCAAAAGGCTGCTCACACATGCAATCACAGCCGCTGCTGTTACCCCCAGCGACCGGGAAAACGCCCGCGCACCAAACCACAGCAGCTGCTGCTACCAACCAGAAACATGCAGCTGCCAACACATCCAATCCAGCTGGTGTTGCTACCACCAGCAAGCGCAAGGCTGCCCACACATGCATGGACAGCAGCCGCTCCTGCTGCTACCCACCAGTAGGCAAAAGGCGCCCCACACATACATTCACAGCAGCTACTGCTACACACCAGAAAGCACATATTTGCTCATAACCCCTATCACAACTGCTGCTGCTACCAAACAAAAAGAAAACAACTGGCCACACAGCCAGTCACAGCTGCAGCTGCTACTCACCAGCAAGCAAAGAGCCGCTCACACATACGTTCACAGCAGATGCAGCTGACGCCACACACCAGCAAGCAAACAATTGCCCAGAGTTCCAAACACAGCTGCTGCTGCTACCTAAGCACTCCATTGTCTCATGTGTCACTTCGCAATTTGTGTCAACATCAAATTGCTGCAGCAGCATCGCGAAGCGCCGCCCACCACCAATCCACAGCAGCTGTCACCAACCAGAAACAGCTTGAAGCATCCATTCCCGCCGCTGTTGCTACCTACAAGCAAGCGAAAGGCTGCCCACACATACACTCACAGCAGTTGCTGCTGCAACTGCTACCCACCAGCAAGCAAAAGGCTATTCACACACACAGCCCCGCCAGCAGCATCAGTCCCGTTGCGTCACCCCGTTATCATCAGCCAGCATCAACCCATCTGGCAAGCTCAGCTGCAGCTGCGTCAGCTGCGTGAGGTGGGCCACGTTGGCCAGGCATGCAACTTATCGGGTGCAGGTGGCGGCTGCTGGCAGCTGCCTGCTAGTGCTGCTGCTGCCTGACGAGGCATCACCCACACCAGCACCAACGCCGCCAGCTCTAAGGTGGTCAGGATGGTGAGGGGCGTCAGCGCCGGTGCATCACCAGGCACCCAGAACTCAGCGCCGCCACTGGGCGCCCAACATACTCGCGTTCACATGATGATGAGCTCCCTGAGGTTTGTCAGGCCTGCCAGCTGGGCGAATGGGGCGCGCCATGTACCGTTCTTTTTATCACCCTCATCGTCACCATCGCTGCAAGCAGCACGCAGTTTCAGGTAGGTGAGGGTGGTAGCTGCTGGACGCCGTTGAGGATGGCCTGCCACTGCTGCCTGCTGGGTTGCCCGGCGGTGCCCGTACATCCCAAGGAAATGCTCCAAAGTAAGCGAGCGCAGCTGGGGCAGCTGCGGCCATATGGCTGCTGAGGCGCTGCCAGCTGGTTGCTCTCACCCCTCAGCTCTAGCTGCTGCAGGGCCGGCAGCTGTGCCAGACGGCACAGCAGCGGCTCTGGCTTGTGGAACTCTTCTCGATCTTGTAGCAGCAGGTGCCGCAGCTGCTGCAGCTGCGTGACTGACTGCAGCGCACCAGTGCTGACGCGGCACGGAAGCCGCAGCTGCTGCAGCTGTAAAGGGAAGACTGCATCCACCTCCAAGTAACAATTACCTGCGTTGAAATTCTGGAGCTGTGTAAGGTGCGACAGGTCCAGCAGAGGCAGCTCACTCTTGTCCCATGGCGACCAGTGCCGCAAGTCAAGCTCCAGCACCCGCAGCGGCAGCGGCTGCGCCAGCAGCTGCTGCAGCCACTGGGGGTCACCAGACCCAGCAAGCTTCAGTGCTGTCAGCCGGGGCGCCAGCGCCACGCTGCTGCCAGCCAGCTGTCGCCGTCCCCATGGTCCTCATACAAGTCCATTGACTGCAGGTTGGTGAGCCGCGCAAGGCCATCCACCTTCACGTATGCACAGCTTCCCCTGTACTCCTGGAGCTGTGTAAGCTGCGACAGGTTGAGCTCACTGATGTATCCGCCATCGTGTGCAATGTGAAGGTGCAGCACCCGCAGCGGCAGCGGCTGCGCCAAAAGCTGCTGCAGCTGCTGGGAGGCACCACACCAGGCACCAGCGAGCGTTAGTAATGTCAGCCGAGCCAGCTGCGCCACGCCTGCCAGCCAGCTGTAGGCCCCACGCATGCCTAAATACAGCTGCTGCAGGTTGGTGAGGCGCGCCAGTGCCGCCGACACAGCTGGGCTGTCCACTGGACAGCCTTTTTGCTCCAAGTGCAGGTGTGTCAGGCTGTAGGCAGGCAGTGCAACCAGCATGCCTGTTGCAGATGCCGTGCTTGTAGTGCCTGCCAAGGTGAAGCCGCTGATGGCGCACAGGCCAAGCGCTCCTGCTGCTGCTGCTGCTGCTGCTGCTGCTGCTGCTGCTGCTGCTGCTGCTGCTGCTGCTTCCATAACACATAGCACAATGCAGCAAATGCAGCACTAGTGCTCAGTGTCAGTACTGACATTGCTAGAAAGGGGCCCCTGCCACTATGGCTGAATTGCCGCGAGCAAGCTTGAAGCAGGAGGGCATCATGGACCTCTGCTTCCCCTTGCTAGGTTACCTTGTCACAGTGCTTCACGGGTAAAGCACCAGTGAAAGATTCGTCCAAGAACTCATGAGGAGACCAAGAATCATCCCGACTGATCCACATCCTCACCAAGCTCTGAGTGTTCTGTCGCCGAGGTACTGCCAGAGCTGCTGCTGCCGCACACATGCAAGACCCGGAACCGGGTCCGTTTGCGACACCGATGGCGTACATGCAAACCTAGGAGTGCCGAAAAAGGGCTTGCACAGCGCAGGCAGTACAGTACAGTACAGTACAGTACAATGCGGTGCAGTTCAGTAAAGTGCGGCATAGTCTACTTAGCTCAGATTACACATGAAGCAGAGCAGCAGTGCAGCCAGGGTGTTTGGCGCCACGGCAGGCGTGGCCGGGGCCATGGTCTTAAGTTGAACCCTCATGAGCGGAACGACGGCTTGCTGGGCTAGTGCCTGAAACAGGTTCAGTCCTGTACTAGTGTAGTGTATTGTGTTGTATTGTACTGTTGAACTTGCTGCGGCTGCACAGGCAAAGTTCGGCCACATTGGTAAATTCCACATGTAATGAGATTGTTTGCTGGGTTAGCTTTGGTGCTGTGTCTAAGTAGCTCAGTGGGTGATGGGGACCGGAGTGTTTGGCGGCACAGCAGGCGTGGCGGGGCCACGGTCTAACACCAAACTCGATGGTGCAGTGGCTGCCCTGCAGATCCACCACGGCCGCCATGGCCTCGGCGCCGAGGTCACAGGCATCACAGGTGGCATGCGTACTCTGCAGCTGCTGCGTGTGCCACCACACTCCCCACAACACCCCTGGGGGTGCCGCTGCAGTGCAGAGCACCTTGGCCGCATGCATGCTGCAGTGGAAGCGTTGTATTAGTATATGAACGGAACGACGGCTCGCTGGGCTAGTGCCTGAGGCAGGTTCAGTCAGTACTACTGTATTGTATTGTATTGTATTGTATTGCATCGCAGCAGGCACGCTTCTGCGCAAAAGCCTGGCACATGTGCTGTACAGCACACCCACGAATGTTGCAGCTCAAGGCACCATACTGCTGCGTTGCAGCAGCTGCCTTGGCTGCGTGTGTGGCACACGCAGTCAACTATATACGCGCTCTTGCATGGCAGCTTGCAGCTGTTGCATGGCAGATGGCGTGCGCCAGCCGCCTGACATGGCACACACACCAACGCCAAATTAAATGTCAAGGTATGCTGCTCAGAGCTCGCAACCACATCGACGGGTCGATACCAAGGAATTGACTGCTCCGGTTTCACGGAATGTGAAAACGGGCTTCGACGGTTTCGTCGCATATCGGCCGCTAAACAGGGCCCCGGGAGGTGTTTCGACCAGATCTCCCGCCAAGATGCACCTGCCGGCCCGGAACAGACCCACTGAAGGCCACCTGGTCGATATTGGCCAAGGCCTTTCGATGGGATGTTCGGAATCGCCAAATGGTGGTTGCGAGCCCTGATGCTGCTGCATCGGATGAAGCATTGTGTCATGCATGATCGTGGTCTGGTTGCACCTGGCGTTCAACCTTCAAGCGACAGTGTCTGTGCTCTTGCATCGCAGATGGCATGCAAGCCCTGACAGCATGCACACCAATGCCGTGTCCAACAAAGGTGTCATCATCATAGTACTCATTACCGGTAATTGGGTACCCAAGCCATACCCATCAACGAAGGTGTCTGCTGCATTGGACGCAGCCTTTTGTAGCAAACCCACAATGCTGGTAGTATCGATGCTGTTGCATCACTACTTGTGAACTCGACTTTGGCACGCAAAGGCTCTCTCTTTGCCCAAAAACCAACGCCCCATCTCTTGTAGATGCTGGTGCTGCAGTGCAGCTCACTTAAATACGCACGGACGTGCTCAACAGGCATATACAACTAACTAACTAACCAGCCAGCATACAGGCTGCTTGGAAGGCCTGTGCATCGCAGATGGCATTGCACAGGCCCTGACACACCACAGTTGACAGCAGACCACGCCTGCTCCACATGCATGCGGCTGCAGCGCAGCCGACCATCAGAGCAGCCAGCATACATACTGCTCAAGAGGCGTATGCATCGCAGCTGGCATGCACAAACCCTGACACACCCCATCACCCCTATCAGGCCAAGCGAAACACAGTGTATGCTGCTGCATTGCAGCCCACATTGGCATATAACAGACCGTTGTTCTGTCCTTTTGCATAGCAGATGGCGTGCAAAAGCCGTCAAATGTAGCAGCCACACCAACATAGCGCCTTACGCAGGTGCCTGCTGTTGCAGTGCAGCATATGGCTAAGACCACAAACACCACGATATATACACATTTGCACAGCAGATGGCGTGCGAAAGCCCTCGAATATAGCATACACGGTGCTGTGCACCTTCTGCAGGTGCTGCTCAGTTGGCGGCTGGCAGAGGTGTCGGTCATACATTGTACAAACACCCCTGACCCATGTGATGTAAAAATCTTTAAAAATAAATAAATAAAAGCTCCAAAAAACCCTATGTCCAAGGTGTGGGGTTCAGCCGAACTGCTGGTAGGCCAGGCCCTTTGCCAGGGACTGGTAGGGGCACTGCACCTTGGGCAGGTGCTGCTGCAGCGCCCCCACAAACTTGCAGGCGTCGATGCCGAAGAAGCTCTTGCTGCCGACGCAGATTGGCTGGTCGCCCCAGCTGCACACGGTGTCTGACGGGCTGCAGGGCGTGAAGTGCGCCGAGGAGCAGAGGCACTTGTCTGCAGCAGCAGCAGCAGCAGCAGCAGCAGCAGCAGCAGCAGCAGCAGCAGCAGCAGCAGCAGCAGCAGCAGCAGCAGCAGCAGCAGCAGCAAGTTTGATCGTCAAATCAGGCGTCTGACGGGCTGCAGGGCGTGAAGTGGGCCGAGGAGCAAAGGCACTTGTCTGCAGCTGCTGCAGCAGCAGCAGCAGCAGCAGCAGCAGCAGCAGCAGCAGCAGCAGCAGCAGCAGCAGCAGCAGCAGCAGCAGCAGCAGCAGCAGCAGCAGCAGCAGCAGCAGCAGCAGCAGCAGCAGCAGCAGCAGCAGCAGCAGTGTTGATGGTCAGATCAGGCGTCTGATGGGCTGCAGGGCGTGAAGTGGGCCGAGGAGCAGGGGCACTTGTCTGCAGCAGCAGCAGCAGCAGAAGCAGGAAGTTTGATTGTCAGATCAGGCGTCTGACGGGCTGCAGGGCGTGAAGTGGGCCGAGGAGCAGAGGCACTTGCCTGCAGCAGCAGCGGCAGCAGTAGCAGCAGCAGCGGCAGCAGTGTTGATGGTCACATCAGGCCTCGCAGCAGCTGGCCTGTTTCTGCACTTCCAACATGGCACAGGCAACTTCACATACAATTTCACATGTCACACGTGTCTACGCGATAGGTTCCAGATCATTTCACATGTCACACATGTCTACGCGATATTTACTATTTCATTTCACATTTGAAAATCCAACCCTAAGTTTTCTAACCTGCAGCAGCCTGACCAGTGGCAACGGGGCTGCCAGGAGAAGAAAATCCATTCAACAAGGTGCCACCCCTATATATAAGGTTGCGGTAAGCAACGAGGTAGGCTGGTCCTATCCCTAAACCCTAAAATCATGAAACCAAAAACCCTAAACCCTAAACCCTACGGGTTGCTATTGGCTTGTAACAGGGTCCAACGGATTGCCAGGGCCTTACTTGAGTTGTCCAGGAACGAGCAGCCGGGCGGGCAGAGGTAGGCGGGCTTGGCGTAGTTCACGCTCGTGCTGGCCGGCACGCACACCACGTCAGCATCACTGCGCAGCAAAAACAAGAACACGGCAGCAGGGGTTCAGCAGGTGGTTTGCATTGTGTGCAGGCTTGGTGGTGCTGGCCCGCACGCACACCACGTCAGCGTCACTGCGCAGCTGGAAAAAAGAACACGGCAGCAGGGGTTTAGCAGGCGGTTTGCATTGTGTGCAGGCTTGCTGGTGCTGCCCGGCACGCACGCCACGTCAGCGTCACTGCGCAGCAGTGGAAAACGGCAGCAGGGGTTCAGCGGCAGCTACGTTGCAGCAACCAACAGCGCCACTGCACAGGAGCCAACGGCAGCTGGGCCCAGCGGTGCTGTCAAATGCGCCCACCACGTCAGCGTAACCGCAAAATGCCCGGCTGCGCAGCAAGAAGCCCGGCAGCAGGCGGCAGCGGGCAGGTTGCATTGCAGCTGGGCTTGGTGGCGCTGGCCGGCACGCACGCCACATCAGCGCGCTGCGCAGCAAGAAGTGCGGCTGTACAGCAAGAAGTGTGGCTGTGTGGGGCGGCAGGCAGTCCGCACCGTACGCCAGCTCAGCGGCGCCCCGGCGAAATCGCTCCGCAGCAGAGCATCGTTGCTGCTACCCCGAGTGTGCTGACAAGGATGGTCAGACAGTGCTGCGCAGCATGCTGCGTGACCATGTTGCAGTCTGTTGCAACGCGTGTTGATGGGGGGGGGGGGTTCAGGCAGCACTGTGCAGCATGCTGCGTGACCATGTTGCAGTTGCAATGGGTGTGGTCAAGGATGGTTAGACAGCACCGTGAAGCATGCTGCGTGCCCATTTTGCAGTCTGTTGCGACATGTGTTTATGAGGGGGTCAGGCAGCACCGTGCAGCATGTTGCGTGCCCAGGTTGCAGTTGCAATGCGTGTTGTCAAGGATGGTCAGACAGCACCGTGCAGAGTGCTGCGTGACCGACCAGGCGTCTGGTGGCACTGAGCTAACAACAACGACCACCCAAAGACGTCTCAAAAATGGCACCGAACAAACAAAACACACTCGTCTGTGGCGACGGTTGAACCAATGCAGGTCCTGCCACTCAGGCACCTGAAAAAGACAATGTGGCAGCGGCCACCTTGCTGGGCATGTCAGCAAGGCATGCACATCAGGCTATCATGTCATCTGTCAGACCATCACCAAGTTTAAAATGTTGTAACATGTTATGTTATTCGCAAAAGGACGGTCACAATGCCACTCACGGTGTGCAGCACTTTGAGAAGCACTTTGGCAGGAAGTCCTCCTTTTTGTTCGCCAGCGACGCCATCACCTCCTTGCTGGCCTGCAGGGTTCAGCAACGGCAACATGGCAGGGTTTAACACGAATGCATCACGCCGCAAGACATCAATGGAGACATGTGGCGCTGAGCTGCAGGCCGTCGCCTCCTTGCTGGCCTGCAGGGTTCAGCAGCAACAACATGACAGGGTTCAACACGAATGCATTACGCCGCAAGATAGTGCTGGAGACATGAGGCGCTGAGCTGCAGGCCATCACCTCCTTGCTGGCCTGCAGGGTTCAGCAACGGCATCATGACAGGGTTCAGCATGGATGCATCAGTCAGCAACATATTGACAGAGAGATGTGGCACTTGGTTGCAGGCCATCACCTCCGTGCTGGCCTGCAGGATTCAGCAACGGCATCGCAACAGGGTTCAGCACAAATGCATCAGTCAGCAACATGTGAAGCAATAACTTCCAGGAAGCGGTACTGCGTAGCTCGCTCACAAACCCTATACCCTGCCAGAACCCTAAATACACTGTGGCCGCCCACCACCAGCTTGCCCGGTGCCATTGCGGACTAGGCCACACCTGGTCCTGTGAAAGAGCACATGCTGCTCTCGCACCACTCACCACGAGCTCGCCAGCAAAGGTCTGGGCATCGAGCGGCACAAAGCAGCTCTCCCAGGGGGCCCACCACAAACCTACACCCAGGGGGGGGGGCTACTCACAGCCTCAACCCTGCACCCTGCTAGCATCATAACATAAAGTGACATAACGCCACCGGCTTGCCCGGTGCCGTTGGGGAATTGGCCACACACCTGGTCTTGTGAAAGTGCACCTGCTGCTCTCGCACAACTCACCACGAGCTCGCCAGCGATGGTTTTGGGCGGTGAGCTGCACAAAGCAGCTCTCCCAAAACCCTACACCCTGCTAATCATAACATGAGATAGCACACCATCTTATCACTGAAGTTTGGCCACTCACCACAAGCTCGTCGGCGATGACCTTGCATACTGCGCGGTACAAAGCATTCCTCCCAGAACCCCACACCCTGCTAGACATAACATTATGTAACACAACACACCACAACATAACTGCAGTACAGCCACTCACCACAAGCTCGTCAGTGATGACCTTGGGCACTGTGGCGCTGATGGACAGCTTCCCTTTACCCAGCAGGATCTGATGCGGCAGCAGCAGCAGCGGCAGCAGCAGCAGCAGCAACAGCAGCAGCATCAGTTAAGCAGCAGCAGGGCAGCAGCACCATACTCAAGGCACATCAGGTACAGGCATCTGCAGCCGACAAGTGGCATGTAGCACACTGCAGGCGCAGGCAGCACACAGTGCAGGCGCAGGCAGCAGGGGCAGGCAGCAGGCAGCAGGCGCAAGCAGCAGGCGCAGGCGCAGGCGCGGGCGCCAGCAGCAGGTGCGGGCAGCACAGGCTGCATGGTGTTGTGAGGCACTGCAGGTGCAGGCAGCACACAGCGCAAGTCGCACCGTGTCCTGCTGTACTCGGGCGCATGCAGCAGCACAGCACAGCACATGGCACCGCGCATCAAAGCAATCACCACGCAACAGAACATCACAGCAATCAGCGCCTCACAGCACAGCACAGCACAGCACAACACAGCACAGCACCGCACAGCACAGCACAGCATATGCAGCAGCACAGCACAGCACAGCACAACACAGCACCGCATATGCAGCACCACAGCACAGCACAGCACAGCACAGCACAGCACAGCACAGCACAGCACCGCATATGTAACAGCACAGCACAGCACAGCACAACATATGCAGCAGCACAGCACAACACAACACATGGAACCGCGCATCACAGCATTCACCATGCAACAGTGCATCACAGCAATCAGCGCATCACAGCACAGCACAGCACATGCAGCAGCACAGCAAAGCACAACACATGGAGCCGCGCCTCACAGCAATCACCATGCAACAGCGCATCACAACAATCAGTGTAGCACAACACAGCACAGCACAGCACAACACAGCACAGCACATCACAGCACAACACAGAACAGCACAGCACAGCACAGCACAACATATGCAGCAGCACAGCACAACACAACACATGGAACCGCGCATCACAGCAATCACCATGCAACAGTGCATCACAGCAATCAGCGCATCACAGCACAGCACAGCACATGCAGCAGCACAGCAAAGCACAACACATGGAGCCGCGCATCACAGCAATCACCATGCAACAGCGCATCACAGCAATCAGCGTAGCACAACACAGCACAGCACAGCACAACACAGCACAGCACATCACAGCACAACACAGCACAGCATATGTAACAGCACAGCACAGCACAGCACAGCACAGCGCAGCACAGCACAGCACAGCACAGCACAGCACAGCATATGCAGCAGCACAACACAGCGCAGCACATGGAACCGCGCATAAAAAAACCGCGCATCACAGCTATCACCATGCAACAACACATCACAGCAATCAGCGCATCACAGCACAGCACAGCATTGCACAGCACAGCACAGCATTGCACTACAGCACAGCACAGTACAGCACATCACAGTACAGCACAGCACAGCACAGCACAGCACAGCACAACACAGCACAGCACAGCATTGCACAGCACAACACAGCGCAGCACATGGAACCGCGCATCACACAAAAAAACCGCGCATCACAGCTATCACCATGCAACAACACATCACAACAATCAGCGCATCACAGCGCATCACAGCACAGCACAACACAGCACAGCACAGCACAGCACAGCACAGCACAGCACAGCACAGCACAGCACAGCACAGCACAGCACAGCACAGCACACGGAACAGCCCATCACAGCACAACACCATGTAACAGACCATGGCATGTGCAAGGCAGCGTGCAATGCGACAGCGCCTCAGCAGCGCCTTTGAAACACAAAGCAACGGCACACACAATCACCGTGCAACAAACACACAGAAGCAGCAAGCAAGGGCACAACACAGCACATCCAATCACTATGCAACAGAACACTGAGGTGTGCAGGGCAGCCTTTGGCAGCAGCATCAGCACAGCACAACACATGCAACACCGGGCAAGGGCACAACACAACACAGCACAGCACAGCACAGCACTAACACATCACAGCACCAACACAACGCAACACAGCACAACACAGCACAGCACAGCACAGCACAGCACCAACACATCACAACACGGCACAGCACACGCAATCAGCATGCAACCAACAAACCATGTGCAGGGCAGCCAGCGTTGGGACGGCCCCTCACCTTGGGCAGCAGCATCAGCACCGTCGTCAGCAGCAGCCCCTCCTTGGGCGGCTTGGCGGCGTAGCGCGCGCCGGCGGCAGGCGCCCCGACACCACCGGCGGAGCCAGCTGCGGCAAGTCAAAAGACCCCGCCGCTCCTGCTGCTGCTGCGTTTGGCGCCGCGGCGCCTGCTGCCGCGTCCTGGCCCGGGATGTACGTCCCCCGCTGCGCCGCCTGCTGCTGCAGCGCGTCGAGCGCGGCCTGCTGGCCCGCGTCGCCGGGGATGTACGTCCCCTGCTGCGCCGCCTGCTGCTGCAGCGCGTCCAGCGCCGCCTGCTGGCCCGCCAGCGCGGGCTCCGCACCGGCGTCGCTGCCACCGCCGCTGCCGGCGCCGCCGGGGATGTACGTGCCTTGCTGCTGCGCCTGCCGCTGCAGCGCGTCCAGCGCGGCCTGCTGCGCCGCGGTGAGCGTGGGCTCCGCGCCCGCATCGCCGCCGCCGCCGCCGCCACTGCCGCCGCCGCGCGGCCAGTGGGACGCCCGCGGGGATGGGCCCCACGTGCACCAGCTTGCCGTTCAGGTTCACGAGCTGCCCGCTGGGGATGATCTGGAAGGACGTCGTGTCGGCGTCCTCGTCGCCCGCGGCCGCGGCGCTGCCGCCGCTGCCGGCGGCGTACCCATGTCCGTAGTGGCCGGCGCCGAGTGCCGAATCGCCGCCCGCGCCGCCGTCAAACCACTTGCTGCCGCTCGTCACCTCCACCAGCTGCACGCCGTCCACCACCGCCGTGTAGTCGGGCGTGCCTGCGCACAAAAGCAGACACGCAGGGCACGCGGCCCGACGTAGCACACTTCATGCACAGCGCGCGCACCTTCGCAGATGCTGCCCACGCCGAAGTCCCTGCTGCGTTGTTGTGTCATGGTGATAGCACGAAAGCCGTGCGGCGGGTACCCTCCGCAGCAGCAGACGGGCGCGCGCACCTTGGCAGATGCTGCCCACGCCGACTTCCCCGCTGTACATGTACGACCCGGCTGTGCGACCCGGGCTGTAAATGCACGACACGGCATGTGCGCACCTTGGCAGATGCTGCCCACGCCGACGTCCCCGCTGTACATGTACGACCCAGCAGAGGCGGCGCCGCCGCTGCAGCTCTCCCAGTTGGCGTAACACTGACCCCTGCGGCAGCAGCAGCGGGCGCCTGAGCGACGCAACAGGTGGTCTGGCAGGCCATCAGGCACTGTAAAGGCCAGGTGTGACTATGCTGCCGTAACTTGGCGAACTGCCGGCGCTGCTGCCGCTGCTGGCGCTGCTGGCGCTGCTGGCGCTGCTGCTGCTGCTGCTGCAGCTGTTGTTTGCTGAACAGCAAACCGTGCAATATTGCGGCCATGGTTGCTGCACTACACGAAACTACTGTGCCCTGATTGTAAAGCAGCCGCCGCTGCTGTTGGTGGTGGCACTGCTGCTGCTGCTGCTCCTGCTGCTGACAAGGAGTAAGTGATGCCACGTGCACTGCGGATGCAATCACACTGCCCTGAGCGTACAGCAGGCTGCTGCTGCTGCTGCTGCTGCTGCTGCCAGGACATATGCGAACAGTGATGTGCTGCTGGAGGCACAGCTGCACTGCAGGTGCACTCACGAGGCCCTGACTGTGCAGCAGTCGCCCTTGCTCGAAAAGTCAAAGCCGCTGGGGCACACCCCCGACTCCTGCACGCAGCTACAAGCGCAGCAGCAAGCAGCCAACAGCGTCGGCGCAGGCGTTTTGCAATCGGCCGCTGGTTCAGAGACAGAGTGATGTGCTGGCATGGCAAGGAGTGCAGCAAGCATGTCTCATCCCATCTCATCTCATTAAGCTCGTCCAGCGCCAGCCAAGCAGTGATCGCACGTATAGATTGCGCTGCACTTTAACAATCACTTGCCATGGCCAGCTGACTCGGCGCACGAGAGATCAATGGCTCCAGCACACGCACAGCACACGATACAAACATACGCCATGTCGTCTGCAGTCAGCACCCACCAGCACCGGCGCCTTTGAGGCTGCTGGCCTGCTGCAGTTCTGTTGTTGTCACTAACACTGTCATGTAACATGGGTTATGACACTCACATGGGTGCCGCCTGGCTGTTGGTCAGCTCGTACCCCGCAGGGCACATCACGTCGGGCTCGGTGATGACGGGCGGGTTCCAGGTGGCAAAGCAAAACGCGTAACCTGCGTGCCAACCCCATTGTTACATTGCAACATTGTTTTGTACTGTAGATAATATAACATATAAATTGAAAACAATTTTTTTTATGTTGCTTGGAGGGTGCGCACCGCAGCTTCCGGGCGTCAACAGCAGCAGGTTGGGACCACAGCAGCAGAGCTGACACTTCCCTGCATCACAGCATCCCAACCGTGTGCCCCCAATCACATTCCGGAGTCCTGCTGCTGCTGCTGCTGCTGCTGCTGGTGGTGTATAATTACCGCAACAAGAGTTCAATTGAAGGCCTTGTGCAGTCACATGTTGTGCATGCATCGCTATATGACTGGTGTTGGTGGCATCAAACTGGCGGTGGTGCTGCACCCTGTGCAACACTGAGCGCCTCGTCGCACAGCGATTGAGCAAGCTCACCTGCGCAAGTTCCGGAAGAGAAGTCGTGCACTGCTGGGTACGTTGGGAATGAAAACATGGGTGGGCTGGTAGCCATTCCTGACACGCTGCTCAGCCCAGCTTCTGCAGTGGAAGAGGCAATCTCTTGCGTTGCGGTGGCTCCATTTGATGCAATTTTTGGTTTCAAACCAAGAAATAAGCCGTTTGTCCCGGCGTTCGAGCCCTGCAGGCCAGGCAGGAGAAACACGCCTGGCATCTGCTTTGGACGACGTAACCTGGAACGAGTCCGCATGTTGCCCCCAATTTACTCTCAAACGTGCTTTTTCAGCTATATGACTGCTCCTTACGCACCTGGGTAGCCAGCAGAAGCGCCAGCAATACCAGTGGAAGCGCGCCCACGGTCATCTGACCCCTGTTGCGCCAGATCACTGCTTGTTATACCTTATAGCGGCATTAAAAAGTAACAAAAGCACTACGGCAGCGTGTTTGACGTATTGATAGTTCGACGTACTCTGTTCCCGCTATCTCTCCCGCTCAGCCGAGCCTTGCTGGTGGAACTGGATACAGTCCTTGTAGAAAATAGTTTTATGCCATTGAATCGTGATTCAAAATGATTTTCGAGCCCTCTAATGGCGACAACGATTGTATGGGGATAATCTGACAGCCCCCAACCTGTCACAACTCAGCTCGGAGCCTCTTGCACCGACGCTCAACCACGCGTCTCTGGCTGCAGGTGACAAACTTCCGTATATGCTGTGAAGCTCCTTAGCTGATGTCTTTGGGCACTAGCAGGTGACCCAACATATCACTACTCCGCACCCGTCCTCAATATCCCCGTGCAATCGTCGCCGGTGCAACACCTGCAATCAGTATTTGCTCGGAGGCCTGCTCTGCTGGCGCCAGAAAGCACAGGAGACTCTCTCAACGCGGAACTGATCATGGCTGGAGACGCAAAGGCCCTGAAAAGGGCTGTGAATTATGTCATGGCGCACGCAGGGACCTTTGCTCTTATTCCTGCCCTGGGCTATGTTGCGGTGAGTGCAATTTGGGCTGCTTTCCGGCTCGGTGCGAGCACACTGCATGATGCACAGGCAGCATGGGGGCATGCAAGCAGTGCCTACAGCAATTACTGAGTAAAATTGTTCGAAGAGCTCAGTCAAGGCACCCAGCCCACGACCCAGCAGAAGCAGCTCGCACTGCTCCCAGCCAGCGGGGAGTTGTCGACAGCGCGGGCTGCCCAAGTCCTGCTGCACCCTGGTTGCCCATACATCATGCAATCTGACAGCTTTACCTGCGATAGCACTGGACGACTGGCACGCTGGTGTGCAATCAACACGTACTAAGTCAGCACTGCCAGGTCATGGCAGGCCAGCATCAAATTGCAGCAAGCAGAGCAAGGTCAGGCAGAGGCATGCAGTCCCACGTGCCGTGGTGATCACATACCAGCCGCAGTAGCAGGCTGTTTGGACCTGCAACCAGCAGGGACACAGCTAGATGCGCGATGCGCCTGGGGAGAAGCAGCAGCAGCTGCACTGCTGCTGCTCTAAGGAGCAGCGGTGCTGCGCATGCATCGTCTGTCCGTGCGCCAGCGCGTCTCCCGCGAGTTCCTGCAAGCTCCTGCAAGCGACGTGTCGAACATAACGCCTCCTGCGAGCCGTGTGTGCTGCTGTATGGTCCTGCAAGCACTTGCAGGAACAGCGGTTGCAGGCATGACACCATACGCTGTGGATCAGCGCATGCCGACGTCGTCCCTCCTGCCATCGGTGTACTCCTGCGCTGCTGTGCTCCTGACACCCGTCCCGTGCCTGCTGCTGCGGCTGCTGCTGCTGCTGCTGCTGCTGCAGGGCAAGGCTGTTGAGCACAAGGAGCAGCTGCTTGCAGATGTCAGCGCTGCGCTCAGCACGCTGCTGGACACGCCAGTCAGGGACATGCCTGCCCGGCTGCTGCTGCAGGTGAGGCTGCCCGCCTGGGGCTGGTGCGCGGCGGCAGGCTGTCTTGGTTTGTTTTCGCTGTATTATTTTTATTGTTTGCCCAGGGTTTGGTGCGCAGCGGCAGGCTGTCTCGGCTTTTTTCTTCCTATATTATTATATTATTTTTTGCCCGGGGGTTGGTGCATGGCGGCAGGCCGTCTTGGCTTATTTTGCAACACGTCTCAGCTGTGGGTTGATTGGGGTCGTCACTGACGGGGCACAAAAAGTGTGCTGCTGCTGCATGCAGGGGAGATGCCGTGCCAGCTGTTGCTGCAGCGCCCCCAGGGGCGCCGGGCCAGCTGGGAGGTTGGGGGGTGTCTGTGGCTCTGTGACTGGGTTTTAGGTTTCAGGCGGTTCGTACGGGCGGGGGCGGCACGGGGCGGGCGCAGCTGCTGCTGCTGCTGCTGCTGGGCTGCGGGAGGTGGGGCGGGGTTGTTGCTGCTGCTGTCTCCGCATGACGGCCGCGCAAGGGTGCACAGCGTGCGCATCCCCAAACTAGGCCACAAGGTTTTTTTGATGTTGATTGCGGTCAGTGGGCTGCTTGCCACCCTACTTGCAAGGTGTAAACTTTTTTAATTTGTTTATTTATTATGTTGTAAAAGAATTAATAATGGTTTTGGGTTGGCAGGTCAGGGCTGCGGCCTGCAGGCTGGTTGGCTGGTGGGTGGGCTGTGGGCGTCGTGGCGCCATGGCAGCTGCAGGAGTGTGAGGTCGCACCTGCGTCGGCAAGTGCTATCATGTGTTATTGTGTGTTACTGTGTCACAACATGCCTGGCGGCATGTGTGCTGTGGTTGTGTGGGGTGGCGCCGGCGGCATGTGCGCCTGAGCCGTTCCTGCAATGCCGCCCATGTGCATCGCTGCCGATCAACCCAATGTTCTACAAGTAGAAACAAGGGCAATACGGCACAGGCGGGCGTGCTGAGGCGATGCGTCGCGGTCGGCAGGTCTGTGTGGATCCAACGTCGCTGCTGCCGCTGCCGCTGCTGTGTGTGCAGGTTGCTGCTGCGCTGCTGCTGGCCGTGACGATGCTCGCCTGGTGAGTGCGCTGCCGAGGCCGTCGACAGCTGCACTGCAGCGCCAGATGCAGCGCAGCGTGAATGGAGGGCCGGCTGCGCTCCTGCGGCGGGGGTTCATTCCCGGCTGTGCGCACAGGAGCAGGGGAACTTCGGCTGCCTTGCACACACCGCCAGATGCAGCGCCTTGCTGGCCCTCTGGCCGTGCTGCTGGCACGCGGGATGTGGTCAGCAGCTGCTGTAGCAGCAGCAGCAGTGTTGCATCGCCGGCCAGCATGGCCGACGCTCAGCCGCGGTTTCAGCAGACAGCATCAGCCGCAGCTAGCAGACTGTGTGGGTTTAGGCAGCGTGCTGCTGTTCAGGCTTTGATGAAGCGGTGACGCAGCAGCAGCAGCAGCAGCAGCAGCAGTGCTGGCAGCAGCTTTTCCTCTCGTTTTGACGCATGGCAGCGGCCTTTCCCCCTGTTGTTACGACCAGCTGCCGCTGCCGCTGCAGCTGGCATGCGCCCCTGCCGTGCACTGCGTTGTTCATAAACCGTCATTGACAATGTAACATATTGCATTGTGCCGGTTGCTGCAGGTATGTGCGCAAGGCAGCCAGCAAGCCGAAGCCGGTCTACCTGCTGGACTTTGCCATGGCGCACCCGCCAGACACCTGGCGCCTCCCCAACGACCGCTTTGTTGGCGTCAACAGCCTCAACACGGTGAGCCTTGTTACTTTGTTACTTTGTTACTTGGTTACTTTTCATGTTACATTCAGTGCCACGGGGTGCGATTAGTGCACTGACGCGCTTCAACCCCGAGTCGCTGCAGTTGCCGCGCAGGCTGATAGGTTGCTGCGTTGGCAGATGTGTCATGCTTCTTGTATGGTGCTGAGACGCTGACTGATGTTTGGCGCCAACCCTAAGCCCCAAACCCTAACCCTAAACCCCGTCCCCTGCCTGCAGCGCTTCAACCCCGAGTCGCTGGAGTTCCTGGGCAAGATGCTGGAGCGGTCGGGGCTGGGCAATGACACCTACACGCCGCCCTGGCTGTGCAATGAGCCCATCTGCATGGACATTGCGCACGCACGGCTCGAATTCGAGGTCACCTGCTTTGGCGCGGTGCAGGAGCTGCTGAATAAGACAGGTGGGGCGGCTGCACTCTATTGTCTGGAGCGTCTGCAAGCGCTGTTCACGGCATGCAGCGCTCCTGCTTCTCCTGCTGGCTTCTGGCGTCGTCGTTGGGTTTGTCGTTGCTTGGATGGAGTCGGTGTGCACCGTGACATGCCGCATGCGCGCCTTGAGTTTGAGGTCACCTGCTTTGGCGCGGTGCAGGAGCTGCTGAACAAGACAGGTGAGGGGGCTGCGGCGCGGCGTCAACAGCATCAAGAAGGAAGCGCTGTTCACACCATGGCACCCAGCACATGAGACACGACACCCGGCCACGACAGCCTGCTGGTTCTTTGACGCCTGCGGTTGTCTGTTGTCACCCGCTGTGTTGCATTCACACGCGCACGCGCACAGGCATCCAGCCACGCCACATTAGCTGCGTGATCGTCTCCTGTTCATGTTTTTTTTACCTGCCGTGCTGTTCACGCACGCACTCGCAGGCATCCAGCCGCGCCAGGTCGGCTGCGTGATCGTCAACAGCAGCCTGTTCAACCCAACGCCGTCGCTCGCGGCAATGATCATGAACCACTTCAAGATGGGCAGCAGGACGATCAACTACAACCTGGGGGGCATGGGCTGCTCTGCGTCCCTGGTGGCCATCGACCTGGCAAAGCAGGTGTGTTACTTTTGGTGTCGTTTTTGCTGTTATGTTACATGTTACATGTTACAGCCTGGGGGCAGCTGTCAGGGGTGTCGTCGGTTCACCTGCGATGTCACAAGCGGAGCGACACCTGCACGCAGCAACCACAGCACTCGCAATGCAACGATTGTCACTGACATGGTATGTAACGTGTTTTGTTTGCAGGTGCTGCAGACGCTGCCGGACACGTACGTGCTGGTCGTGAGCCACGAGAACATCACCAACAACTGGTACCCGGGCAACGACCGCTCCATGCTGCTGCCAAACTGCATCTTCCGCTGCAACGGCGCGGCAATGCTGCTCACAAACAAGCCGACTGAGGCGAGGTAAGCCAGCGGCAGCGACCCATTGTGCGCGATCGGTGCGACACAAGTGTGCCGCCTGCCCCGTGTGTGTGTCCTGTCTGTGCCTGAGGCCTCCCAAGGACTGCACTGCCGCACTTGTTTCACACAAAAGCACCACTGTTCTGCAGTTGCAGCCCACCCACACCCGTAGTGGCGCTGCCGGCCGCGCGCTGACGACCTCAGGTGGCTGCAGACACACATTTTTCAGCCGCAGCATGCACCTCTCATGGCAAACGCCACACCCCTCGGCGCATTGCTGCAACGTTGTTACTTTTTTTTTGTTATGTAATATGTTACATTGTGTGCCTGCAGGCGCGCCAAGTACGAGCTGCAGCACCTGGTGCGGGTCAACCTGGCTGGCCAGGACCGCGCCTACCGCTGCGTGTACCAGCTTGAGGACGAGAACGGTGAGAAGGGGTGTGAGCGCTTGTGCTGCGGTTGCTTTGAGTTGCTTTGAACTGGACTCACGTTGTTCACGTATTCTGGGTGAGTGCTGCGTGTACCAGCTTGAGGACATTAAAGGTGAGAAGGGTGTGGGCGCTTGTGCTGCGGTTGCTTTGGTATGCAGTCCATGTAGTTCACCGGACCTGAGCGAGCACATGCGAACAGGGACGTGACAGCGGCTGCAGCCGTCATGCCCTCTGCTTGTCGTGTTTGTCTGCTTCCGTGGCGATGCGTTGTTGTGTGTTATTTTGTCTTCTGCCGCGTCGCTTCAGATGTGGTACACCTGTTCCACATCCTTTTAAAGTTTGTCTTCATGTACACAGGTCGCTTGCAGGCCGCTTGAAGGTGATGGAAAGCCCACGTGTGACGCCATCTCCCATTTGCAGGTGGCTTGCCAGTGTGTGCACAAGGGCGTCACAGCAGTCGCCGCCTCCGCGGTGCATGCAACATCACACCTCCCTGTCACACCTGTCACACTTTTTCTGTCACACACGTCTCACTTGCTGCTCTCTGCAGGTGACCTGGGTGTGCGGCTGAGCAAGGACCTGACGGCCGTCGCCGCCTCCGCCCTGCATGCAACATCACACCTCCCTGTCACACTCGTCACACTTTTGTTGTCACACACGTCGCACTTGCTGCTCTCTGCAGGTGACCTGGGTGTGCGGCTGAGCAAGGACCTGACGGCCGTCGCCGCCTCCGCGTTGCATGCAACATCACACCTCCCTGTCACACTTGTCACACTTTTTCTGTCGCACACGTCTCACTTGTTGCTCACTGCAGGTGACCTGGGTGTGCGGCTGAGCAAGGACCTGACGGCCGTCGCCGCCTCCGCGCTGCATGCAACATCACACCTCCCTGTCACACTTGTCACACTTTTTCTGTCACACATGTCTCACTCGCTGCTCTTTGCAGGTGATCTGGGTGTCCGGCTGAGCAAGGACCTGACGGCCGTCGCCGCCTCCGCGCTGCAGAAGAACATGGTCACGCTCGGGCCGCTAGTGCTGCCGTTCACCGAAAAGTTCCTGTTCGCGGTCAACCTGCTCAAGCGGAAGTTCGCCGGGAAGGCCAAGGTGGCGCCCTACACGCCCGACTTCTCCCTCGCCTTTGAGCACATCTGCATCCACAGCGGTGAGCAGCCGTCCCTGTTAGTGTTAGTCTAAGTGTTAGTGTTAGTGTTATTATTCTGTTGGTGTTATTTGTTTCTGTTGGCCGCCGTGCTGTAGTGTGCGTCCCGGCGGGCGGCTTTTGTGTGGGCTGTCGAGTGGCTGCTGTGCCAGGTGCGTCGCTGGGGACGCTTGGAATTTGTTTGATTTAAATACAATGCAGTGTTTTAAATTACAAAAGTGTTGTGCGCCGCTGGGGACGCTGCTGGTGGCGCTTGCGGTCGCTCCTCGCCTTTACGCTGCACCGACAGATTGTCTTCGCTCCGGTGGTGGGACGCTGCATGTCAGAAGGGCAAAGCCATGCCTAATCCGCACGTTATGCTGTGTGCTTGTAACTATTTTCAGATGGACGGAGCATTTGAAATGAATTGAAGTGGACTGTTGTCCGCAGCAGTAGCCAGTCGCCTCAACGGTGCACATATAAATGGACGGCCTTGCTGAAGGCGTGTGTTGTCTGTGCCGCTGGCTGCAGGTGGCCGTGCGGTCATTGACGGCATGCAGAAGCACCTGGGCCTGAGCGACGCCACCATAGAGCCCAGCAGGGCGGGGCTGTACCGCTGGGGCAACGTCAGCAGCGCCAGCGTGTGGTGAGTGCCAAGATCTTCAAAAGCTGAATGGGTGTTTGGAGAAACATGAGACGACGCAGACTTCGTCTGGCCACATGTCCTGCTGTCCTTGCGTTGCCTTTCAACCCTCAGCGCCAGCGTGTGGTGAGCAGCAGTACAGCATTCCTTGTGAGCAGCGACCGCTTGATGCGGGCAAGCGATTGGGAGGTGGGACACGCCTGCAGCAGCGGCAGCAGCAGCAGCGACAGTGTTTGCCGCCTTTTGGCTCACGGGCAACCACTGCACTGCTGCCAGCGCCGGAGCATCACACGCCCAATCTACACGTTACTTCATGTACTGCTCTCCTGAAATCCTGCGACAATGTCAAAACCCTGTGCTGCGTTGCTGCCGCGTCTTGGTGAACATGAATGCGCCTCCCCGTTTCCTTATCAGGTACGTGCTGTCCTACGCGCTGCGGTATCACCAGCCCACACTATGCGCTCTCCCTCCTGCGTCACCGCCAACCCCTCTGCTGCGTTGCTGCTGTGTCTTGGTTCAACCTGGCTGCGCCTGAACCCCCACGCGCAGGTACGTGCTGTCCTACATCGAGACCTTCAAGGGCGTGAGCAGGGCCGACAAGGTCTGGCAGCTCAGCTTCGGCAGCGGCTTCAAGTGCAACAGCGCGGTCTGGGTTGCACTCAAGAACTTCAAGGTGGGCTGTGGCCTGTCATATAACACATTGTAACACCGTGCTAACTCAATACGCACGGTCTGGGTCGCACTCAAGAGCTTCAAGGTGGGCCGCGGCCTGCGCTATGGCGCCTTGCATAACGACCGGAATGACATGACATGGCGCCTGTGTCGCCAAGCGTGGTAGTTTGTCTGAAGAGGGTTTTCTGGGGGGGGGGTGCAGGGTGCTGCGGACGCATTTGCATTGTCCGGCAGCTGCTGGAAGCTTGACTGCTTTGAGTCTGTCCCACTCGTTTTGCATGATTGTGCCTAGGCCAAAAGTCACCAGCATTGCCTGCCTTGCATATCGGGCCTTGTTACTGCCTTGCCAAAGTCACACACACAAAATCGTCCCGCAGGCCGTTCGCTGTTGGCTGCGTAGCCTGTGCCGCCCCAGACTTATGGCGAGCGTTACTGTGTCACTGCCTCCAACTTATGTGTCACTGCCTCCAACTTATGTGTCACTGCCTCCAACTTATGTGTCACTGCCTCCAACTTATGTGTCACTGCCTCCAACTTATGCGTCACTGCCTCCAACTTATGTGTCACTGCCTCCAACTTATGTGTCACTGCCTCCAACTTATGTGTCACTGCCTCCAACTTATGTGTCACTGCCTCCAACTTATGTGTCACTGCCTCCAACTTATGTGTCACTGCCTCCAACTTATGTGTCACTGCCTCCAACTTTTGACTGTGCCCCACAATACTGCTGTGCTACACCCCCAGGCACGCACGGCGTCCAAATTTGTTATCGCGTCACATTTGTCATGTCTGCTCTGCAGGACCCGCACTCCTGCTGGGTGGGCTTTGACGCCGCCAAGATGTGGGAGCACCTGAACGCGCTCACGGCGCAGTTGGCTGCTGAAAAGGCAGCCAAGCGGGCCGCGGCTGAGGCAGCAGGCAAGACGCTGCCCGCAGACGGGCACTAGCAGCAGCGAGCCGGCAGCAGCAGCGATCATGCTGCTGCTGGACGGGCAGCCGCAGCAGTGGCGGCTGGCAGGGCGGCAGCAGCAGGGGCAGCGGGCGAGACGCTGCCCGCAGACGGGCAGTAGCAGCAGCGAGCCGGCAGCAGCAGCGAGCGTGCTGCTGCTGGACGGGCAGCCGCAGCAGTGGCGGCTGGCAGGGCGGCAGCAGCAGGGGCAGCGGGCGAGACGCTGCCCGCAGACGGGCAGTAGCAGCAGCAAGCTGGCAGCAGCAGCGATCGTGCTGCTGCTCGACGGGCAGCCGCAGCAGGGGCAGCGGGCAAGACGCTGCCCGCAGACGGGCACTAGCAGCAGCGAGCTGGCAGCAGCAGCGATCGTGCTGCTGCTCGACCAGCAGCCGCAGCAGCAACGGGTCTGCCGCAGGGGCGGATTCGGCAGCAGCAACAGCAGCAGCAGAGGCAGCAGGCAAGACGCTGCCTGTCGCTGGCCACTGGGCACAGCAGAGTCAGCTGCTGAGCAGCAGCGGCAGTGGCTGCTGGAAAGGCTGCTGATGGGTCAGCAGCAGACATGACAGCAGCAGCAGCAGCAGCAAGGTCAGGGTGTGGTGCGGCGGGTGCGCAGCTGCTGCAGCAGCAGCAGCAGCAGCAGCAGCAAGGTCAGGGTGCGGTGCGGCGGGTGCGCAGCTGCCTGTGACACTGCCGCAGCAGCAGACAGCAGCAGCAGCAGCAGCACGGTGCGGGTGCGGTGCGGCACGTGCGCAGCTGCCGCTTTGGTGCAACGGCGCATGTGTTGCACATGCCGTCGGTGGAGCAGTTGCGGGCCTGCGGTGTGCCGCTGTGCGGTGAGCTGCACTGGGGTTTTATGAAAACACGTCATCCACAAAGGCGCATGGGGCATGCCTTGGGGGAGCGAGTGCGGCAGGAGGTGCAGCTGCCCTGCCGGGGCTGCGCGCTCGCGTGACTTGCGGCGGTGTGGGGGTTGACGGCGGTTTATTGCTGCAGCGATGCAGTGCACACAGCACCACCAAGGGTTGACGGCTCGGGGCTTGGGGGTTTAGGGTCCAGAACCGTGGCCTGGTTGAATGTTGTGTTACAGACATGCTACGTGCCGCAACGGAGGGCATCATGGTGGATGTACGGCGGTGGCAGTTGCGCATGAACGTGTGACGTACGCAGTTGTCACAACAGGTTGTGGAGTCGTGTGGCGCTTTGGGTTGGCTGTGCATGAGTTGTGTGCACATGACGGAAACCAACCTGGAGCGGCATGGTGCGGTCTAGTGCCCACCGGAAGCCGCTTGCAATGCGGCAAGCTGCTTCGTAGCAGCGCTGTGCTGCGCATACATCGACGGTTTGTGCTGGCTCGCTGTGCACGGCAAGGCAGCCAACGGCTGATGTGGTGCATGGCACCTGCCAATCTTGAAGCCGAGGAGGGGCCGTTACAACGGGTGTTCTTGCGTCTGTGTGGCAGCCGGCATGTGTGGCAGACGGCAGCGCATGGTGGACGTTGGGGTCAAGCTCACGGGGCAGGTGGTGTGGGGGGTACAGAACATGGGCGAACGTGCTGTGGGGTTTAAATGGTGGTGTATAGGCGGCGCTGGGGTTGAGGCTTCGAGACGCAGGGGTAACAGGCTGCTGCTGCAAGATGAGCTTTGCCGTGATCATGTTACGCAGAAGTTGCACGTCCTGCTACAGCAGTGGGCGGGTATCAAGTGCGCTTCCAGCTCCTTGAGCCTGCGTTTGAATGCTGCACTATTTGCACGTGCGCATTTGTAGCATCGGCGGCTGTACAGTTGTGTATTGCACAGAGGCCACCCACACCAGCTGTTGTGGTCTGCGCCGAGCCATGCAGCGTGTAGCAGTGTTGCATGCGTGATTGTGCTGAGTCAGGGCAGTCAGGACTGCGCGATAGCTGGTGCTGCTTTGTTTATGTAGCTGGTGCTGCTTTGTTTATGTAATCCATACTCTTGGTGGTCTGCGCAAAGCCATGCAGCGTGTGGCAGCGTTGTCGCGTGATTGTGCTGAGTCCCGGCGGCCAGGACTGCGCACCAGCTGGTGCTACGTTGTCTATGTAATCCGCACTCTTGGTGGTCTGCGTTGAGGCATGCAACGCGTGGCAGTGTCGCGTGCGTGATATTGTGCTGAGTCAGGGCAGTCAGGACTGCTCACCAGCTGGTGCTGCTTTGTTTATGTAATCCGCACTCTTGGTGGTCTGCGTTGAGGCATGCAGCGCCTGGCAGTGTTGTCGCGTGATCGTGCAGAGTCCCGGCGGCCAGGACTGCGCACCAGCTGGTGCTGCTTTGTTAATGTAATCCACACTCTTGGTGGTCTGCGCGGAGGCATGCAACGCGTGGCAGTGTCGCCTGCGTGATCAGGCTTGGTCTGGGCAATCAGGACTGCGCACCAGCTGCCGCTGCTTTGTCATGCTGTGCGTGCATGCATCTGCCCGCAATGACAATGGCAGCTGCGGTCTGAAGGTGTGGAGGTGTGGACCATCTGCAGGGGCAGGGGTCCTTATGTACACTTATGCTTGATGCATGCCTGACAGCAATAACCATGCCATGCCGTCTTAAGCAGCTGCCGTTGTGCTGCATGGGCATGCACTATCCAATCCCATGATGTGCGCCCCCGCTCCGTGCGGTGCCGGCATGTCTTCAGTAGCAGTGTCGCCTGCGTGAGCAGGCTTGGTCTCGACGGTTAGGACTGTGCGGCAGCTGCTGCTGCTTTGCCACGCTGCTCGCGCATGCGTCGGCGCTCAACGCCAGCTGCAGTCTGAAGGTGCAGAGGTGTGAAGCAGATGGATGCATTTGCAGACACATGGTTCGATATGCCTGACAGCAATAATCATGGCAACCTTGGTATGCAGCCACCAATGCTGCATGCGGCTTCACCATCCGATCCTATGATGATACAAGATACAGCATTGCATGCATGCAAAGGAGTGCCCTATGATGTGCGTCCATGCTCTGTGTTGTGCAAGCGTTACACTGTTGCGCGGCCGCGCTCTGCAGCTGCTGCAACAGCAGCCTGCATCGTCTCTAGCAATGTGAGCGCTGCATTTGCTGCGTTGTGTTTTGTAATGTGTGTCTCTCTGCAACCCTTTACAATGCATCGCCCTGAGTAGTGCAGTTTCAGCATTATCAAATGCATGCACGCGTGCTAGGCTACCGCCAGTTGCGCTGGTGGTCGCAGTTGGGTCGCATCGTGCGCCTCACTGCTGACCGCGGCGTCTTGCGCAGGGCCCTCGTTCACCATAATCAGTGCTGCACAGTGCTGTGCTCAGCACCGGGTCGGTGATCTGGTTGTGTGGCACACAAGCTAGCTCACGCCAGTTGGTTGGGAATGTTGCGGCCACAGGGTGTTGCTGGCCAAGTCGGCCAGCGCTAGCTTTTAGCTAGCTTTTGTTAGATTTGACGTGGATAGTCCTTAGTGCCTTGCATTGTGCAACGCAGTTGCATATGTAGTACATCGTATCGATCGATGTGAGAAAAGGATCAGTGAGAATCTGTTTCACCTCAGTAGTACCGCATTGGACAATACGTGTTGCTTCATTTGGTCAGGACTAGTCAGCACAGTACTGTGCTGCCCAGCGGTTGCTGATGAACAGCATTGTTCCTAAGCTAGTCCCTTTCTGCAGAACATTTTGACTGCTGAGTGGCATGCAATTGGGTGCTTAAGGGTTTGCAGTCGCACCAACTGCCCCCTTCACACCTCAGCGTCAGACAAGCAATGATCAAAGAGTAATCAACACAGAACGCTCACCGCACTGCCGATCAGCTGCCAACTGCGCAATAAGCGGTAAGCATATATATGATGGATCTCAAGGTGAAGATCCCCATGTCTCTGGCTGTGAAACAAAGCAGATCATCATCAGGCTGCTATTGGCTGCAGCGCACATCATGCGCCCTGCACGTTGCACGTTAGGTATCACTAGTGACACTGGTGACACCAACATGTTCTCAGCACTCACCAGCCGAGGCACGTGTGTTGCTTGGAGGCACAACATACGACTCCAGGCTCACGCGGCACCAGGTGGCAACAAACAGATGGAAGCAGCTACGCCGCACCGCCTCTGGTGCAAGAAGCTGGCCCAACACTGCACCGAGTGACACCTGCCCTCCGCTTGGCTGCGGCGTTAAGGTGTGAAGCCCACCAATGCAGCATGTTTGCTGCTGTATATTATCAATGGGCTATGTTGTTTAGTCCCCTACAAACTGGCTATGATGTTCAGTTCCCTACCAATAGACTATGTTGTTCACTTCCCTACCAAGCTCTGCTGATACACAAGTGAGTGAGTTGGTCAGCACTCGCTTGAACTCATCATCCAAAAGGCTCTCGGGCAACGTCACGCTAGTGTCACTCGTGCCGACGAGTATGCACGCCAAGTGTCACTAGTGAGACCGGTGACACAAACCAAGAATCCAAAGTGACATCGCTGAATTCTGCACAGTGCATGACACATGCCAAAGATTCACGGATGCGCCGCAGTAGTGACAGCAGCCTGGCAAACACTTCGGTGTCGGTGACATCCAAACAACAGTCTGGTGCAGGCAGCCATGTCGCAAGTGTTACTGAACGCAACACCGCAGGCAACACGCACGCTCGAAACCTTCACTCTTCAACACACATGCAAGAAATGAGTCACATTGCTTTGCCAGTCATGTGCAGTCATTTTTTGGAGCGATGTGTGCTCATGCCTGATATAAAAATCCAATGCCTAATGTCACATCAAATCCATAGATCCACCCCAGTGCCCAAGGGTTTAGGGATCGCCAGCATACAAGAGGCAAAGCCGCGTACCATGCAGGCAAACCGCACACAGCACCCACCGCGCTCACTCCAGCGGGTAATCAGTCTACCATCGTCACACAGGCCTGCATGGCCAAGTTCACCCGTACTATACCAAAACCGATGGAGGTGCAAAGCAGCAGCAGCTGCATCCTTAGCACAGTGCACTCGAACTATGTAGTATGGCAGCATCACTCATACAGTGTGTATGACCGCCACTGCTAAACGGAAACAAAATTAGAAGCAGCAACCACCAACCACCCGCACCTCGCATGAAGATCCAAGATCCCCCAAGTAACATAGCAAAAACTGGCAACGCACAGCCGCAAGAGTGGCGACTCCACATTCCCAGAAGGAGTGCAATGCTGCACGTGCAGCACTGCACAAGACGGCCGCCGAATGCACGCACGGAGCACAACGGCCGCTCTGGGGACGCCAAGCATGCAGCGCACGCTGAAGCACACGCTTTCTTGCAACACGGCAGCACCAGTCAGCTTGCAGGAAAGGCGGCGCAGCGGCTGCACCCTGCAAGGCTGGACCAGCCAGCCGCCGCTGCGTACTTGCGCTCTCATGCAAGAAGCCTGATGTGCATTCAGCACCGCGTCACTCGCACGCCACGCACATTTGATGCGCAGCGCAGCTAGTCCATGGCTTGTTGCGCGTTGCTGTGCGCTGAGTCAGCCCTGCCCACACACGGAGCAACAGGGAGCGACCAGCCACATCACATGCACAGCCACGTCACATGCAGCCCAGCCACATCACATGCGACCAGCCACAGAATGTGCCACACCACATGCGACCAGCCACGGAAAGTGCCACATCACATGCGACCAGCCCCCCCACATGCACACAGAAAGTGCCACACCACATGCGACCAGCCCCCCCACATGCACACAGAAAGGTGCCACACCACATGCGACCAGCCCCCCCACATGCACAAAGAAAGGTGCCACATCACATGCGACCAGCCCCCCCACATGCACACAGAAAGTGCCACATCACATGCGACCAGCCCCCCCACATGCACACAGAAAGTGCCACATCACATGCGACCCGCCCCCCCACATGCACACAGAAAGTGCCACATCACATGCGACCAGCCCCCCCCCACGCACACAGAAAGGTGCCACATCACATGCGACCAGCCCCCCCACATGCACACAGAAAGTGCCACATCACATGCGACCAGCCCCCCCACATGCACACAGAAAGTGCCACACCACATGCGACCAGCCACGCCACATGCAGCCCAGCCACATCACATGCACACAGAAAGTGCCACACCACATGCGACCAGCCACATCACATGCGACCAGCCACGCCACATGCACACAGAAAGTGCCACACCACGTGCAGCCCATCCACGCCACATGCACACAGAAAGTGCCACACCACATGCGACCAGCCACGCCACATGCACACAGAAAATGCCACACCACATGCGACCAGCCACGCCACATGCACACAGAAAGTGCCACACCACATGCGACCAGCCACACCACATGCACACAGAAAGTGCCACATCACATGCGACCAGCCACGTCACATGCAGCCCAGCCACGCCACATGCACACAGAAAGTGCCACACCACATGTGACCAGCCACGCCACATGCAGCCCAGCCACATCACATGGGACCAGCCACAGAATGTGCCACATCACATGCGACCAGCCACGGAAAGTGCCACATCACATGCGACCAGCCACGCCACATGCACACAGAAAGTGCCACTCGGCGATGCAGGCACGAGCGCACGCCTTCTGGCTGCTTGCTTGTTCCCAAAGCCGCCGCAGCACAGCCTGCCAAAGCACAAGGCTGCTGCTGCAGCAGGGGCGGGACAGACCGTTCGCAGACGCCAAACCAGGTGGCCATTGCGAGTGCTTAGCCACGCATTCACACATAGTGTGCCAAGGAGCTGGGCATGAATGCGGTGGCCGGCACCGCTTGGCCTGCTGTTAGCACGCGCGGCAAGCAGGTGCCGTTCAAAAACGCGGGATTTGCTACAGCATGCTTTGTCAGCACCACGAAAAGACCAACAAACCCTGTCACGACAACAAACCCTGCCAGCACCAGGTGTGGTTCGTCAAAAATACAGTCAAGCGGCAGCGTCTTCCAGCTGCCACTGTGCGCCTTGTGCACTGACGATGCACGACCATATGCCAGACGGCAGTCACCGCCAAAGCGGCACTGCACAACGCGTGACAGTGTCGTCTGGCACGGTCCTGTTGGATACATGACAACATCATTTGCATCAAAAGCTGGGGGCAGTGAGCAGCAGCTGGCCTGCACCAAGAATCACAACATCCCACAAGCGTGTCGATGCGGGCTCACTTTGGTGGGGCAAGCAGCGGCTGCAACCTGTGCCCCGATTCGGCAGCGCGAGCGGCGGCTGAAGCTTCAGCTGCGGTGAAGGCAGCGGCTGCACCTTTGGCTGCAGTGCAAGCAGCGGTTGCAACCTGTGGTTCAGCAACCTGTGCTGTAGCGACCAACAGTGTGCATTCTGCTGCCCTGCGCTCAACTTCACCTTGTGCATTGGGATGCTGGCGACACGCGAGCTCATCCCTTGGACGCCATTCATCATGCTCGACGTGCAGCACGACATGCGCACATGCAGAGTGCAGGCCCTCAGGTCAGCAGGCCCGCAGGTCAGCAGGCCCACAGGACACAGGTCAGCAGGCCCACAGGTCAGCATGCCCACAGGTCAGCAGGCCGCCCCTTCAACAGCCGTGCCGCCGCGATGAAACGCACGATGCTGCTGCATGCGCCCAACCACAGGCTGAAGGGCAGCGCCACGCTGTCACGCACAGCCTGTTGGATCGTGCATCACACAGCATACGTTAAATAACAGTGCAGCAGTGGACAAACATCGCAAAGCATAGTTGAAGTTGGGTCAGCAAACTGGGTTCAGCATACTACTGCTGGGTTGCTGTCCGGAACGAGCAGCTGAGTTGTGTGCCCGCGCTTGGGGTCCGATACAAAGGTGTTCTGCACAGCAGCAGTGCCCGCATTGCGGCAGCTGTGTGGCTGCAGCGTGGTATGCCGCACGGCACAACGTGAATCAACCACTCCCCAGTTACTGCTGCCGCAGCATTGGGCAGCAGAGGATGCACAGCACACATCGCCAGTCATTCCACAACCTGACTTCGCCAAGCGAGACCAGCACACATGCATGACTCTTTCCATGAATGAAATGCGCGTTCCACCCACAGTCCGTCTGCATGACATTCAACAGCAGCAGCACGGCACTGCATGAGCAACAGCCAGCCACCAAAAGTTCTTGAATAGCTCCGCAGCTGCACTCTCCCCCAAGCAAGCCTCCTTCACCGGCAGTGGCCTTGCTCGCTTCGCTGCAGCTGTACTCGCTGTTGTGTCGGCAGCCGAGGTGTCACCCGTCGGCTGGTGCAGTTGACAACCCGGCTGGTGCAACTGAAAACCCGGCTGGTGCAGTTGAAACTCGGCTGCTGCTGAAGCTGTTGACGCCGGCAGTGCGGCAGCCATGCCGCCTGCTGTACCGGTGATTCCTGCGAGCTGCGGGGTTTCCTGCAAGCTGCCGAGTTTCCTGCAAGCTGCCGCATGCCCTGCAAGCTGCACTGCTTTACACCCGTTGTGATACCAGCAGCCGGCGGCTGCCTGCTCTGTCGCCGGCAGCACTGCCACCGCTGCTGGCAGCGCCCTGCGAAGGAGCAGCCATGCTGTACACCCTGTTGGCGGCAGCAGTAGCAGCAACAGCAGCGGCTCTACTAGTGGTAGCGCTGTTGGTGCCTGCGCCGCCCATCCTGCTGCTGCCGGCGCTGCCGCTGCCGCTGCTGGCAGCAGCTGCTGCCGGTGGCGGGCTGGCAACTGAGAGGAGGGCGGTGCTGCCCCTGCTGCCGGCGATGGGATTCTGCCGCAGCGTTGCTGCTCCTGCGGCGGCTGGCATGCTGCTGCTGCCGCCGCCCGCAGGCCGGACGGCCCCGCTGGTGCCCATGTTGGTGCGCGGGGCGGGCCTCAACACGGCAGCAGCAGCAGCTGCTGAGGGCACGTTTGCACGCCGCTGCACCACCGGCTGCGCCGGCAGCCCCATGTTCGTCCTAGCCGAAGGCTGGGGCCCATCTACATTCCTAGGACCGCCGATGTTGCGCTGGGCCGCCGCTGCTGCTGCTGCTGCTCCTGCGGGGCCCCCTTGCAGG
Source organism: Scenedesmus sp. NREL 46B-D3 (assembly GCA_014080715.1). NCBI lineage: Eukaryota > Viridiplantae > Chlorophyta > Chlorophyceae > Sphaeropleales > Scenedesmaceae > Scenedesmus > Scenedesmus sp. NREL 46B-D3. Next base: position 175,925 of record JACERP010000093.1, on the reverse strand, counting down.
GCGAGGCTGGGGTTCAGCTGCGGCGCAGAGCCGCTGGATGCGTAGAACGCGTCCCAGTTCCGCGTGCCCCGCTTCAGCTCCCATATGAGGTCGTCTGCGTAGCCTTTTGCGGCCCAGCTGTCAAAGGCGCCGTCGACGGTCTGGTTGTAGGGCGACGGCGTGAGCGTCACTGGAGCGCCCAGCAGCTGCACAGCGAGTGACACAGCAGTGCGCACACGGGCATGGGTGTCACTACAGTGCGCACACGGGCATGGGTGTCACTGCAGTGCGCACACGGGCATGGGTGTCACTACAGTGCGCACACGGGCATGGGTGTCACTGCAGTGCGCAGACGGGCATGGGTGTCACTGCAGTGCGCACACGGGCATGGGTGTCACTGCAGTGCGCACACGGGCATGGGTGTCACTACAGTGCGCACACGGGCATGAGTGTCATTGCAGTGCCCACACGGGCATGGGTGTCACTGCAGTGCGCACACGGGCATGGGTGTCACTACAGTGCGCACACGGGCATGGGTGTCACTACAGTGCGCAGACGGGCATGGGTGTCACTGCAGTGCGCACACGGGCAGGGGTGTCACTGCAGTGCGCACACGGGCATGGGTATCACTGCAGTGCGCACACGGGCATGGGTGTCACTGCAGTGCGCACACGGGCATGGGTGTCCCTACAGTGCGCACACGGGCATGGGTGTCACTACAGTGCGCACACGGGCATGGGTGTCACTACAGTGCGCACACTGGCATGGGTGTCACTGCAGTGCGCACACGGGCATGGGTGTCCCTGCAGTGCGCACGCGGGCATGGGTATCACTACAGTGCGCACACGGGCATGGGTGTCACTACAGTGCGCACACGGGCATGGGTGTCACTACAGTGCGCACACGGGCATGGGTGTCGCTACAGTGCGCACACGAGCATGGGTATCACTGCAGTGCGCACACGGGCATGGGTGCCGCTGCAGTGCGCGTGCATATCAAGTGAAAGTTTGTGACAAGCAGCAAGGCATGCAAGATGCAACAAAGCATGGTCCAAGAGTAGGGGGGTGGTCTCTTGGCTGATCGCTGCCAGGGCGCTGACAAGCTACATGGTGACACACGGCCGGGGTGGCGGGCGCGAGCGACACCTCACTAGCCAGGGGTACGCGGGTGCGATCGACACAGGAGCAAGCAAGCAGGAGGGTAGCATGATGCCGCCCAGCACTTTCGCAGGTGTAACCTGTGGATGCCACATGTTGCGCACACACGAGTGACACCGGCCTGGTAACACATGCCCAGCCGGTGACAGCATTCCGTCAAATTTCAGTGAGAAGGTGCTGTGGGGAGTTGGTCGCGGGGTGCGGCGCAAGGCTGTGGTGCTGCTACTGGCCAGGCACGAGCTTCAGCACATGCGGGCAACTCAGATGCGTGCAGGTGACACATGCTGGCGACTCAGATGCGTGCGGGTGACACATGCGGGTGACTCAGATGCGTGCGGGTGACACATGCGGGTGACTCAAATGCATGCGGGTGACACATGAAGGCAGGTGGGGTGCACCAGGCGCCGCACCCCGTCCACGCCAACCACCCCTAAAACAACCCCAGGCACGCCACTGAACCACAGCGTCACCCCAAGTCCGCGCGCACCTGCTCGTAATAGCCCGCCATGGCCGCCACCCGGTAGTCCTCCCGAAAGTTGCCGCCGATGCTCATGTTGGCGGGGTCGACCCAGAAGAAGCCGCACCACTGGTCGTAGTTCCCCGGCAGCCGCGCGCCCTGCGGGTCTGAGATCTTGTTGCCGAACAGGTCGGCGTCGGACGCGGGCCCGCCGGGCTCCTTCCAGCTCCAGAAGCCCGTCGCGTCCTTGCGGATCGCGTGGAAGTCCTCGCGCCAGCAGTGGTAGGGGTTGCAGGCGGCGGCGCGCGCCAGCAGGCCGATGTAGTGCCCGGAGGCCGGCTGCGTGGTCAGCGCGGTCTGGCGCGGCACCAGGCGCGCGCCGTCTGCGGCGCGGCAGCAAAGCAGGCGGGCGCGAGGTCAGCAGGAGGAAGCAAGGTGGGCGTGTGCATGCAGTGCACATAGGCCGGCTGCCTGGTCAGCACGGTATGGCGCGGACACCAGGAGCGAGCCGTCTGCGGCGCAGCAGCATAGGAGGAGCGGCACGCCATGAAGGTGACTCCGCCGCTTACCCCAAAGCAAGACGCAGATCCAGCACAGGAGGAGCAAGCAGCTCTGGAGGACATGGAGCAGCAGATCAACATCCTGCAAACAGACATCTGCCTGCTTGCAGGCTGTTGATCTGTTGCTCCATGTCCTCCGGCGCTGCTCGCTCCTCCTGTGCTAGTCCTGCCTCTTGCTTTGGGGTCAGCGGCAGATCGCACCTCCATGGCAGGTGCAAGGTCAGCAGGAGAAAGCAAGGTGGGCGTGTGCATGCAGTGCACAAAGGCCGGCTGCCTTGTCAGCGGCGGTCTGGCGCGGCACCAGGCGCGCGCCGTCTGCGGCGCAGCAGCAAAGGAGGTGCGGCAAGCAGGCGGGCAAGGTCATTGCGTGGCAGCAAGTTGGGCGTGTTTGTGCAGTGCTTGCTGGCAACTGCGTGGTTGGCGCGCTGTGACGCATGCACAAACCTTGAAGCGTTATTATACTTCTTTAATGTGTACCGTATTGCTCCTAATGTTTTCCAAAATACATAACTCAAAACGGCTTTCCGGCAAAAGACTTAAAAACCCAAATAAGTAGTTTTTGGCTTCCGGCAATACCAATCAAAAACCCTAGATATGTTCCCTGGCTTACAAGTTTGCGTACATTGCCCTCGATCGGAGATGATATCGCATTGTTATGCATAAACGCACAGAGTCCTAGACATCGCAAACCCCTTACCGAGCTGTCTGGGTGCCGTGTCGTGATGAGATGCCTGCTGGCAAGCTTCCTGTCATGCATGTTGCATGTAACAGTGAGCTGGCAACAGCATTAACGCGTTGCTGATGCCCACAGCCTGGTGCAGAGAATTCAGCCAAGTGCAGTGGCATGGTTACACGCCTCAGCAATAATGTTTTTGTTCGCCAATTCAGTGCCGGCAAAACATTATAAACTGCCAAAAAATACCATGCCAGCTTCCCAGCAAACATAATATATTCCAACAAAACCTGCCGGCTCCCGGCAAAATATATTAGCGGAAATCATTATGAGCAATACGGTATAACGTGTGATTCTTTATTGTGTATAAAGTGTGATCAAAAAAAGCTATATAACAACGGATAGAGAAGGAATCAAACCAATCACCGCTGGTGCACAATCTGCAGCCCAACAGCAAGGCAGGACTTGATGCCAGTGGGCTCCGAGAAGGGTGGACGTGTTCCTTCAACAAGGAGACAGCCAGTACCCTGCCATTGCTGCACTGATCTTCCCCGCCAGCGCTGTACTGATGTACCGTGCCGATGCTGCTGCCCTGGTAAAAAGATAAATTTGCGTCACACCGACGGGCTTGCACTTTCAGTGCAACAACCTATGATCCTATGTGGAATTCGGCACACCGGACCTTCACCAGCGGCCCACCTGCTAGCGCAGCAGCACGGATGACGTCGCAGCTTGGCGTCGCCGGCACGCCTGCGCTGCCGCTGCTCAAGAGGTTGGATCCGCCTGGTATGCAGAAGCCTCCCTTGTAGACGTTGAGCGCGTAGCAGTAGCAGTTTGAGTTGGTGCGCCAGTCACCTGCAGCAGCAGCAGCAGCAGCAGCAGCAGCAGCAGCAGCAGCAGCAGCAGCAGCAGCAGCAGCAGCAGCAGCAGAAGCAGCAGCAGAAGCAGCAGGGTGAAGACGTGGCAGCCAGCAGCTGTCACAGTGTGAATGTGTCAGTCGTGGGCGGTCAGTAGAGCAGTAGGTCGAGGTGGGTCGATTGCCGCAACCAGGCCATGCAACCGGCACTCGACACAGCTGGCCACGCCAAATGCAGCTGGCATATCTTACACAGCCGGCCACGCCAACTGCAGCTGGCATACCTTACACAGCCGGCCACACCAAGTGCAGCTGGTATGTCTTGCACAGCTGGCTGCACCAACTGCAGCTGGCATACCTAAGCAACTTGCCACGCCAGCTGCAGCTGGCATTTGTGACGCAGCTGGCCTGTCACACAGAGCTGACCACGCCAACGGCAGCTGGCGTGTCTTACGCAGTTGGCTACACCAACTGCAGCTGGCATATCACACGCAACTGGCCACACCAACTGCAGCTGGTCTATCATACACAGCTATCAGCAGAATCTTACGCAGCTGGCCAGACCAGATGCAGCTGGCCATGACAGTCTCAACTGACCACACCACCATAAGCCGAACATTTGATGTTCATGAACATGCGTCCCTTCAGTACTAAATCGTTTAGCAGCCAACAACATCGATTCCACAAAATCAATGACTGCTTCCGTCAGTCCAATACACCGGTCTGTCATACAGGCCAACCATCAACCAACCATCAAATCCTTGTACGACACAGTCACGGCTGCATTGGGAAAAGGCTGAACAGCCCACGTCACCAAGACCGAATCAGACACCACAGACAAAGATGCGCACACAAGAAACACATGCACACACTCAGCCAAACGCACACAGCCACTCGCACACGCAGCCACGGATACATGGCACGCACACAGTCACAAATGCAGGCCCACTCAGTCGCGCATGCACGCACGCACGCGCAGTCGCACACACATACCCATGCAGTCACGCACGCACGCACACGCGCAATCACACACACGCACCCAGGCAGTCACGCACGCACGCACGCACACGCGCACGCACACATGCACCCAAGCAGTCACGCACGCACGCACACACATGCGCACGCACCCACGCACGCAATCACGCACGCACGCACGCACGCGCAGTCGCACACACATACCCATGCAGTCACGCACGAACGCACACGCGCACGCACACATGCACCCATGCAGTCACGCACACGCGCTGTCACACACACGCACCCATGCAGTCGTGCACACACACACACGCGCACGCACACGCGCACGCATGCAGTCACGCACGCACCCATGCAATCTTGCACGCACGCACGCGCAGTCACACACAAGCACATATGCAGTCACGCACGCACGCACGCACAAGCGCACGCGCACCCAGGCAGTCACGCGCGCACGCACACGCGCAGTAGCAAACACGCACGCATGCAGTCACGCAGTCACGCGCACGCACGCACGCACTCGCGCAGTCGCACACACGCACGCACGCTGTCACTCCCGCACGCACATACGCACCCATGCAGTCACGCACGCACGCACGCACGCACGCAGTCGCACGCACGCACGCACGCAGTAGCAAACACGCACGCATGCAGTCACGCAGTCACGCACGCAGTCACGCACGCAGTCACGCACGCAGTCGTAAACACGCACCCATGCAGTCACGCACGCACACGCAGTCGCACCCGCGCACCCGCGCCCGTGCCCGCGCCCCCACGCCCGCACGCCCGCACGCACGCATGCTGTCACGCACGCACGCACGCACACGTGTACGCACGCACGCGCCATGCAGTCACGCACGCATGCACACGCGCAGTCGCACACAAGCACGCATGCAGTCACGCACGCACGCACACGCACACGCACACACGCACCCATGCAGTCACACACACACGCACGCGAAGTCACACACACGCACCCAGGCAGTCACGCACGCACGCATGCAAGCAGTCACATGCATACACCCTCAGTCACACACACGCACGCATGCGCACGCACGCAGTCACAAATGCATGCGCACTTGGTCGCGCACACATGCGCGCACGCATGCAGTCATGCACGCACGCACACGCAAACGCAAGCAGTCACATGCACATACACTCGGTCATGCGCATGCATGCAGTCACGCAGTCACACGCGAACGCAGTCGCAAATGCACGCGCACTCAGTCGCGCACACATGCGCGCAGCCACGCGCACACACAGCCACGCATGCAGTCACATGCACACACACTCGGTCAAACGCACACGCACGCATGAACACATGCAGTCACGCAGTCACATGCGCACGCAGGCAGTCATAAATGCACGCACGCACGCAGCCACGAACCCACGCAGCCCACGCGCAGGCACGCAGTCACAAAAGCATGCACACATGCAGTCGCGAGCACATGCACGCACGCATCCACATGAACAGCCCACATGCAGACACACTCAGTCAAACACACACGCGCACGCAGTCAGTCACATGCAGACGCACTTGGTAGAAAGCACACGCTCACAGCCGCACGCACACACGCAGCCACGCATGCATTCACAACCACACCCGCAGTCGCACACACGAACGCAAACAATCACGCACACACGCACGAGCCCTGAGTCGCCTCCACATGCACGCACGCCTCCACATGCCTCCACATGCACAAGCCTCCACGTGCCTCCACATGAGTCCACGTGCAGCCTCCACATGCCTCCACATGCACAAGCCACGTCACCACAACAGGCTCAGACACCATGGACAAGGCAGCGCACGCACCTGCACATGCGCACGCACACGTAGTCACGCACGCACGCACGCACACACGCGCAGCCACGCGTACATGCAGCCACACACGCAGCCACGACCACACACGCATGGTCGCACGCACGCACGCACGCAGCCACAACCACACACGCAGTCGCACACACGAACGCACGCAGCCACGCGCAGTCACCACCACGCAAGCAGTCAGAACCACACACGCTCGACTGAACTACCCTCCTACAGAATGTTGCCCACCAACGCGCACCAGGTGTGTGCCGCTGCTGCCTCACCTGGCTTCTTTATCCAGTACGCATAGCTGCCGTTCGCGTACTGCTTGAAGAAGCACGCCTCCAGCGGCACGCTTGCTGGGTCCGTGCTGTCGAAGCCCTCGCTGCTGCACTTGCCCATGTTGATGATCTCATACTCCTGCTGCTGCGCCAGCGTTATCAGGGACATGTGCATGCGGAACGCCTGGTTCCATTTCTGGAGCTCCAGCCGCGGCACGTCCGGAGGCGCAGCTGCCACCACTGCCGCTGTCGCTGCCGCTGCCGCTGCTGCTGGCGGGCCTGCAGGAGCTGCCGCTGCCGCTGCTGCTGCTGGCAAGCCTGCAGGAGCTGCCGCCGCCGCCGCTGCTGCTGTTGCTGCTGCTGCTGCTGCTGCTGGTAAGCCTGCAGGAGCCGGCGATGGTGCGGCTGCTACTGGCTGCAGCGCCGAGAGCGCGAGTACGCAGCCCAGCAGCAGCAGCAGCATCGGCAGAGCCCGGCAGCTGGTGGGTGACGGAGCTCCGAAGCAGCGCTGCTGCTGCCGCTGTTGCTGCTGCTGCTGCTGCTTGTGTCGTAGGCAGCCCTGTGACGCTGATGTGGCAGCTGAGCCTGCATGCTGCCGCCTGGGCTGCTGCAGCGGCCTGAGGCAGCGGTGTGCTGCTGCCTCAAGCATGACAGCCAGCGCCTGTGAGCTGCTATTGATGTTGCGTTTTGCTGCCGCCGCTGCTGCTGCTGCTGCCCATGTGCAAGAGCTGCAGCTGGCTCTGCTGCTGTTCCTGCCAAGGTGGTAGCAGTGACAAATCGAACACGTGTGCAGGCAAACAGCAGCAAGCCTTGTACCAGTTTCCTTGCAGGCAGCACCTGCTTGCCTGAATCCTCCTACAAAACAGTGTTGGCATGACGGGGTCTGCGTAACGGCCCAGACTGCACAGAGTCACTACATATAGAACAGCTCCACCACCACCAAGCCTGGTTACGCTGCTGCTGCCGTGGCTGCAAGCCTGACGCAGCGGGTCTGGAAGTGCTTCCAAGTGAAATGATGCATGGTGCGACGCATGCAAGGGACTTGCAGCGGGGCCGCTGCATGCTGCTCGGTCCAGACGATACAAGCAGGCAACCACGCCGTGTGCCAAGCGGAGCTGCGAGCCCCAAAAGGCTCGTAGTGACTGTTGCCAATGGCGATGGTATGCTTGAGATGTGACGGCGCTCACCTGGGTTGTTGTGAGGACCAATGCTGGCTTGCTGCTTGCGGGCGAGCAGCTGTCGAGCAATACGGCTGTCTTGCAATGAGGTACTAAGAGAGAAAGAAAAGGTTCCGTGCGACCGAACAGATGCTTGACCGTGATCAGGCCGATGAGCTGTCTCTCCCGGCGATGGTGCAGTGATGGGTTCTCAATCACACGAGCCTTGAGGCAGTCGTTCTTATTGTTAAATGGTTTTGGGCTGCGGACAGATGCCTTCACGGTGAGTCTGGCGCATACTTGCAAGGCACTGGTATGGGACTGGTCAGACAGTGCGTAACAGGCACACCAATGAGTCAACCGGCCACTCGCGTTGCACTTGCCTGATATTGTAAGACATATGACATATGATGACTATATGCGGGGGCTGCGCAGCTGCGGTGGTGCATCGAGACTGCCAGGCACAGGTCTACAACACGGAAAGTGACTTGCCTTGACCAGGAATTTGACCTTCTCAAACAGCACCTGCCGAACCTGCAAACCGCGCCGCGCACACAAGCACTTTCAAGCCATAATGCTAAATCCACCCGTTGTCTTACTTCATAGCCAGGAGCTGCATTGCAGAGGTAGCAGGTGACAAGCAATGTGCCTACTTATGCTTTTCTACAACGTGCTACACCACAGGTGACGGTCGTCATCATGATCATCACCACATTGCCATTCAAGCCATGACATCAAGCCATCGGCCCCGCGCCCCACCGGCGACGGCCAGTGACCTGCGCATGCTGGGCTCAAACACATGTACAGCATGTTGGCAGCTGCAAATTTGGAGGTCTGAACCTGCCACGCAACAGAGCTTGGTCCCAACACACCCAGCACTCAGTACCGTGCATAATGCGCACACCACACGACTGCATCACGGCTGCAGTACGTCATGCGTGCCATCACTGATGTGCGACACATGGCAACCATGGCATCAGCTTTGTCACGCAACTGCGTGTGTGCACAGACACACGCGCGCCTGAGTGCCAAGCAACAATGCAGAGCCGGAGAACGGCTCAGAGGCTGACCTGACTTCCCTGCTGGTCCTCCAAGACATGCACATGCTGTCAGCTTTGATGCGCCTCTTGTGTCATCATGCAGGCACCCATTTCACCACAATGGCACGTGATTGGCAGTGCTCTGAGGCTCTTTGTGCATGCGCACACGCGACGCGCACGGCGCACTTGAGCGCCAGCCGACCACCACGCCAGCACATGACCGTCCAGAAGCGGCTGATTGTATGCAGACCTCAAGCAGCAGCCGCAGCAGCAGCAGCAGCCGCAGCAATTGCTGCTGCTGTGGCTCAACCCCAGGCCATGCGGCTCTCCCAGCTCCCACCATGCTGCCGCCCCCACGATCTCAGCACTTGCTGCCAGCTCTACGACGCCGCTGCTGCTGCTGCTGCTGCCGCCAGCCGCTTTCAAGCCTGCTGCGCCACGCTTACGCAGACGGCCCTTGACCATACGGCGCCTGTGCACGCCAGCCGCCGCTTAGCAGGAGCTGAGGCATCCAGCATGCTGGCTTGAAACCGGTGACCTCGAATCCAGCTGCTGCCGGTGCAAGTCCGGTGTGCTCCAGGCCGCGCATGCTCGGCTGCCATGAAGCTGGCCGCTGCTGCTGTGCCCCTGTCCCCACGCTTACGCAGACAGCGCTAGACCATCTATGGCGCCTGTACACGCCATGGCTAGGCTTGGCTGCTTCGCCCTTGGCACGGCCGGTATGCAGCAACTAAGGGTCATCCTCAGCTGACAAAGGGGGTGCCTGGGCAAGGCGCTCGCCAGCCGCACCGCGCATGCCCAGCCAGCCGAAGCTTCACCTGCCACGAGGCTGGCCGCTGCTGCTGTGCCTGTGGCCGCCGCCCTGGCTGCTGCCGCTGCCGCTGCGCGGTTGCTGCTGCTGCTGGCGCTCCTGCTGCTGCTGCCGCTTCATGCGCGTCGCCGCCAGCAGCCGGGCGTCCTCGTCGCGCCGCGCCGCTGCTGCCTGCTCATCCTCCTGCAGTGCGGCACACAGACATAGGCGTATATACAAAGGGTTTCTACAAACGTACATGCGGACATGAGCAACACGCGATTGCCAAAATCGTGTTGCATTTCATGCAGCCACCAACTCTGCTTGCTCTGGTCGGCATGCGCTGGAGGTTGTGCTCCGCTCCACCGCGTATGGAACAGCTGTGCACGCCATGCCTGCCCCGCATGCCATGCTCAAGTATAATCAACAAATGGGTGACGTGTTGGTGACGCCATGCTCAACGCACGGCGGGTTGAACCCAACAACGCTGCCCTGCCCGCCTTCCTCCTCATACATCTCCTGAGGTCAGCAAGTGCTGGAGGTTCGAGTCCGCCAAACCTAGCGTGCAGCGGCTGTGTGCACCCCATGTCTGCTTCACATGCCATGCTCAACCCCAAACCCTAGACCACGCCACCCCCCCCCCCACCTCGCCCTCCTCCTCATCAAACTCTTCCATGACCATCTTCTCCAGGCCGATGAGGAACTCCTTGAAGCTGATGCCATGCTCAACGCAAAACCCTAGATCATGCCGCCCGCCCCACCGCGCCCTCCTCCTCATCAAACTCCTCCATGCTTAAGTGCATATAACAAATGGGTGACGTGTTGGTGACGCGATGCTCAACGCAAAACCCTAGATCACGCCGCCCGCCCCACCTCGCCCTCCTCCTCATCAAACTCCTCATGCTTAAGTGCATATAACAAATGGGTGACGTGTTGGTGATGCGATGCTCAATCCCAAACGCTAAACCACGCCACCCGCCCCACCTCGCCCTCCTCCTCATCAAACTCCTCCATGCTTAAGTGCACATAAAAAATCGGTGACGTGTTGGTGACGCGATGCTCAACGCAAAACCCTAGATCACGCCACCTGCCCCACCTCGCCCTCCTCCTCATCAAACTCCTCCATGCTGAAGTGCATATAACAAATGGGTGACGTGTTGGTGACGCGATGCTCAACGCAAAACCCTAGATCACGCCACCCGCCCCACCTCGCCCTCCTCCTCATCAAACTCCTCCATGCTTAAGTGCACATAAAAAATGGGTGACGTGTTGGTGACGCGATGCTCAACGCAAAACCCTAGATCACGCCACCTGCCCCACCTCGCCATCCTCCTCATCAAACTCCTCCATGCTGAAGTGCATATAACAAATGGGTGACGTGTTGGTGACGTGATGCTGAACGCAAAACCCTAGATCACGCCACCCGCCCCACCTCGCCCTCCTCCTCATCAAACTCCTCCATGCTTAAGTGCATATAACAAATGGGTGACGTGTTGGTGACGCGATGCTCAAAGCAAAACCCTAGATCACGCCACCCGCCCCACCTCGCCCTCCTCCTCATCAAACTCCTCCATGACCATCTTCTCCAGGCCGATCAGGAACTCCTTGAAGCTGACGCCATGCTCAACCCCAAACCCTAAACCATGCCACCCGCCCTACCTCGCCCTCCTCCTCATCAAACTCTTCCATGACCATCTTCTCCAGGCCGATGAGGAACTCCTTAAAGCTGATGCCGCCGCTGCCGTCAAAGTCCAGCTGCGCAAACAGCCTGTCGCTCAGCGCCTTGGTCGTCCTGCGGGCGCACGCCAGCGGGGCGGCGGCAGCGTGCCAGCAAGGCAGTGTGGTTCATGTCAGCAAAGCAGCGGGTGCATGCCAGCAAGGCAGTGCGGTGCATGCAGCCAAAGTCCAATTGCGCAAACAGCCTGTTGCTCAGCGCCTTGGTCGTCCTGCGGGCGCACGCCAGCAGGGCAGCGGCAGAGCGTGCCAGCAAGGCAGTGTGGTGCATGCCAGCAAGGCAGTAAGTGAATGCCAGCAAGGCAGTGCGGTGCATGCCGTCAAAGCCCAGCTGCGCAAACAGCCTGTCGCTCAGCGCCTTGGTCGTCCTGTGGGCGCACGCCAGCAGGGCGGCGGCGGCGCGTGCTAGCAAGGCAGTGGGCGCATGCCGCGGCGCTGCTCCGCGGCGCAGCGAGCACACACCATGGCGCTGCTCTGTGGCCTGCTAAGTAGCGTTGTGCAAGCTGTGCGCAGAGGTGGATGCTGCAAGCTCAAGGTGGCTGCAGGCTGCTGCCTTGTCCGTCTGCAAATGCCGCGGCAGCATGTTGCAGGGGGGTACTGAACGAAAACTTAAACGAAGGCCTGCGCACCTGCCGGGCGTGTTGGTGGTGCACACCGCGTTTTGCACCTGCCCTAGTGCCAGCCCCTGGTGCCAACCCACCTGCCGGGCGTGTTGGTGGTGCACACCGCGTTTTGCACCTGCCCTAGTGCCAGCCCCTGGTGCCAACCCACCTGCCGGGCGTGTTGGTGGTGCACACCGCGTTTTGCACCTGCCCTAGTGCCAGCCCCTGGTGCCAACCCACCTGCCGGGCGTGTTGGTGGTGCACACCGCGTTTTGCACCTGCCCTAGTGCCAGCCCCTGGTGCCAACCCACCTGCCGGGCGTGTTGGTGGTGCACACCGCGTTTTGCACCTGCCCTAGTGCCAGCCCCTAGTGCCAACCCACCTGCCGGGCGTGTTGGTGGTGCACACCGCGTTTTGCACCTGCCCTAGTGCCAGCCCCTGGTGCCAACCCACCTGCCGGGCGTGTTGGTGGTGCACACCGCGTTTTGCACCTGCCCTAGTGCCAGCCCCTGGTGCCAACCCACCTGCCGGGCGTGTTGGTGGTGCACACCGCGTTTTGCACCTGCCCTAGTGCCAGCCCCTGGTGCCAACCCACCTGCCGGGCGTGTTGGTGGTGCACACCGCGTTTTGCACCTGCCCTAGTGCCAGCCCCTGGTGCCAACCCACCTGCCGGGCGTGTTGGTGGTGCACAGCGCGTTCTGCACCTGCCCTAGTGCCAACCCCTGGTGCCAACCCACCTGCCGGGCGTGTTGGTGGTGCACAGCGCGTTCTGCACCTCCTCCTTCTCCAGGTAGCCGTGCGCCGACGCGTCGAAGCAGCAGAAGGCGTCCTCCACGATCTCCAGCGTGGTGCTGCGCGGGCACAGGCGACAGCAGCAGCAGCAGCAGCAGCAGCAGCAGCAATAGCAGCAGCAGCAATAGCAGCAGCAGCAGCAGCAGCAATAGCAGCAGCAGCAGCAGCAGCAGCAGCAGCAGCAGAGATTTAGTGAGCAGCAGCAGTGGTGTTGCACGGACACAGGCGGCAGCAAAACGCGCCGACGGCAGGGTGGGCCGGTGGGCAAGCGGGGCGGTAAGGAGGTACCAGGAGTCACATGTCGGCCTTGCAACAGGAGTCACATGTCTGCTGCTGCTGCTGCTGCTGCTGCTGCTGCTGCCGCTGCTGCTGCTGCTGCTGCTGCTGCTGCTGCTGCTGCTGCTGCTGCTGCTCCTGTTGCTGCTCCTGCTGCTGCTGCTGCTGCTGCTGCTGCTGCCACTGCCGCTGCCGCTGCCGCTACCGCTGCCGCAGCTGCTGCTGTTGTTGCGGCTGCTGCTGCTGCTGCTCACCGCACCTCTGCCACTGCTGCTGCTGCTGCTGCTGCTGCTGCTGCTGCTGCTCACCACATCTCTGCTGCTGCTGCTTCTGCTGCTCATTGAATCTTTGCTGCTGCTGCTGCTGCTGCTGCTGCTGCTGCTGCTGCTGCTGCTGCTGCTGCTGCTGCTGCTCATGCTGCTGCTGCTGCTGCTGCTGCTCACCAAATCTCTGGCGGCAGCGCTGCGGCGCGCTCTGGTGACAGCAGGTGCACCACCACAAACACCAGCACAAACTCAAACACATCTGCACCCCACGCAGCAAGCAGCAGCAGCAGCAGCAGCAGCCACGCAGATGGCGTCAGCGCCAAGTTGGTGCACCGCTGTCATGCTGTGTGTGGCCGTTTGGCATCCAGCATGCTTGCTTCATCCCGCGCTGCATCTGCTGCATCGACAACGCCGCTCCCGTGTCCCGCGACAGTAGTGTCGCGTCAGGTGCGGACAGCATCCTTCCAAGCTTTCTCGCAAGCATGCTGCCAGTTTTTAATCCCACCAAACAACACTGACAAGCTGCGGCGGTGCCTGCTGCTCGTCCTGCAAGCACCATCGACCGCCGCAGCACCATGCCGGCACCCTCACAAGCTCAGCGGTGCCCGCTGCTCGTCCTGCAAGCACCACTGGCCTCCGCAGCACCGTGCCGGCACGCTGACAAGCTGCGGCGGTGCCCGCTGCTGGTGTTGCAGGACACTAGTGACACGCTTGATGTCCCAGGCTGTGCCTTGCATGGCCACTGCATGCAACAACCCTTGCCGCTGCGGCGGTGCCTGTTGCTGGTCCTGCTGTGCGCTGTGCCACGCATGACCACTGCATGCAACAACCCTTGCCACTGTGCCGGTGCCTGCTGCCGCTCCTGTTGGAAGCTATCGAAGCAGCGCTGGTTCTAGACAGCGTCGGCGGGAGCGTGGCTGTACAGCAGCAAGGCACGGCTGACTCGTTACGGAGACGGCCGCCGCAGCTGCACATGCACCACGCGGCCGCCGCCAGCGGCAGCAGCAGCGCAACTTGGGCTGATGCGGTGGCTGCTGCTGTGCGCTGTGCCACGGCCACGGCCACGCACCAATCTTGGTGCTGTGGTCGATTCTGGTGCTGCAGGACGCATTGTGACACGCTCGCTGCGCGCTGGTGCAAGACATGCACGACGCGCATCGCCACGCACCTATCTTGGTGCTGTGGTCGATGTCGGCTGCATCAAAGACGTTGGTCAGGTCCTGCAAGCTCATGTCCAGGCCCAGCTTATGCGCCTGCAGGAAAACCGGGAAAGCAGCACAGCAGTGTGGCACAGCAGAAGCACCATTTGTCTGGGGCTTGTTTGGGGAGCTGAGGGGTGGTGCGGGTTAGATTGAAAGGGGTGTACGAATGACCCGCGAGGCATGGCAGGTCTCAAAGCACCCTGCTTGCAGAGGTTGGGCCTGCAGTACACGCCGCAAAGGAGCACAGCAGTGTTTACACGTATGGCATGGCAGAACTCAGAGCACCCTGCTTGGCCAGCTGCACACATCAGGCTGGTGGCTTGGCGCAAGTTGACGGCTTTGAACCTGGCATCATGCCAGTGGTGCGTTCCTGGCAGCTTGCATGCCAGTTGCTTGCCTCCTGCAGGCACCATGCTGCTGCTGCTGCTGCTGCTGCTGCTGCTGCTGCTGCTACTGCGGCTGCTGCTGCTGCTGCTGTGCACAGCCTGCACACCCCACCTGGCACCCTGCTGCTGCTGCTGCTGCTGCTGCTAATGTGCACCAACCTGGCACCCTATTGCTGCTGCTGCTGCTGCTGCTGCGCACCTGGCTGGTGAACTCTCGCAGGTCTATGACGCGGTCCCCGTTGAGGTCCAGCATGTCGAAGTACTTGCGCACTTTCCTGAAGCCAGCAGCCATCTGCAGCAACGCAGAGGGTGCAGCAGCAGCAGAAGCAGCAGAAGCAGCATGCGGGGTGGCTGTACCACCGTGGGTGGACCAGTAAGTCGTACTGCTGGCGCACTTCTCTACAGCCGACATCCAGCGGCAGCAGTCGAGCAGCGGCACACCAGCAACAGCCCGCACGCAGCATCCGCAGCATCAGTGGTGGAACAGGGAGCTGGCTTGGCATGGGGAGAGTGGCAGGCAGTGTGGCCTGTGTGCTTGCAGGACAGTGTCTTTGGAAGCAACTAGGGTTTGTGCAGGGTCAGCCTGCTGCGGGCGCGACTCCTGCAGCTGCTGGACGCATGGCTTGCTACATGTGTCATTTACAATTATTGTAAACTGGTAGATGTGGCTGCTGTAGATTCAGTGGCATAAGCACTGGTGCATGCTGCTAGCTGCATGTGCTGTGCTGTTGTTGAAAAGCATGCCTTGCTGGAGCACAGCTCGCGCTGCTTGAACGGTGCTGAGGTCTTGAGCATTACTGAACATGAGAGATCTGCCTAAATTCATGCTACGTTGTTTGTAACATCACCATCCACGCTTCAACAGACGAAGCCAGGTCAACAACAGCACCAACTAGGAAGCACATCTGGTCAACAGTACCGGCTGTCCTGCAAGTCTGTACGATGTGTCGGCATTCAAGCACGTGTAACCGCATATTTAAGCAGATCTCACCTTGGGGAACTTCAGCAGCAGCTCGTTAAACGTCAGGCCCTTCAGGTTTCGCTGCTTTTTTGCCTCCACCAACGCCTGCAGCAGTGCTGCATCTATGGGGTTGGCAGCGCGGGATGAACAGCTCCCCATGGCTCAAGCTCCCGCCAAAGCCTTCTATGAGCTCGTGGGAGGCCGCTGCTCGGCGAGAAGTGGCCAAGCGCGCCTTGCAGTGTTTCGAGTGCTGGCAGGTCCCGCAGTGCGAGTTGATGTAAGAGCAACAGCTTGCAACCTCTCTTCGTTATAATGAGCACGCAAATTTCAAATTACAAACTTCCTAGCAGGCGTTCTTGTTTGGTGCACAATGTTGTTCAAGTAGGGCTTGCTGTGGCAAGTTGCAGATGTACGATTAGTTTAATGTGTGCAGTCACTAAGTTTGATGGCGATGATGCCATATCATATGGCTCGTATACGCTGGGAGTAAAACATGATTGACAATACTAGAGAACCCGAGAACAGCCTGCCAGGGTTTTCCTGTGAGCCAACTGGCTGCTGCCCGCTTTCTTAGGATATCTTGTCTTGAAATGCATCCGTCGGCTCTTGCAGCGCACCTCACTGAGCTGCTTATGGTGTGATTCAAGAATCAACAGCAGCAGCACACCAGCACCTGTGAAGCAGCCCAGCGCCGTACACAAGCACAGTCATGTCTAGCACAGCGCTACACTCAGAAAAGGAGACACATTGTCAGCCGCAGCAACAGCACACGCCTGAGGATGCTGTTGTTGCTGCCAGCAGCAGTGCTGCAGGCGTGTGGGCTGGACTGACAGAAGTGGAGCGCACTTCGCTGCTGGTGGCGTTTGCCAGGTGAGCAGCAGCCCTGTATCTGCACAAGGAAAAATGACGACAGGTTGTGTCATTGCCTGGGCGTGGAAGCAACAGGCGACGCGTGCATCATTGCTGCTGTGCTTCTGTGCAGGCTGCCATCCTTGCGATACTGTTTGCGGACACGTAACACACACATCTGGTGCATCATGTACCTTGATGCTGCGTGTTTGTGTAGACAGAATCCTGCAGTTATTGCTGGATTCTAGTCCAAAATAGCGTGTCCTGCCCACATGCTATCTTGTGATAGCGGATTTGTGCAGGCCCTCGCCTCCATTCTATGTGCAAGTGTACACAGCGCCTCACCAGAACGCCTTTGCTGTCATGTCTTCAGCTACAATTGTACTGCCTGTCAGGTCAACTGCATGCCTGAGGCTGTGACACTGACCGACCGCAAAATCTCAATATACCTTAAACCTCCTAACCCCAGCAGGTTTGTATGCGGCAGGGGGGCGCAGCAGCTGCATGGCAGTACCCCTTCCCCCTCCCCCCTACAGAGTACACACTGCTGAGCAACCTCGCCAAAGCAGCACGTACTGCCGTCTGACTTACTTGTACTGCCTGTACTGCCTGTGGCAGGTGGCAGGGCGCGCAGCAGCATGCGTGGCCTGACGGCAGCCCCTGGTACACAGATCCACTGGGGGCCTACTTTGTGCGCAGCTGCATCCCGACAGAAGCGCAGCAGCGCATGCTGGACTGGGCAAAACAGGTGAAGCAAAAGGCAGTACAGGCAGTACATGCGTGCACCTGCTTTCCCGCCGCAGCGCAGCAACATAGGACTGAGACTTCGCATGCATCTGGGTGGACCTAAAACAGTCGTTGTATTGTGCGCTCATCTTATCTACCGTCTCAGATGGTGACTGGACCCACTTGTAACTGCTCTGTCCCTCTCTCAAAACATAAGCATCATACGCAGTACATGTTCAGCTTGAGGCTGTGCAAGGCGGTACAGAGTATGCCGGTGCCCGAGTAACTTTCAACTTGTAATCAATATAGGCAGTACATGTTCAGCTTGAGGCTGTGCAAGGCGGTACAGAGCATGTTGGTGCAAGAGTGTGCAGCTGCATTTGCTCCTACAGCAGCGGTGCAATGTGAACTGGACAAGCAATGTACAGCTTTATTCAAAGGCGTTATCGTACGGCTGGATGCAGTACAGGCAGTACACCTGGGGACAGATGCAGTACAGGCAGTACACGCACTTTTCCAAGACATGTGCTGACATCCTTTAGACCTGCCTCTGCTGCTGCTGCTCTGCTGGTGCTGCTGCTGCTCTGCTGCTGCTTTTGCTGATGTGTCAGAGGGCCAAGATCAGCAACTTTGTGGCTGTGAGGACGGCAGAGCTGGATGCCCAAATCGCTGCTGCGCTTGGCACCAGCAGCAGCAGCGGCAGCACTGCCGGCACTGGTGGACCTGCTGCTGCTGGCGAAAAGCGTTCACCGCGGGACATACAGCAAATGGTGCTGCTGGGTGAGCACACATGCTGCTGCTGCTGCTGCTGCTGCTGCTGCTGCTGCTGCTGCTGCTGCTGCTGCTGCTGCTGCTGCTGCTGCTGCTGCTGCTGTCTCCAACTGCTTCATGCTGTGCATGCTGCCATTCTTGATGTTGACACGGACCTGCAAGCCATGCGGCCTGCAACTGCATCCGCTGATGAGTCGCAACTGCTGTAGCTTGAAGTCATTCTCACGCACCTTGGTGAGTGTTGGAGGTGCGCAACACTGCTGCTGCTGCTGCTGCTGCTGCTGCTGCTGCTGCTGCTGCTGCTGCTGCTGCTGCTGCTGCTGCTGCTGCTGCTGCTGCTGCAGGTGCTGGCACTGACACCCGTGCCTGGCGCCTGTCCTGGCCACCAGGGTTCAAGGTCTTTGAGGTGGACTCCGCTGCTGTGCTGTCCTTCAAGGCCTGGGTGCTGTCGGGAGCAGCAGCAGCAGCAGCAGCAGCAGCAGGCGCCAGCGGTGAACAGCAGCAGCAGCAGCAGCAGCAGGTTGAGGGTGCCGTGCTGCCGCAGCTCCGGTGTGAGCAGCGGGTGGAGGTGGTGGCAGATGCAAGCCAGCCTGCAGGTACGCTGCACAGGGTTCTGTGCAGCATGTTACGTTATTGTTACCTTTCACTCCAATGACCAGATCGGCACACATGCGTTTTGTGACATGCGCCATTTTCTAGTGCAACACCTGCTGCAGGCAAGATACTGCCGCTGTTTTCAAAGGCAGCTCTGGCATGCACGCAGCAGTTGTTGCGTTACGCGCTTCAACAGCCTCACATGCTAGTGGTATGCTGCGGCTGATGCTGATGCTGATGCTGACGCTGCAGAGCTGTGGGGCAGGTTGCTGAGCTGCGGGCTGGATGGAGCAAGGCCCGTGGTGTGGCTGTTGGAGGGCTTCATAGGTAGGGTTGTGGTTTAGGGTTGTGCTGTTGTGAGTTAAACCTGAATCCTTACACATGTTCCAGGGTCCGGCATCAGGTTGCATACGCCCTAACGTCTGCACGTGGGTTGCTGTTGTGCACCCCAAGGTTGCTGCAGTGAATGGCACGTCCTCTTGCTGCGTGCAAGGCCCACAGGTGGCACTGCGTAGTTGTGGCCCCTGAATCTCAACGTTGTTGCAGGCCCTGTCCTGCGGCTGTTGGAGGGCTTCGTAGGTAGGGTGGTGGTTGAGGGTTGTGCTTTTTACTAAACCTACACATGTTCCAGGGTCCGGCATCAGGTCATATGCGCCGTAACGACTGCACGTGGGTTGCTGTTGTGCACCCCAAGGTTGCTGCAGTGAATTGCACGTCCTCTTGCTGCGTGCAAGGCCCACAGGTGAGCACTGCGTAGTTGTGGCCGCTCGAACTCGACGTTGTTGCAGGCCTTGTGCTGCGGCTGTTGGAGGGCTTCATAGGTAGGGTGGTGGTTCAGGGTTAAGCTTGTTATCCAACGTAAACATGTTCCAGGGTCCGGCAACAGGTCACATAAGCTAAGGCGGCGGCTGCTGCTGCTGCTGCTGCTGCTGCTGCTGCTGCTGCTGCTGCTGCTGCTGCTGCAGGTTACCTCACGGTACCAGCCAGCAATGCGCTGCTGACTCATCTGGCAGCTGTGAGCGCCCCCGGCAGCCGTGTACTCATCACCGCGCCGCCAACGCCAGACAGGCTGGGCGAAGCTGCTGCAGCGGACACCGAGGCAGCAGTGCCAGCAGGCGCAGCAGCAGCAGCAGCAGAGGCGCCCAAGCTGCAGCTGCACCACTCCACGTTTGAAGCTCCCACGGAGACGCTCAACAGGTGAGCGCAGCTTGTGCGTGTCACAAGCGCCGTATTTTTCAGTTCAAGGAGACAGAGCAGAGCGTGTCGACTGGCTCTGTGTGGTGCTGCCATGGTTGTGTGGGGTGCTGCCATGGTTGTGTGGCGTGCTGCTGGCTCTGTGTGGTGCTGCCATGGTTGTGTGGGGTGCTGCCATGGTTGTGTGGCGTGCTGCTGGCTCTGTGTGGTGCTGCCATGGTTGTGTGGGGTGCTGCCATGGTTGTGTGGCGTGCTGCTGGCTCTGTGTGGTGCTGCCATGGTTGTGTGGGGTGCTGCCATGGTTGTGTGGCGTGCTGCTGGCTCTGTGTGGTGCTGCCATGGTTGTGTGGGGTGCTGCCATGGTTGTGTGGCGTGCTGCTGGCTCTGTGTGGTGCTGCCATGGTTGTGTGGGGTGCTGCCAAGGTTGTGTGGCGTGCTGCTGGCTCTGTGTGGTGCTGCCATGGTTGTGTGGGGTGCTGCCATGGTTGTGTGGCGTGCTGCTGGCTCTGTGTGGTGCTGCCATGGTTGTGTGGGGTGCTGCCATGGTTGTGTGGCGTGCTGCTGGCTCTGTGTGGTGCTGCCATGGTTGTGTGGGGTGCTGCCATGGTTGTGTGGCGTGCTGCTGGCTCTGTGTGGTGCTGCCATGGTTGTGTGGGGTGCTGCCATGGTTGTGTGGCGTGCTGCTGGCTCTGTGTGGTGCTGCCATGGTTGTGTGGGGTGCTGCCATGGTTGTGTGGCGTGCTGCTGGCTCTGTGGGGTGCTGCCATGGTTGTGTGGGGTGCTGCCATGGTTGTGTGGCGTGCTGCTGGCTCTGTGGGGTGCTGCCATGGTTGTGTGGGGTGCTGCCATGGTTGTGTGGGTGCTGCTGGCTCTGTGGGGTGCTGCCATGGTTGTGTGGGGTGCTGCCATGGTTGTGTGGCTGCCTCAAGGCTGCTGCTGCGGCTGCCAAGCCTCTTAGGCTGGCTGCGGCTGGCCCGAGAGGGATCGTGCGCTGCTGCCAATGCTGGTGCTGTTGCCTGGGAAGAGCTGCGTGGGGCTGCTGCTGCCTCACTACTGCTATCTTCATGCGCTGCAGCAGCTGTGACGGCTGCTGCAGCAGCCGTAGCGGCGGCGGCGGCTGCCGCTGCTGCTATGTCGGTCGCAGATTGCTGGTGCCGGCTGACTTTCCAGTGCTGCCACACCTGAGTTGCTGGCTTTGTGCAAGTTGCTGCTGCTGCGGCTTGTTCAGGACAAGCAACATGACATGTTGCTGCTGCTGCTGCTGCTGCTGCTGCTGCTGGTGCTGGTGCTGCTGCTGCTGGTGCTGCTGGTTTGCAGGCTTGCTGCTGCTGGCTGGCGTGGTTGTCAGCTGCTGACGGAGCAGCAGCTGGCAGCAAAGTACCAAGTGGTGCATGCCCAGCCGATCCTGATTGGCAGCGTATGAAGCCACACACAACAGCTGTCACTCAGCAGCGGCAGCGGCAGCGGCAATGAAGAGGCAGCAGCCACACACAACGGGCTGTCATGCAGCTGTCAGCGGCCAAGGTGTTGAGCGGCCAACAGTCTACTGCTGCACCTGCAGCAGTTGGGGTGTTACCCCAACGGGCTGTCCCAGCTGGTGGGCAGTGTCATCAAGATGTGCAGTGTGGCAATCAGCACAGTGTCCCCCGAGTGCGTTTATGCTGTTTATTCTTTTTGAGAGAAATATTAGTGACACGTGGGTCCAGTCACCATCTTAGATGGTATGAGCCACCCCAAATGAGCACGTCATGTCTGTTGTGACAACGGGTGCTCAGGCTGACTCAGCCCCTACCAGTGACGACAGCCCATGGGCCAGATGTCACTTGCTCAGGGAGGGGAAGCATGCCGGTGCATGGTCTGTTTGCAAGTTGAAGGCTTTGGTGAATCGTGCTAGTTTATGCAGTTTTTGAGCCAGGTACCGCCATATGCAGGGAGGGGGAGCATGCTGGTGCATTGTCCATTTACTTGATGGGCTGAGCAACTTCGCGGCTCCCTGGTGTTTGATCCGACATCGGAATTTTGTGAAACTTTTAATCTGAACTTGCACTCCGTGCGCCATTGTTGAAAAGTTTGTCACAGAATATTGTACTGCTGCCCGTTGCCACACCCTACCAACGCCAGGGGTGTTTTATCCCGCGGGATACTGCGATTATCTGATGAAAACCTTATGGATACCGTAATTACCCTGTGCTGGTGTTGGATAATCTATCAACTGGTTTTATCCCTCATAGCGATGGATATATTACGGGTAATCAGCGGATTATCCTTAATCACATGCGCCTGTGAACCAGTCAAGGCAGATCACCGTACACTCCCAACACAGGCCTGAGGCTCCTTAAAGCCTGGCATGAAGTTAATCAGTATCAACAGCCGCCGCACAACATAATCAACTCTCAGCACACAGCTGAATGGCCAGCCAGCAATGCTGATCACCGTTGCCTAAGGATCATGTGCACAGCTGCCACCCACAGCTGCCCCCAGCGCACACTGCGCGCAACATCAGCCGCTGTCAGGCCACACAGTGGCACGCCTGCTTACTGCCGGCCAAGTTCACTGCCAACTGCTGATTATAAGTAACTGTTGTACAAGAATATGCGGCAGCTGATGCGGCAGCACAGGCACAGGGTGCTGACGCAGCGGAGGAGCCTGATACAAGCAAGGAAGGGCAGCAACAGCAGCAGCGCAGCTTGTCGGCGAAGCAGTCAGCAGCTTGCACGGCAGTCACTGGTGATGCCGCAGATGATCAGGTGGACGACACAGCAGACCAGACTCACGGCACCAAGCAGCGCGCCAGCATCAGCCGCAGCTCGCTGGCCAGCAGCAGCAGCGCAGAGGGACCCACACCTCCTGCTGATCAGCATGTTAGCAACAAGTCAGGCATGCTAGCGTTGCTGCAGCAGGCCAACAGCACTCCAGACGGTAGGTGAACTGCGCCGATGAGCTTCGATTTTGATGCTTGTGTTTGTTATTACCGAATTACCAAATTACCAAAGTAGGGCCACTGGCCCACCTGCAAAGGAGCCAAACAAGGCTCATGGGGTCCAAAAAACTCAAAAGAAGACCATCAACCGGAAGAAACCGCTCAACAAGCTCAGAGAGCTCAGAACTCAGAGAATTAGTAACTTCAGAAGCACTACTAGCAATGCCATTGCTGGGAAGCAACAAATGTGCCAACTCTGGATCGCTACGTACCAGTAAGCAACTGTGTATGAAAGCAGCAACCTTACTCTGTCTTTGCCGCATAAAGTCTGCCAGACATCGCCCGCGCGGGTTTGCTAAGGCACTTGGGTTCTGCCAGCCACCGAACTCATCAAACAGACACCAAAAACGCTCGCGGACTAGCTCGTAAGCATCACACTTAAATACCACGTGGAACTCATCCTCAACCTGGCCAGCAGCGCATCGGGTGCAAAGCCGCTGATGTCTAGGTAGCAAGTTGTTGCCAGCCCTCTTCCACCGACCAGTAGCCACGCGCAAGTCATGTGCACCCAGACGAAAACGCATCAGTGACGACAAGTGTACTTTGTTGAGGCCAGCAGTGTTGTGCACATAGTCTGGACACCAGCTAGACGGCTTTGTCATGTCCAGCTCATCAAATGATGTGCATGCAAACCAGCTCTCGTACGTAGAATGCATGACAGTATCAGAACCAGCAACTCTGGGATCGGTGGGTAAATCATGCCACTGCTGATACAACCAAGACTGAAAAGCCTCATGCACACAGCGCATATCTGACTCCTCAAGGCAGTGCAGACCGACCAGTGCATCAGGTATGTCGCCCAACGTGCCCGTACCGGTATGCAACGTGCGCACAACGGACCTAAACTGCCAGAACCACAAGGACTTTTGCCTACCCTGATCAGCACTGCTTGGGTAGGTGCGCATACTGAGGTCTCTGTTCTCCTGTATTGCTAAAATAAGCCCTCTAGGGCGTTTATATCAGCCGTCGCTGCTAATAGGGCGGTTGGGAGGGTGTAGCTTATGTGCCTGTGGTTTGGGTTGGTTGCTGCTCTTAGCAGCAGGACCACGCCTTGCTAGGCCTCTTTCTTGCTGCTGCCCTCGGGCAGCAGCAATCAGTCGATTTTTTAGACTGTATGTTGGGAATGTATGCGGCTGCGTAGTGGCCGAGCCGTGAACGACTCAGACAGCAGCTCGCATGACGGAGATATGAGATCGAACAGCTCACTGCAGAGGTTGAAGCCCTCAAAAATGAGCAGGCTAGAACTCAAGCTGAATTAGCAGCGTTAAAGCTAGCTCAGTCGGAGTCCAGCAGCGCCTCATACTCCCGGGGTAGGCCTTCAGTGCAGGTGCCCGCAGCTGTTGACAATGTGCGTTTGCTTCAGGAGCTCAGCGACATTCGGCATCAGCCAAGGAATCCTGTGCAGCGTTCGCCACTGGCCCCCGACTACATTGCCCCCATTGATGTGGAGGGCGAGCCGGGGTACATCCGGGCAAGCAGAGCTGGGCCAGCTGTTCAGCGAGAGTACGCCGAGACAGTTGGATCGCTCGTGTCCTACCTCTATGACATCCAGCAGGCGCTGGAGGAGCAGGCCACGGCGTCAGACCTGCCAGAGAATCGGAGAAAGTCCCTGGCAGTGGTGGTCACAGCCAGCAGGGCCGTGCTGGACTTCCTAATTGAACGTCATGACCTCTTGGTGGCTAAAGGGGAGTTCAAGCACGACCCCTCCCTAGTTCAGGCCTTGGAGCAGGGTTTGGTGTGGATGGCCTGCCCATCACCAGCAGCCGTGTGATGCAGCTGCTGGAGAAGCAGGCTTCAGCCCGAGGGGTGGCTCTCACAAAGCAGTCCGCTAAGGCGTCAGGAGGGCCCAGCCGCAGTGGAGGAGGCAGCAGCAATCCACCAGCCTAGTTTGCCACAGTACTGTCGGCAAGTGGCTGTTGATGGCTAGGGTCAGGTGCAGCAGTGGAGGGCGTGGCAAGGCTGGTTGGTAGCTGGGTGAGCAGGAAGTGTTTTCTTCTCACCTGGTCATGCTCCCTGTTTTTCCCAGTGCGGCAGACCCGTGTTGGGCAGGGTAGTTGACAACATTGTTGCATGGCGGAAGTGCAACTCTTAGCTGGAGTGGTGGTTGCGACTGTCAGCTTGCAACTAGGCCTTGCACGTTGGCCACCCCTGTTGTAGCGCTTGATTGTTGAGGTTTTACGTTGTTCCCCTGCTATCTGCCGCTCCTGTTGCGATGGAGTTTGAGGCAGTTTGAGGCCCGCCGAGCCTTTCCCTAGCAGGATCTTAGGATAACGTGCAGCCCTGCAATGGGCGTGCCACCCTGTTGGTGTGAGTTGTTGAGTGTTGGGTTGTCATTCTATTGCAGCAAGGCGCAGTATAAATAAGCCCTCTAGGGCGTTTATATCAGCCGTCGCTGCTAATAGGGCGGTTGGGAGGGTGTAGCTTATGTGCCTGTGGTTTAGGTTGGTTGCTGCTCTTAGCAGCAGGACCACGCCTTGCTAGGCCTCTTTCTTGCTGCTGCCCTCGGGCAGCAGCAATCAGTCGATTTTTTACCCGCCCGCCCACCCCTCTTCTTACTGCTGTTGGTGGTGGTTTGGGGGTCTCGGGTTTTGGGTTTGCGAGCCCCGTTTCCCAATGTAACTATTCATTCTATTGCAGCAAGGCGCAGTATAAACAACCAGTCACTAGGCGGCCGTGAGACCACCCGGCGCCACAGGTCCCAGCAAGCTGTGAACCAACCACTGATCAGGGGTCTGCAGCCAAATTCACGCACCAGTAGCTGCCTGCAAGTAGACTTGCGAACACGCCCAGCCAACATACGCAAAACCATGAACTGCTCCACTTGCATGTCATTGCTAAGCGCCTTGGCAACGCCCTGCGGCCCACTTATGCAGCTATGAAGCAGTTATGTAGGCACTGTTTGTTACGCCATTGGTTGCAAGCGGTTCACTGGCGAGTCGGGGCTTACTAGGGCTGTAGCGCAGACTGCCGTCGCTTGCTTGTGTCTGACGTTTTATGGCACTGTCTTTACTACCCTGCAGACTTGGCAGCATTGATAGCAGCCGCGCAGCAGCAACTGCAGCAGCAAGGTCAGCAGCAGCAGCCAGGCCAGAAGCAGGTGACTGTCAAACAAGAGCCGCGCTTGGATGACTCCAACAACACGCTGCGGCTGGGGGACAAAGTACAGATCATGGGGCCTGGCAGAGGTCCACGCTTGAGGAAGCCAGCTGCAACGGGGGTCATCAGGATGATAGATCATGACGATGTGGTGGGCGACAAGAAGGTGAGCTGCCGGCATCGTGAACCGTGTCGTAATTTGCAATCCGCAGGTGTACGGTGCTTCGGTTGCAGTGTCATCATCATCATATTACCCATTCAAGCCATAGCATCAGCGCCATCGGCCTCGCGCCCCACCGGGGCGGAAAGAGGAGGGAGCACTGCTCCAGAATGTTTGCATGCATTGCGCACATTCCAAGACTTGACAAGAAAAGCAGCAATACACGGTGACACCATCAGACATCTTCCAGAACTGCCCCAAATATCATCAGATACAAAACGCAACACCTTGATTGACGAATCAGCCATGGACAAAACGCTGCGCAACTTTTCAGCGCAACCAGGCAGGGATCTGATCTCAGCAAACATATCATCCCTCTGAGCAGAAGTAGCAGGGCAATCAAACATGAAGTGTGACAAAGACTCGACTTCTGCACCACAACAAGGACATCCTGAAGTGGAGTTAGCTCTGCGACCGCCAAACTGACTAGTACGCTCATGTACACACAGACAACCCATACGAACACGCAACAGCAATTCAATACCACGTGAATTGCCACTGAACGCAAGTACGGCCTAGGCCTCCTGAAACCCATAGCATCAACATGAGAGGGATGCACATGAGCCACATACCGACTCAGAGTGGAGTGTTCCAACGTTTCACATGCAATCCTTTCAGCGTGTAGTGTCTTGACCTGCTTGTTGACATGGCTCTTGCACGCACTGGCTCTGCCTTCCGCGGTCACAACATTCACACCATACTTGCACAGCAGGCTCTGCACATACTTGTGCCACGGTGTCACCGCCACAGCACCACTAGGACGCCTCCACTCAGCTGTAAACACTTGATTTGGCAGCCGAACGCCCTGCATACGCTGAATCCTGTAGTAGTACTCCAAAGCCCTCTGATGAAGCCACATATGCAACGGTTTCACACCCCATTCTGCCAAGAGAGCTGAAGCGCATGGGCGCTCCTTGCCACAGCGCACTGCGCATTTGATGATGTCTGTCTGCACTTTGTCAATCAGCTGCAGTTGCCTAGCTGTGGACGGAAACCAAACCTCACTGCCATATTCGACAATGGGACGGACACACGTCAGCAACAGTATGCGTTTAACCTCCACACTGATGCTGCGGCTCTTCCAAATTGGCATGAGCGCACCCTTCACACGTTGCACCTTAGCCAGCATCTTCTCAAAATGTGTGGTCCATGTACAGGTATTGTTGAACCACAGGCCAAGATAGCAGTACTCCGATACAACAGGCACAGGGACATTGTTCCAAACAATGCCGGAGTCGACCAGCTGGCTGGTCTGTCTTGCTGGCAGCACATGCATGACGGCAGACTTCAAGCTGTGGAGCTTGAAGCGCCACCGGCAACTGTAATTGTAAACAGTTGCAGCGACAGCCTGAACTTCAGACAGAGACCCGCAGACAGCAACAAAGTCATCAGCCTGCATGGCTGCCACAACTTGGCCTGCAGGTTCGTCACGAGGGCCCATGAGGGTAACGCCAGGGTGCTTTGCATGCACGTCACGCAGCAAGTCGTCGATAAACAACAGGTGCAGTGTGGGCGAAATAACATCACCCTCATGCAGGCCAAGCTCGCAGGTGAACCTATCCGTGGTGCAACCCTCATGAGACACCACACGCTGCGCGCCCTGATACAAGTTGTACAAGACACGGAACATCTTGCCACGCACACCCTTATCCCACAGCTTCTAGAACAAGCCATCAAGCCAGACCGT
The DNA here is from genome assembly GCA_014080715.1 of Scenedesmus sp. NREL 46B-D3. Taxonomy (NCBI): domain Eukaryota; kingdom Viridiplantae; phylum Chlorophyta; class Chlorophyceae; order Sphaeropleales; family Scenedesmaceae; genus Scenedesmus; species Scenedesmus sp. NREL 46B-D3. The sequence goes on along the minus strand of JACERP010000093.1, from coordinate 147,857 downwards.
AGGGAATGCCTTGAAGGTGTCAACAAACAACACATATGACTCCTTTCCCTCAGCTTTCCTGCCATTAAGGACCTCGCTGAGCACGCTTTGATGGTCAGCACAACTGCGCTTGGGGCGGAATCCGTTCTGACTCTCATGCAGCAGCGGCGCCGCTGCTGCTGTAGCAGCAGTTGCGCGTGGCTGCTGCTGCTGCTGCTGCTGCTGCTGCTGCTGTTGTGCTGAATGCTGGCCTTGCTGCTGCTGCTGCTGCTGCTGCTGCTGCTGTGCTTGTGTTTGCTGCTGCTGCTCCTGCTGCTCGCCCTCTGCAAACTTGATAAGGCGCTGGTTGAGGACGCTGGTGTAGAACTTACAGAGCACGCTGAGCAGGGTGATGCTGCGGTAGTTGCCTGGGTCTGTCAGATCGCCCTTCCTTGGCATGCTGACGACTGTCCCCGGCACCTGATGTACCTGCTCAAGCTGCCACATGAGGCTGCAGTACTGCAGCAGCATGTCTGCAACTGTGTTGCCTTCGTACTTGGAGTGTGACAGGCAAAGGATGTGTTGTCATCAATCCCATGAAGACGTGTGACACGCATCATGCTGTGCTGTTGTTGTAAATTACAAACAGTTTTAATTCAAAACGAAACAACCTGCCATGCTGTCTGCACTGCTGCTGCTGTTGCTGCTGCTGCTGCTGCATGTAACACCACGGTTGCAAGACATGTTGCACTCGTGGTCACCGATGCAAGCATTTTGCGTCTCAACTGAGCCCACAAACACCCTACCCTGCTGTCTTCTGAACGTATGAAGCACCATCACCCTGTTATCTAATGCTGCTACTACTGCTGCGCTGTCTTTTCACCACATGCTAGCTGGGCCATGAGTACGTTGGCGTTGGAGAGGTGTGCCTGCTGAACTCCAAAGCTGGGGTGGAGACAGCAAAGGGCATCAACCTCTGGCACTCTGACAAGACGCTGGGGTTGACGGCAGGCAGCAGCACTCTCCATGGCAAAAAAGGACGTGGTGGAAGCAGCTGGGGTGGTGCTGCTGGTGCCGTGCGGGCGTGTGAGGAAGATGCCCACAACTATAGTGTAGTACCCTGTGTTATAGCTATGAATGGATGTCGCAGCTGTGTGGCAATCATGGGATCTCCACAACGTCGATGTTGTGCTGTGCCATCCTGCAGGCCAGTTGGGCATGATGTCCATGTCAATAATGCATGACAGCTGGTGGAATCTCATCGTGTGCATACTTGGCTACTGCTGTGCAGCTTACAATGTGCAGGTCATACATGTACACGTGTGTGTGTGTGTGTGTGTGTGTGGTGCACAGCCAGCAGAGCATACAGCAACGCAGGTGGCCTGCAGCGGGTATCACATTCTGCAGCAGGAGCTACAGCATTATGATGGCTCCAAAGCGGATGTTCTCAATGTGTAACTTTCTTGATTGTATCAAAGGAGGCATAATATGGGATCATATTGACCAATGTCGGCCCAGCAACGACAGCGTGACCCCTAGCAGCGCCTGATTATATGCCCTGCGTGCACTGGAATATTCGTCAGCACCGCGGCAGATAATCCGCCACACGATGACTACCCAAGAGGATCACCCGTCAAGTATATATAGGATATATCCACAGGATTATCCGTGAGTACTTGATATCCAAGCGGAAAACTCGAAAGCGACAAATTTACCCTCGGATAAACGGTTACCCACCTACTGCACTGTGGGGGTGCAGCACAGCTACATACTGCCTATAACCTGGCTACAACAGCTTTTATTGTCGTGAAAAGCGACTATAAACTCACCAAACTATAAAGTTGTAGCTCAGCACTGTGGCTGCCTGGTACTGGGCACATATGCACGTACCACCGTGTCAAAGCTGCTGGTTTTAGTTATGATTACCACCAAGATGAATTGTTGTGTTCTTGTGATAAGAACTGAGCTGAGCGTCTGCAGCTGACCTGGCCAGTGACACCGGGTCATGCCTCCGTCTCGATAAACATCTGCCTGCTTGAAAACTTTTGATTAGTTTAAATTGTGTATCCAGAAGCCTTTGGTGAAGGATGGCGGCAGCTACCGTGGTGCCAGGGCTTCAGACATTGTCACCTCAACTCAAATTCTACCAAACAGCTGCTTGTTTGTGCAGCTTGAAACGCTTCATTTGTACCAGATCAACAGTGGTATCGGGGAGCTGGCGGGAATACAGCTGTGTGATGAAGCCGTTGGTAGTGGGTGGAACCCTCAGCCTCGCACACGCTGCGCTTACGATGATGCCTTCGTGTAAAGGTTGTTTTTATATCTTTGAACGCTTACCGTCTCTTGCTGGATGATGGCGATGGCTGGATGATCGCAACTTGACCTGGGGTAGAGCAGCAGCAGCAGCTGGTATGGGCGATCTGGAGCAGCTGCTGTGCTGGGCTATGCCACGTCAAGCCCTCATGCATCATGTACAAGCACAATGTATCGATGGCAGATTCAAGCTGTGTTGAACAGGTGAGCAGCAGCCAGTGCTGCCTTGACAGGAGGAGCTGGTTGACAGCAGCGCTTGCAAGCAGCTGCTGCCTGAGATTCAGCCAGAGATCTTCAGCAAGACAGCAGCCATGCCTTGAACACCTGAACGTGGTGCCTGTGCATTTGCAGATCAACGTCATGCGAGGATGGATAGAAGGGTCCCAGAGGGATGAAGGAAGGTGGTTATGAAGGAAGGTTGTTGTGGCCGGCGTCTACCACCAACACGACTCACTATGTAGGTACAGCAGAGCAGATGTACAACACCAACATCATCATCATCATCAGCAGCAGCAGCAGCAGCAGCGGCGGCAGCAGCAGCAGCAGCAGCAGCAAGTGGTAGCAGCAACTTGGTGTGCGCAGCGACAGCAGCAGCGGCAGAGTGCAGCAAGATCCGCAGCAGAGGTGGCGCAACATGCTGTTGTTGTCTGACAGAGACAGCAATGTCATTTATCTTGACGTTGTGTGCCCTGCTGCTGCCTTATGTGAGCCATTGTTTTGTCACCTGACTGCAGGTGCTGACAATTGACACCCTGCGCAGTTTGCTCATGCGTAACCATGCAGCTGGACACAAGTGATGTGGTGCTGCAATCAGCGATGCCTCTGCAAAAAATGGAACACACAGCACCCTGTTGTGTCTGTCGACACCAGGTGGCAAGCAGTAGTGGCGAGGTGGAGTGGGACAAGGTTCTGGAGTGGCGCAGCTACAAGGGCCGCAGCAAAGAGATGTACGACTGCTGCAAGGCCAACAAGCCACACAAAGACTGGGAGCAGGTGTGTGGGCTGTTGCCTTGTGCAGATGCAATGGACATGTGAACAGCATGTTATGCAAGCGGGGAGGGTGTACTGCTTCAGCATCATGTGCATTTGGCCATGTTGATTGACAATGATGCAGAACGTTGTTTCAGCTACTGCTATAGAATAGTTGACCTGTAATAATTATGTGTGATTGTGTAGCGCCTGCTTGAATGATGGTGCCATGATCATGCATTGTGTGCTAACACACTAACTAAGAATGTGGCTAACCTCGCCTTCCCGCTCGCCCCTGTTGACTGATTTTTGCTGCCTCAAGGTGCTGGACGAGCGTACCCTCATATAAAGTGGACCGCAACGAAGTTATTAGGCAGGCTGCTGCGCAAGCAGCAGCAGCAGCCCTTGAAGCACCGCCGGTGCCCCGCGGCATCGCAGGTGGTGACACAGGAAGCGTCCGTGACCAGGTGAGCTGAGGCTAAGCAGCAGAAACACCACATTTGCTCTGTACCAAGCCAGCTTTGGTGTTGGGACATGACCATAAGACAGCAAGTCCTTCACCAGCAACCAACTGCTTGCAGGAATGGACACATTGGTTTAGCCCTCTAACGAGTGTGTCTCTGCAGTGGTACGCAGCGGTGACGTTGTCCCACATATCAACCTCCAACCTCAAACGCACATGTTAAATTCAAAGCTTCCTGAGCTGTTACTAACTGCTTCACTTGTATGAATTGTGTGCACCCTGCTGCATGCATTTTGCCGCCACAGGCAGATGAGTCTGACGCAGCTGCATCCAGCCTGCTGAAACTGCTGGCCACTGGCAGGAGCGGCGCATCAGCAACCCCTGGCAGTTCAGCATTGCTGGCAGCAGCAGCAGCGGCAGCAGCAGATGCTGCCAAGCAGGTGAAGGCCAGCAGCAAGGCTGCTGCTGCATCAGGCAGCAAGGCAGCTGCTGCTCCACGCGGCGGCAAGGTAACTGCTGCAGCTGCTGCTGCCAGCAGATCCAAGAAGCAGCAGAAGCAGCGCAAGGCAGCCCGCAAGCAGCCGCAGGAGAGTGAGGAGGAGCTGCCATCAGGTGCGGAGACTGAGGTGGATGACGATATGCAGCTGGAAGATGATGACAGCGACGAGTGCAACTCGCCAGCTCCAACGAAGACGAAGCCACAACAGAAGCGTGGCTGAGCCGCAGCAGCAGCAGCAGCAGCAGCAGCAGGCACCAAGCGCAAGCGTGGGCAAAGTGAAGTGCCTGAGTTTGAACTGCCAGACGCGGGCGCTCCAGTGCGTGCAGGAGGCAGGACCAGGATCCCTAAACTTTGCCTTGATATGTGAGCGGTGGTTAAGAGTGGGCATGCATGATGATAGCAGCACAGTGTGCTGCTGTTGTGATGATGTGTGGGGCACGGCACAGTTTGGTGCAGCTACTGTGCTGGGGAAGGCGTGTTGCATTGCACAGTGTGTGCAGCTATTGTGATGGGGAAGGGGTGCTGCATTGCACAGGTGTCTCTGCATGCCCATTTGCTGGAATGCTGCTTGGTTTTACATTGTGCCACTACGCTTTGAAGTCGGTTTGTAGTCGGTTCTCGACTATAAAACGATTGTTTAATAGTTGGTTTATAGCATCATGCACCTGTGACCACTCAGCTATAAAAGTCTCAGGAAGCGATAAAATTATAGCTCATGACATGCTATAAAATTATAGCTCATGACTTGCTATAAAAGTCTCAGGAAGCGATAAAATTATAGCTCATGACTTGCTATAACCGGCTATAAACGAGTGAATGTTTTATAGTCGGTTTATAGCAGCATGCACCTGTGACAGTGCTGCAGCAAGGATAACCTGATGGATAACTTGGTGGGTATCCTGTTAATTTTCCGCTCTCTTCACTGGAGTTTTCCTGGCGTTGGGGCTGGTAGGGACATCAGCCCCCTTTTGCTGCCACAATACATCACACTTGCAAATCCCAAGACATGCCTCAAGCGCTACCCCAGCGATCCGTGCTTGTAGTGCTTGTACTGTTGGGTGTTCTTTGTCGGTGCTTGTGATGGGAGGTGCGCTGTTACCTGGCTTTTATTCTTGGTGTTGTTACCACCGCTGTGCTGCATCTGCATGCCCCTGTCTGGACGGAGCTGCTTTGGTGCTTTAGTATGGATCAGCTGCCAGCTACTGTTCAAACTGTAACGTCTCAATGCTAGCGCTGTGCGGCTTGGCCTTGCTTGTTTACGAGTCACATATTGCTTGTGCCTCAGTCTTCCCTTGGGGAGGGGGGAGAGAGCTAGGCTACACACAGCGCTAGCATTGAGACGTTACAGTTTGAACAGTAGCTGCAACATGTTCTGAACTTCAGGGTGAATAGGTATGGCAGCTGCTGGTGCATGCCTGCTAGGAAGTGTGTCAGCCTGAGGCACTACGCTGTGAAATGGCAGCTACTATCATGATGTCAGCTTGTTGGGATGAGTCAGTGTGACAGTTATGGTATTGTGATGAAAGGCCGGGTTGGCAGCAGTAAGGAAAGACTGGAGAAAAAGGAAGTATGTTGCGGCGCTGTCCAAGCGTCTGCAGACGGTGTGGTCGTCTAATGCCACAAGGTAACAATTCCAGTGCTGCATGCTCCGCATTAGGTGACCGTAACTGTACTCTGCTTCATTATATAACACTACATCACTTGCAGTTCCACCCAACAAAGGAGTGCGAACCCCAATAATTGATCCTGGCAGGAGCCAACAAAAAGCTCATCATCATCAAAGCGTGCTCAGCGAGGTCCTTAATGGCAGGAAAGCTGAGGGAAAGGAGTCATGTGTGTTGTTTGTTGACACCTTCAAGGCATTCCCTACGGTCTGGCTTGATGGCTTGTTCCAGAAGCTGTGGGATAAGGGTGTGCGTGGCAAGATGTTCCGTGTCTTGTACAACTTGTATCAGGGCGCGCAGCGTGTGGTGTCTCATGAGGGTTGCACCACGGATAGGTTCACCTGCGAGCTTGGCCTGCATGAGGGTGATGTAATTTCGCCCACACTGTGCTTATTGTTTATTGACGATTTGCTGCGTGACGTGCATGCAAAGCACCCTGGCGTTACCCTCATGGGCCCCAGTGACGAACCTGCAGGCCAAGTTGTGGCAGCCATGCAGGCTGATGACTTTGTTGCTGTCTGCGGGTCTCTGTCTGAAGTTCAGGCTGTGGCTGCAACTGTTTACAATTACAGTTGCCAGTGGCGCTTCAAGCTCCACAGCTTGAAGTCTGCCGTCATGCATCATCATCATCATATTACCCATTCAAGCCATAGCATCAGCGCCATCGGCCCCGCGCCCCACCGGGGCGGAAAGAGGAGGGAGCACTGCTCCAGAATGTTTGCATGCATTGCGCACATCCCAAGACTTGACAAGAAAAGCAGCAATACACGGTGACACCATCAGACATCTTCCAGAACTGCCCCAAATATCATCAGATACAAAACGCAACACCTTGATTGACGAATCAGCCATGGACAAAACGCTGCGCAACTTTTCAGCGCAACCAGGCAGGGATCTGATCTCAGCAAACATATCATCCCTCTGAGCAGAAGTAGCAGGGCAATCAAACATGAAGTGTGACAAAGACTCAACTTCTGCACCACAACAAGGACATCCTGAAGTGGAGTTAGCTCTGCGACCGCCAAACTGACTAGTACGCTCATGTACACACAGACAACCCATACGAACACGCAACAGCAATTCAATACCACGTGGAATTGCCACTGAACGCAAGTACGGCCTAGGCCTCCTGAAACCCATAGCATCAACATGAGAGGGATGCACATGAGCCACATACCGACTCAGAGTGGAGTGTTCCAACGTTTCACATGCAATCCTTTCAGCATGTAGTGTCTTGACCTGCTTGTTGACATGGCTCTTGCACGCACTGGCTCTGCCTTCCGCGGTCACAACATTCACACCATACTTGCACAGCAGGCTCTGCACATACTTGTGCCACGGTGTCACCGCCACAGCACCACTAGGACGCCTCCATTCAGCTGTAAACACTTGATTTGGCAGCCGAACGCCCTGCATACGCTGAATCCTGTAGTAGTACTCCAAAGCCCTCTGATGAAGCCACATATGCAACGGTTTCACACCCCATTCTGCCAAGAGAGCTGAAGAGCATGGGCGCTCCTTGCCACAGCGCATTGCACATTTAATGATGTCTGTCTGCACTTTGTCAATCAGCTGCAGTTGCCTAGCTGTGGACGGAAACCAAACCTCACTGCCATATTCGACAATGGGACGGACACACGTCAGCAACAGTATGCGTTTAACCTCCACACTGATGCTGCGGCTCTTCCAAATTGGCATGAGCGCACCCTTCACACGTTGCACCTTAGCCAGCATCTTCTCTAAATGTGTGGTCCATGTACAGGTATTGTTGAACCACAGGCCAAGATAGCAGTACTCCGATACAACAGGCACAGGGACATTGTTCCAAACAATGCCGGAGTCGACCAGCTGGCTGGTCTGTCTTGCTGGCAGCACATGCATGACGGCAGACTTCAAGCTGTGGAGCTTGAAGCGCCACTGGCAACTGTAATTGTAAACAGTTGCAGCCACAGCCTGAACTTCAGACAGAGACCCGCAGACAGCAACAAAGTCATCAGCCTGCATGGCTGCCACAACTTGGCCTGCAGGTTCGTCACGAGGGCCCATGAGGGTAACGCCAGGGTGCTTTGCATGCACGTCACGCAGCAAGTCGTCGATAAACAACAGGTACAGTGTGGGCGAAATTACATCACCCTCATGCAGGCCAAGGTCGCAGGTGAACCTATCCGTGGTGCAACCCTCATGAGACACCACACGCTGCGCGCCCTGATACAAGTTGTACAAGACACGGAACATCTTGCCACGCACACCCTTATCCCACAGCTTCTGGAACAAGCCATCAAGCCAGACCGTAGGGAATGCCTTGAAGGTGTCAACAAACAACACATATGACTCCTTTCCCTCAGCTTTCCTGCCATTAAGGACCTCGCTGAGCACGCTTTGATGGTCAGCACAACTGCGCTTGGGGCGGAATCCGTTCTGACTCTCGTGCAGCAGCGGCGCCGCTGCTGCTGTAGCAGCAGTTGCGCGTGGCTGCTGCTGCTGCTGCTGCTGCTGTTGTGCTGAATGCTGGCCTTGCTGCTGTTGCTGCTGCTGTGCTTGTGTTTGCTGCTGCTGCTCCTGCTGCTCGCCCTCTGCAAACTTGATAAGGCGCTGATTGAGGACGCTGGTGTAGAACTTATAGAGCACGCTGAGCAGGGTGATGCCGCGGTAGTTGCCTGGGTCTGTCAGATCGCCCTTCTTAGGCATGCTGACGACTGTCCCCGGCACCTGATGTACCTGCTCAAGCTGCCACATGAGGCTGCAGTACTGCAGCAGCATGTCTGCAACTGTGTTGCCTCCGTACTTCAAAAGCTCGTTGACAATGCCTTCCTCTGCAGGGTTGCCAGCTTTGCCTGTGCGTAGACGCTGCAAGCATGCAGAAACCTCGGCGGCAGTGATGGGCAAGTCCAGCGGGCAGGGTGGGGCAGCATGAGGTGCGGTTGAGTCATGAAGGTACTGCTGTACATTGGCGGCAACCTGTGTCATGTGCGCTGGGTCGAACTGGGGGTTTGCGGCGGCAAACGCTGCATGGCTACCAACACGCTGATAGTGGCATTTGAATGCATCTGCTTTTTCTGCAGGGGTTGAAGCCGTCTGTCCTGAGGGGTGCTGCATGACACTGTACACGGCCTCGCTGACATGCTTAGGGCACAGGCGACGCACAAGCTGCCACATATCCTTCTGCCGTCATGCATGTGCTGCCAGCAAGACAGACCAGCCAGCTGGTCGACTCCGGCATTGTTTGGAACAATGTCCCTGTGCCTGTTGTATCGGAGTACTGCTATCTTGGCCTGTGGTTCAACAATACCTGTACATGGACCACACATTTTGAGAAGATGCTGGCTAAGGTGCAACGTGTGAAGGGTGCGCTCATGCCAATTTGGAAGAGCCGCAGCATCAGTGTGGAGGTTAAACGCATACTGTTGCTGACGTGTGTCCGTCCAATCGTCGAATATGGCAGTGAGGTTTGGTTTCCGTTCACAGCTAGGCAACTGCAGCTGATTGACAAAGTGCAGACAGACATCATCAAATGCGCAATGCGCTGTGGCAAGGAGCGCCCATGCTCTTCAGCTCTCTTGGCAGAATGGGGTGTGAAACCGTTGCATATGTGGCTTCATCAGAGGGCTTTGGAGTACTACTACAGGATTCAGCGTATGCAGGGCGTTCGGCTGCCAAATCAAGTGTTTACAGCTGAGTGGAGGCGTCCTAGTGGTGCTGTGGCGGTGACACCGTGGCACAAGTATGTGCAGAGCCTGCTGTGCAAGTATGGTGTGAATGTTGTGACCGCGGAAGGCAGAGCCAGTGCGTGCAAGAGCCATGTCAACAAGCAGGTCAAGACACTACATGCTGAAAGGATTGCATGTGAAACGTTGGAACACTCCACTCTGAGTCGGTATGTGGCTCATGTGCATCCCTCTCATGTTGATGCTATGGGTTTCAGGAGGCCTAGGCCGTACTTGCGTTCAGTGGCAATTCACGTGGTATTGAATTGCTGTTGCGTGTTCGTATGGGTTGTCTGTGTGTACATGAGCGTACTAGTCAGTTTGGCGGTCGCAGAGCTAACTCCACTTCAGGATGTCCTTGTTGTGGTGCAGAAGTCGAGTCTTTGTCACACTTCATGTTTGATTGCCCTGCTACTTCTGCTCAGAGGGATGATATGTTTGCTGAGATCAGATCCCTGCCTGGTTGCGCTGAAAAGTTGCGCAGCGTTTTGTCCATGGCTGATTCGTCAATCAAGGTGTTGCGTTTTGTATCTGATGATATTTGGGGCAGTTCTGGAAGATGTCTGATGGTGTCACCGTGTATTGCTGCTTTTCTTGTCAAGTCTTGGAATGTGCGCAATGCATGCAAACACTCTGGAGCAGTGCTCCCTCCTCTTTCCGCCCCGGTGGGGCGCGGGGCCGATGGCGCTGATGCTATGGCTTGAATGGGTAATATGATGATGATGATGATGAAGCTCATCATCATATTACCAAATTCAAGCCATAGCATCAGCGCCATCGGCCCCGCGCCCCACCGGGGCGGAAAGAGGAGGGAGCACTGCTCCAGAGTGTTTGCATGCATTGCACACATCCCAAGACTTGACAAGAAAAGCAGCAATACAAGGTGACACCATCCGACATCTTCCAGAACTGCCCCAAATATCATCAGATACAAAATGCAACACCTTGATTGACGAATCAGCCATGGACAAAACGCTGCGCAACTTTTCAGCACAACCAGGCAGGGATCTGATCTCAGCGAACATACTATCCTTCTGAGCAGAAGTAGCAGGGCAATCAAACATCAAGTGTGACAAAGACTCAACTTCTGCACCACAACATGGACATCCTGAAGTGGAGTTAGCTCTGCGACCCCCAAACTTACTAGTACGCTCATGTACACACAGGCAACCCATGCGAACGCGCGAAAGTAGTTCAACACCACGTGGTATTGCCACTGAACGCAAGTACGGCCTAGGCCTCCTGAAACCCATAGCATCAACAAGAGTGGGATGCACATGAGCCACGTACCCCTGCATACGCTGAATCCTGTAGTCGTACTCCAAAGCTCTCTGATGAAGCCACATATGCAACGGTTTCACATCCCATTCTGCCAAGAGAGCTGAAGAGCATGGGCGCTCTTTGCCACAGCGCATTGCGCATTTGATGATGTCTGTCTGCACTTTGTCAATCAGCTGCAGTTGCCTGGCTGTGGAAGGAAACCAAACCTCACTGCCATATTCAACAATGGGACGGACACACGTCAGCAACAGTATGCGTTGAACCTCCACACTGATGCTACGGCTCTTCCAAATTGGCATGAGCGCACCCTTCACACGTTGCACCTTGGCCAGCATCATCTCACAATGTGTGGTCCATGTACAGGTATTGTTGAACCACAGGCCAAGGTAGCAGTACTCTGATACAACAGGCACAGGGACATTGTTCCAAACAATGCCGGAGTCGACCAGCTGGCTGGTCTGTCTTGCTGGCAGCACATGCATGACGGCAGACTTCAAGCTGTGGAGCTTGAAGCGCCACTGGCAACTGTAATTGTAGACAGTTGCAGCCACAGCCTGAACTTCAGACAGAGACCCGCAGACAGCAACAAAGTCATCAGCCTGCATGGCTGCCACAACTTGGCCTGCAGGTTCGTCACTGGGGCCCATGAGGGTAACGCCAGGGTGCTTTGCATGCACGTCACGCAGCAAATCGTCAATAAACAATAAGCACAGTGTGGGCGAAATTACATCACCCTCATGCAGGCCAAGCTCGCAGGTGAACCTATCCGTGGTGCAACCCTCATGAGACACCACACGCTGCGCGCCCTGATACAAGTTGTACAAGACACGGAACATCTTGCCACGCACACCCTTATCCCACAGCTTCTGGAACAAGCCATCAAGCCAGACCGTGGGGAATGCCTTGAAGGTGTCAACGAACAACACATATGACTCCTTTCCCTCAGCTTTCCTGCCATCAAGGACCTTGCTGAGCACGCTTTGATGGTCAGCACAACTGCGCTTGGGGCGGAATCCGTTCTGACTCTCATGCAGCAGCGGCGCCGCTGCTGCTGTAGCAGCAGTTGCGCGTGGCTGCTGCTGCTGCTGCTGCTGCTGCTCCTGCTGCTCGCCCTCTGCAAACTTGATAAGGCGCTGGTTGAGGACGCTGGTGTAGAACTTACAGAGCACGCTGAGCAGGGTGATGCCGCGGTAGTTGCCTGGGTCTGTCAGATCGCCCTTCCTTGGCATGCTGACGACTGTCCCCGGCACCTGATGTACCTGCTCAAGCTGCCACATGAGGCTGCAGTACTGCAGCAGCATGTCTGCAACTGTGTTGCCTCCGTACTCCAAAAGCTCGTTGACAATGCCTTCCTCTGCAGGGTTGCCAGCTTTGCCTGTGCGTAGACGCTGCAAGCATGCAGAAACCTCAACGGCAGTGATGGGCAAGTCCAGCGGGCAGGGTGGGGCAGCATGAGGTGCGGTTGAGTCATGAAGGTACTGCTGTACATTGGCGGCAACCTGTGTCTTGTGCGCTGGGTCGAACTGGGGGTTTGAGGCGGCAAGCACAGCATGGCTACCAACACGCTGATAATGGCATTTGAAAGCATCTGCTTTTTCTGCAGGGGTTGAAGCCGTCTGTCCTGAGGGGTGCTGCATGACACTGTACGGCCTCGCTGACATGCTTAGGGCATAGGCGACGCACAAGCTGCCACATATCCTTCTCCCCAAGCGTGCTGTCGTCATTTAAGCGGTCTCTGTACGCTGCAGTGATTGCATGCTCGCATCGCTGTTTGTGCTGCTTCTCAGCTTCTTATGAATGGTCTTTCTGGCGCTGCTGTGGGCCGATTGCTGCTATGGCTTGCATGGGCAATTGCAATATGCTTATGGAAAAACATGGACAGGTGATGACTGCCAGCAACATAAGCCAGGAATATGGGTGTGTGCGCATCAGGCTATGGGCATTGGTTGTTTTGTTGCTTATCAGTCAGGGACATCAACCTGTACCAACCCCTTTTTGCATTCCTTGGACAAATGGCAACTATTTTTCACTTCAAACCATACCACCTTGCACCCTGCGCATTGCTGTACACAGCATGTCGGTAGCCTTCAACGCAGGCTGTTGGGTGTAAATGAAGTACAGTAACTGCATCAAGTCAGCGGCCTGCAGATTGCAACTTGTGCCTGCAAGCAAACAAATAACGAGGCGTCAGCAGACACGTCTTTCGCAATTGGATTACAACTTCCTGCCCCAATATGAGCCATGCATCGTCAGCTGCATGCCTGACCAATGCCCAAGGCCAGCTGATGACCTGCTCAGCAGGGTTCAAGCATTCCAAGCTGCTGCATTGCTTCTGTGCGTGCTGCAGCAGCTGTTATACACCTGACTGTGACGAGGCAAGCGATATCGATCACTGCTCACAGCCCTGAGACGCTGTTAATCATGCCAATGCTTGCCGCCCAATGTGCGCTGCTAGACACAGCGCCTAAACACAACACATTTTTTCTTTTATTTCCTCAAAATTATTTCAAATCACACAGCCACTGCTCTGCAAAGTGCTTTGTATGTCCACAGCCACACACAAGGCAAGTAAATGCAGTCTGGAATCATGGCACATGAGCAGCAGCCGGCAACCGGCGACTGACGATGCCATTCATTGAAACAAATTCTGCCACCGTGTGAAAATCCTGTCGACTGGCCATGCCATACATGGGAATGCACATGTGCTGAAATCAACCTCAAACAAACTCTGCCACCGGGTGCAAATCCCGTCGACCGACCATCATGGCATGATGCCATACATGCACATGCGTTGAAACCATCCTTCAACAAACTCTGCCATCGGGTGCAAATCAATATGTCCAGCACTGAGCATCTTCAGGCACTGCCAAGGTAAACTAACAACACCTGCCAAGCCCATTCACCGATGATCAGGCTTGATGATCATGCATGTGCTGTGCAAACCGGCTGTCAGTACTGCTGCAATGCCCCACCCGTGAATGAGCAAGCCAATACGTCCAGCACTGAGCATCTTCAGGCACTGCCAAGGTAAGCTAACAACACCTGCCAAGCCTAATCATGCATGCGCCGTGCAAAACCACTGTCAGAACTGCTGCACTACACTCACCCGTGTTCAAGCTGCAGACCGCACACCCAAGTTTCAGTGAAACTCTCCCCAATGAGCCTCTCGTTGGCTCCTGACTGGGGTTCCCACTCCTTGATGGGTGGAGCATGTAATGCAATGTATGAAACTCGGCGTCATCTCGCCCATACTCCGTGAGCAGATATGAGCAGATATGCCTTGCATGCACCCAAAAGCAGCTGAGCAACAAGCAGTGCAGCACCAACGTTTGGCAAAGTATCTGTTGGATACTTGTGCTTCATCAGTTGCACCAAAGCGGTGCTGTACAAACAAGTGTGCATGGGATACATTCATCATGTGTGGAGCAATCACCAACTGAAGGACCAACAAAGCAGGGCCAACAACCGCAGCCCATGAGGAAGCTGAACTAACTGTGTGTTGTGTGTTGTGAGGCTCATGGGTGGAGCATTCACCAACTGAAGGACCAACAAAGTGCAGCCACAAGCCCACCCCCCGAGGAAGCTGAACGGCTCTACTGCCTCATGCCATGAGGCCCACGTGTGGAACACTCACCAACTGAAAGACCAACAAAGCAGGGCCACCAGTGCACCGCGTGAGGAAGCTGAACAATTGTGGTGTCTTATATCACGAGGCTCACGTGTGGAGCAATCATCATTTGAAGGACAACAGCGTAGGGCTGCAAGTGCACTGTGTGAGAGAGCTGAACGTGGGCCCATGTGATCAAGCATTTCATTGCTTCTTTGTGCAACCTGCACAACTCGGAATCTTTTTATGACATCTGACAGTCCACACCCATGAACCTGGCGCACATATGTTGAAAAGGGAAAGCTAACGTGCAGCCCAGCAGGGCATGGCAGCCGCCACTGAACAGGCAGCAGCAACATGAAAAACTGCGTGAGGTACTGGTTATGCGTGTTGATGTCTTCAGTTGCGTCTAATCCATGTGTGCATGCGTTACAGCCACCAACTGCAACGGCCACACACATGCGTAGTTCAAAAAAACAGCGACTGTGACAGCACCGTTTTGAGGTGGCATGGCATGAGGTGTGCAGTCAGCATGCTGCATCAGTGCACACGTGCAGTTCAACAGCACATGTGCACCATCCACGGATCTTGCATCTTCATGATATGGAGCTGCACAACCAGCAGGCACCACGCGTGGCCAGCTGTACAACACCTGAGCAGACAAGTGTCCTGACATGCCTGCACACACACGCACACACTCTGCATGGTGTGCGCAGGCACCCACCAAATGTTGCCAGTCAGATCTACGACATGCGAGCAATCCAGACAATGCATGATCAAGCATCGCTTTTCTCCAAGGAAACTGCACAACTCTGCACAACTCTGCACAACTCTGAATTCGTGACATCTGACAGTGCCCACCCATATGAACACGACTCACATGCGTATCATGCAGCCTGGCAGGGCATGGCGGCCGCCACTGAACAAGCACTGAAAAAGCGCGCAGCAGCATGCAAAGCTGCGTGAGGTACTGGTTATGTGTGTTGATGTCTTCAGCAAGCCACAGCAAGCCAAATCCATGCATGCATGCTCCACTGCCGCCAACCGCAATGGCGCCACACGTACTCGTCCGAACAGCATGGCGTACTCCGTGCAGTACTCCGTGTGATGCGTGCAGGCACCCACCAAAAGTCACCAGTCAGATCTATCGACATGCAAGCAAGGCTCACAGCCAGCACTCCCCCCCCCAGCACGGCATACCTCACGAAAACTTTCCAGACGATGCATGATCAAGCATTGTTGGTTTCTAAGGAAACTGCACAACTCTACACAAATCTGCACAACTCGCAAGTTAACCGCGCGGCATGCTTCAACGCTGCGGTGCCTGTCAGAAGTGCAGCCTGCGCAGCAGGTGGCGGCCGCTGGGTGTGCACTCCACTGTGTAGCTGTACACGCTTTTGCCACCGCATGCGCCGTCAGCGTCATTGCTCCTGCAGTTGAATGGCAGCTTGGTGCCCACCGTGCAGCCAGCCAACACAACGTTACTAGGTGCCTGTGATGAAAACTTTTTGCATGAACCGTCGTGGATCACAACATCAATGACGGCGTCACATGCCACATTGCTCAGCGTCACCTGGTCGCCCAGCTTGACATCGGTGATCTTTGCACAGTTCACCATGCTGCTGCTGGTTGAGCCACACGTAGCGATTGTCAGCCAGCTGATCTTCTGTTCGCAGTTGCACTTCAGGAATGCAGTGTTTGTGTATGTGACATTGACAACTAAATTAGACACGGGAGTGATCTCGAAGCCATCGGACAATCGCTCTGCCACATTGTCTGGTGCAGGGCATTGATTCGGGGTGCAGGGCGGGATTGGAACAAAGCAGCAGCCCGCGTTGGAAACGTTGGTGGAGTTGTCCTTGGTTGTATTATACTCAAAGCCAGTGCTGCAATTAAAGCGTGTTGTGGCACCCTCTGTGGGCACGAGGCATGTCGGCACAAACTACAGCAGCAGCAGCAGCAGCAGCAGCAGCAGTAGCAGCAGCAGCAGCATCAGCATCAGCAGCAGCAGCAGCAGCAGCAGCAACTGCAGAGGAGAGACAGCATGCCTGTATGCAATGCGACGTGTGAGTTTGGCGCAGCGGCAGATGGAATATACATATGGAACACACCAGCCTCACTGTACATCGTGCTGCATACAGGGCTCTGCCTGCTGCCCAGAAACAGAAGCAAGCCATCAAGCTGTTTGGTTGTCTGTGTATGCCTTCACAAACGGGTCTGCCATGCCACGATCACTTCCCAGGTGTTGCCAACCTCCACTCAAGCCAAGCCGACCATACCTCGCAGCAGTTGGTGTTGTTGGCAGCCAGATTCTCCGTGCCTGCTTTGGTCTGGAAGCCAGGACCAGCTTTGGCTGCGCAGTCATATACGTTCTTCTCAGGAGTCAGCGGATCCGTGTCTCCACACGTGATCGGCTGTGCAACCAAACAACGAGTCCAGCAGGGCGCAGACGGACAGGCAGGCACCGCTGATTGCTTCATCAAAGCAGGCTGCTCTAACTAAACCCTAGACGAGCTCTGGGATACTTTGTTGGAATCGCAGCAACGTCACGAAATGTTTGCATAGGTGTGCATCAAGGGTGAGGCGTGTATCGGCAACTCTGCACTGCACAAATGCTGCAGTTACGTGCTCCAGCTGCTGTAAGGCGCAACTCACCAGGCAGCAGGACTCCTTGGACAGGGTGGTGTTGGCAGCAGCAGCTGGGTTGTAGACATATGACATTGGCCCTGGATTTTTTGAGCAGTTGAAGCGCTGGAAACCTTCTTTGTGCAAGTTGATGTCCCCGCATGTCCGCTGCATTGTATCAGGCAGCAGGCAGGCCCGCAGGCAGGCAGATCATCGTTGACAAGCTGTGCGACAGCAGTGCAGCGGCAACAGCCAAGCAAGGATGCTGCAGCCATGCACCTACAGCTGTAGCGCCCTGTCAGCAGCAGGCAGCAGCCGCATCACAGCTTGCAAAAACATGAGGGTCAGGCCCCGGGCCGCACTGCACAGGCGCAGCGTTGTCGTGCAGCAGCCGGCAGCCACTCACCGAAACACACTTGTACTTCATGCCACTCCACAGCATGCCGTCATGGTTGACACCGGGGGCGCCGGCGCCTGAGCAGGCTGTGTTGGTAAATGCCTGTGACAGCTCAATGCGCGTGAAGCCGGCGCCTTCCTGAGCTGTGACGGACATGTTGGTGATGCCCTTGTCGACCTCACAGCTGCTGCAGGGGCCTGTAGATGGGACGCACGACAGGTCAGTGCCACACGTTTAGGGCAGAGCAGCGGCGGGCAGGGGTGAGTACTGAACGTGAAGGCACAGCATGTGCGTGTGTTGGTACTGCAGCTGCTTGCTGGGTTCCTGCTGGTTTGCCGACTTGTTGGCATCCCTGTGTATGTGCACGCAATGTATGCATCATGAAGTGCATGACAAGCTTGGCGAGAACATATGCGCAACACAGGCTGCTAGGTTGTCAGGAAAGGCTGCTGCGCAGCCTGCTCACCAAAGGTCGTGATGGGGCTGCCGTTGGGGCCCAAATTATCCTGCAAGCACATGGTTCAGGGTTAAAGAGGATGTGATGCAGCATAGGTAAGAGCCAGGCGTTCCGCAGCCTTTGGCAGTAACGCAGGAGGTCACTCTGCAAGTCTTGAGGCTGGTAGGGAACTATACCTATAGGTGCTGTCACATTTGACCATGGCAGGACCAAACCTGCGCCTGCCAATCAACTCAGGTGCTTAGCACTGACAGTTGCCAGCATCCAACACTTCCACAGGCACCCTTGGAAGTTCGTGGCCTGCTTGCTTGCCAACCAGCCACCACCCACAACGGCCTAACTGATGACACCAACACCAGACAAAAGCCGCATCACGTACCAAACACAGGGCACTGCAAGCTCACCTGAAATGGTCCATTTGGGGTCCAGGTGTGTACAATTGTCTTCGGGGTGATGACGTCGTTAGTATAACCGCCCACCAGCTTTGCACCAGCAGTGCCCACGTCGATGGCAGTCCACTCCACAAACGTGAGGAATGCATTCCCGGCAGTCAGCCGGAAAATGATGGGGGCTACGGGGCTGATGATGCCGCGTTTGTCGCCGCTCGACGTTGTGACTGAGTTGAAGAAATATTTGCCGCATGTCACGTTCCCCTCGGCTCCACAGCATTTGCCGGCTGCGACGGCGTTGGTAAACGACGTGGAACTCGCGTTGCAGTCTTGGACGATTGCAGAGCGCGCGCAGGTGAAGCCTGCCTGGTTGTTGAAGGGGGGGTTCCAGGGCTCGCCTGTGATGTCAAAGCGGCGCGGTGGGTAATGTCAGGGTTTAGGGTGGCAGGGGAGGCGGGGGTGCAACAGCAGCAGCACTCATCAGCTGAGCGTCCATCAGGTGGCACACTGCTGCAGCAAGTGAGCTGCACTGCAGCATCGCATCGCAGCACACAACGGCTCCTGTGCAGCGGCGCTATTCCTGTGCATTGACTGCAGCCGCATGCGGGAATGCAGGGCGGGAAGCTGTTTGGCAGCCCCACCTATGCTTGTATATGTTTTCAGACGGACGGTAGTGTTTTTGAACTGGACTGTAGTCATAGAAGCAGCCATGCGCATCAAACGTCTTACACTCAAAGTGCAATGACTACAGGCTCATGCAAGGCGCAAAGCCATCAGGCAGCCCCACCTGTGGGATAGGGGCCGTTGGGCATGTCGAGTGTGCGCAGAGTGCCATCACAAGTCAGGGCGCCAGTGCCTGTTCCCAGCCTGTGGAAAGCTGGCCTTATTGGGGCAGCATTTGCCAGCACTGCCATCACCAGGAGGAATGCCAGCAGGGCCATGCTGCGGGTACACGCAGCAGGGCTGATAGGTGCCATCTTGTATCCTGCAGCCCAGTTTGAAACCCAAAGCGCATTGTGAGGTGCGCAGACGCTAACGACGACTATACTGCGGTGTTGGCGACAAAGCAAGAATAGGCAGCTTCGAGGGGTGCATGTTCAGAACTCAAACTGCCACAGTAACCACATGATCAGCGTTTTTCTGATAGAGTGTGCATGATAGACGTTCAAGCAGGCGCTCTGCGGATCAAGCAGGTGCCCTGGCAAGTTTCGGGAGTTGCGGCCTGTTGGCTGTACACAGCTGCGGTGCTCAAGTGACAATTATTAAGTATAGAATACTGTCTAAGTGGCGTCTGTTTCACTGAGATCTGACTCACTCACCCAGAATAGAAATTGAGCTCGGCTCGTGAAGAATGCGCTGGTCTGTCTTCTTGGAAATGTTGTGTTGCCGAAGGACGGATTTATGGCATGTAAAGCTTTATAAAGAGCTACTTGAAGGATCGCAGAGGGAAGTCAGGCAAACATGCGCTGCCTTACGAACATTCGACAACGAACAATCGCATACGAATAATCGCCTACGAATCACGCGAGCAGCGGAAAGGAATCTACACCCTAGTCTTCCATCCAAAACTACACATTGCTGCTTCTAACTGGTGCGTGCCGCGTCGATTGGTTGGAAGGCCGACATCACACACCTGCGGCTCTTTGTTAGCTCGCTGAGCCGGTGACCGGCCGCACTGCGGTTAGGATGCGTGGATTATCTGATCACCGTACGTCTTGCAAGGTGCTAAACTCCTGCCAAAGGCGAAGGTTGTGCAGGTCATGAACGATTACTCTGTTTGTTTCCGAGTTATCTGGCTGGCCGAGTAGATATCTACATGTACAATCGATCAGGTAAAGATTCTTATGAACATGAACGGTACACTTCGCCACAAATACCATCAGCCGATATTTCGGCACATAGCAGGAACGCAACAAGCAGGATTGTGGAGTGCTGCTGAGGGTGGTGCAGGGCTGTGTGTAGTGTGAGATTAGTTGCCACGTGAATAAGACACACAGTTACAGTCTATTTGTTGAACACAACTCGCATCGCAGTCTTCAAGCACAAAATCACACAAGGCTGACTTGTAAGCAGCTGTCAGAGCAAGGCTTTGCCTGCACACCTGCCGGGAGTGCAGCTGCAGCTGGGTGGTGCACGGCTGTGACCAGCACCGCAGGGTATCAGAGTGGGCATCCACGGCAGCAGCATTGATTTACAAAATTTGTGCACACGCTTTCAAGAAACTTTCACAATACAATCTGGAGGTTACAATGTTATGTAGTCATATGTGCCGGTGGAGCAAGGCGGCACCCATAACACAGTTTGGATGTTACACAACGAAAACATCGCCCATTTTTGAGCCAATGACAGGCTCATTGGGCAACCACCTAATCCATCAATCTTCAATTTCTTAGCGGTGAATCAGCCAATTAAGAACCACTCAACATCAACCCCTGGAAACCTTCTGTAGCACTGGATTTGTTACCTTGCGGGAAGAGACGCCCACATCGCCTGCAAACGCTCAACTGCAGCGCTGCAACATACTTTCCTTCTTCCTCATCATAGTTCCAGCCGCTGACTCATGGCATACATAACCTTCCTGCTATAACCGTTACGCTGACACAACATCACATCATACCAGCTGTGTCCAGGAGCGCAGTGCATCAGGCTGACTCTTAGTACAGCAGGCATACACACAGAAGCGCTGATAACATTTCATTCCGTACTCACAACTCACGGCTGTAGTAGTTCATACACTAAAGCGCTGTGTGTAGCCTAGCCCTTCAACCCCTCCCAAAAGAGAAGACTGAGGCACAAGCGAGCCAGCACAAGCCAACACCACACCAACACAATCAACAGCGACACAAGAATTCAAGCAACCACCAAAACTCTAGCCAGGGACATGCAGATGCAGCACAGCGGTGGTAACAACCCGCACCCCTAAAAGCCTGTCAATGTGCACCACTCAGAAACAAAGACTAACACCCAAAGATTTGCTTTCAAGTAAGCACGGGGTGTTCAGCTCGTAACCGCAGACGCGCGTGTAGGGGTTGGGTATTGTCAGATACTTTTCGCTTTTACAAGAAGGCGGCTCAACTGCAAACGCTACGAATGTGCCACAAGTCTAAATTCAACTTTTAATCTAACACCCATCAATGTGCTGTGGCGAGTGTGCTGACTGTAGGCAGGCGCAGGAACTGGGCATGTGTTACTGCAGGATATAACAACCCTAGAGCAGAGCACAGCAACAACACATTACTGCAAATCACACACTACACTTCTGCCAAGCTCACTGATGCAACTGTAGTGTGGAAGTTGCAGCATTGTGAAGATTTGCAGGAAGACACACTTGGCAGAGCACAATGCAGCAAATGCGGCACTCACATGCTTGGGCCCGGTCACCATCATGCATGGCTGAATTAACTGGAACCACACATCTCTGCTTCTCCCCTGCCTAGAGCTCTCAGTGTCTAATGTTATCTGCACCCCCAATGAATCCTGGTCAGTGTTGCTCACGGCTATAGCTTTGATGGCGGGGAGCGATCTGATCAGGCTGACGCTCTTCAGCTCTGTTCTACTCCTCCAAGGGTTACCGGGCAAATGCGTTCAAGTTGTGTCAGCGACACCTTCTTCAGGTGGTGGTCTTGGTGTGGTCCATTTACCCTTGCAAAAGACATGACCAGCAGACAGAGTTTGCATGTGTTCAGGTAAATGCAAGGTTTCAGCACTGTGTTGTTGCTGTGCGGTTCATGCATTTGTTGTGAATCTTCGCCAGCCATGATATTCATCACCATGTGCCGCCATCAAGCCGTGCAGTGTGGTGGCGTCAACCACCAGTATTTCCAGCCATGATGTGGCACGTGATGAGCAGCAGTTTTGGCTGTGTACAGCCACATGTAACCAGCAGCAGCACTCTACCCAACCGGAAATGCAAAGCCGAGCCACTTGGCCTCTGTGCTCTGGGGTTTGTTACATTCAGGCAGCAGACACATGCTCAGATATGTGCCAGCCTGTCAAAAGAACAAGCACTCTAACGCAGCAGTACAAGGCAAGCAAGCAAGCAGTGTCACCCTACCCCTGCATGCGAGGCTGTGCATGTAAGCAAAGCTGGCTCCACCCAGCCTGTCGCCAGCGCACCCGCCTGGCTGCCAAAAACTCTCCAGAAGGTGACATCTTGACCTGCACTATGCGGCGCTTTATGTAGTGCGCCCTAACAACGCACGGGGCCTCATAGCAGCGCCACAGCACGCCCTCAGAAATAGTTTGTCAAAGAGTCACAAGGGCGGCACCGTCATTCCAGCAAAACTGCGATGATGAAGCCGCTGGCATGACGCACTCCATGCTGCCGCACACCTCGGAGCTAGGAAGGTGACACCACGTGCAGGATGCGATGCTTGGCAGTAATTGCCCTGACAACACTTGAAGCCACACCTCAGCTCAGGTTCGGGTGACTGCTTTCTTGCTTGCCTCTTCATGCTAGAGTGCTTCTTCTTCTTCTTCACACCTCCGTCTCGGCAAGCACTTAAAAACTTGGCCAGGATCCTGGCTCTCCGGAGGGCCAACACGACGGCGTTGCTCCAGCCAAGCTGAAATGACAAAGCCGCTGGCATGGCTCAGTGCATGCCGCGGCACACCCAAAAACCTCATTCAGGTGACACCATGTGCAAAATGCGATGCTTGTCATGATGCGCCCTTACAAAGCAGGGCGCCACACAGCAGCGCCGCAACACGCGCTAAAAAAAGGATGGCCAAAAAAAGTCACAATGGCGGCGGCCGCTGGCATGGCTCGGTTCATGATGTCAAACTCTTACTTATAATGGAAGACATCTTTCACATGCTCGATGCGATGCTGGCTATGAGCCCTGGCGTCGGTGGCACCACCAAGAGCCGACTCTGCGTGTTTCCGAACAACTACAACAACTACAATCGTAGTGCACAGACACCATGTAGCTACACCTCCAGCTGATGGCAATGATCATATTGCAACGCAATGAAGCACCACACACTTGAATACAGCGGCAGCCGCAGCACAGGCGGCATTGCCAGCAGCTGCACCAGCTCCAGCTCTCAAATGCTTTCACCGGACCACCAGCTTTCATCAATTGCTTTCACCAGGACTGTCACACCAGGAGTTGCGTTCACCGGATGCCGCCAGGTGCAAAGATCATCAGCAGCTGTACCAGCTCCAGCGCTCAAGCACTCTCGCCAGGTGTGATGATGCAGTCTCGCTCCAGTCAACCTTCCAGGTATGCCGTGTTTGACTGGCAACCGAGCTGTGCAACAGACCAACATGCTTGCCTTCACCACATTGCCCGGTGTGGCAGCTGGGCGGGATGAGCGCAGTGCTCACCCAGCCTGGGGTACTGCCCACACAAAAGTGTGGCCACATGCACCTGTGTGAATGTGCTTCTGAAACTTGAGGATGGCTCACAACTTCTGAGTTGCATCAGAGTGGGCCCACAGCATGCAGCACGTCTGATTGTCACAGAAGTGCGCAACGCGGTGATGCTGCGGGCACACGCTGCCACAGCACACACCCAGCAGCACAGTGCATGTTGCGCCACACACCAGAACGACGGTGTGCAACGTGCAGGGGACCTGTCTGATGCAGCGTAGCACCCCACGCCGCTGCTGCCAGCCATATGCACATGATACAAGCACAGTGCAGTGATGCTGATGGCAGACGCTGCCACAACACACGCCCAGCAGCACAATGCGTGTTGCGCCACACGCCGGATTGACGGAATGTACACAACATGCAGTGGGCATGTCTGATGCAGGGGAGCGCCCCACGCCGCTGCTGCCGGCTATGTTCAGCTGTAAGGGGCGACGAAGCCGCTGGCATGGCTCGCTGCCAAACAAACTCCAAGCTGCCAAACACTCACATGTAGACGGCAGCAGCGTGCCAGCACAGCGCTCAGCAGTACTTGGCCAGGAAGGCCAGCGCTACGCCGTTGCTCCAGCCGGAGCCGGCCTGAGCTGACAAAGCCGCTGGCATGGCTCGCTTCATGACGCCGACACCTTCTCAGCAGCAGATAACATACATCAGGTGCACCGTGCGACGCTTGTCAAGATGCGCCCTGACGACGGCCGAAGCCACACAGCAGCACCTCGGCACACAAAGCAGCGCCTCAAAAGTACTTGGCCACAGTAGTTGTAAGGGCGACGCCGTTGCAGCAATTGCTCCCACCGACCTGCGTGCCAAGCCGCTGGCATGGCCCACTCCATGCTGCCGGAAACCTTGAATCCAGGAAGATGACACTACGTGCACAGTACGATGCTCAGAAAGATGCCCCCTTCTAAACACACAAAGCAACACCAATCTGGTGCCGCAGCAAGCCTCAAAATTACTTGGCCAGGAAGGCCAACACGACGCCGTTGCTCCAGCCGAAGCTGGCCTGGGGTGCGTACTCGCCGCCGCGCCCGACCAGGCCGGCGGCCCGGCTGACGTCATGCTCATGGCCCACGAGAGTCTCGTGCATGGCGCCGGTGCTGTTGAACGCGCGCACGTTCATGCTGCGCGGACTCGGGGCAGCAGCAGCGACCAACCTTACACCGCTGGCGACACCTACTGCAGCTGGCCTAGGATAGACAGCTGGCCATGCCAACTGCAGCTGCCCTAGGATAGGCAGTTGGCCACGCCAACTGCAGCTGGACTATCACACACAGCTGACTACACATACTGCAGCTGGCATATCATTCACAGCCGGCCACACCAAAGCAGCTGGCCCTTGTAACACAACTGGCCACGCCAACTGCAGCTCGCCAATCTTACCCAGCTGGCCACACCAACTGCAACTCGTCTATCTTACCTAGCTGGCCACGCCAGCTGCAGCTGGCCTATCACACACAGCCGGCCATGCCAACTGCAGCTCGTCTATCTTACCCAGCTGGCCACGCCAACTGCAGCTCGGCTATCACACACAGCCGGCCACGCCAACTGCAGCTCGTCAATCTCACCCAGCTGCCCACACCAACTGCCACTCGCCTATCTTACCCAGCTGGCTACACCAACTGCAGCTCGCCTATCTGCCACAGATAGCCACACCAGATACAACTGGCCATGCCAGTTTCAACTGACCACATCACCACGAGCCAAACAATATTTCTTTATGAACATGCGTCTTTTCAGCACTAAATCATTGAGCAGCCAACGTCATCAGTAACAAACCATCAATAACCGCTTCTACCCTCCTACCAAATGTTGCCCACCAACGCGCACCATGCGCCGCTGCTCCCTCACCTGGCGTTGTGAGCACGCGCTCGCGCACGCACACACCCACACCCGCAGTCGCACACCCCCAGTCGCACCCAGTCACGCACGCAGTCACGCACGCGCACCCCCATCCCCCACATGCGCACCCCCATTCCCCACATGCGCACCCCCATCCCCCGCATGCGCACGCACGCATGCATGACTGTGCAGTCACCAATGCACCAGCTCTCACTCGTGCGCACACATGCACTCGCACGCAGTCACAAATGCGCCTGCACTCAGTTGCGCGCACATGCGCACGGTCGCAGGCCCGCCCGCCCGCCCGACCGCACGGACGGACGGACGGGCGGGCGGCATGCCGGCCGGCCGGCAGGCAGGCATAGCCACGCAGTCGCATGCACACACAGCTAGTCAAAGGCACACATGCGCAGCCACGCGCACACGCACGCAGTCGCATGCACACACACCCTGTCAAAGGCACACGCGCAGCCACGCGCACACGCAGTCACATGCACAACACCCAGTCAAAGGCACACATGCGCAGCCACGCGCACACGCAGTCACATGCACAACACCCAGTCAAAGGCACACATGCGCAGCCACGCGCACACGCAGTCACATGCACAACACCCAGTCAAAGGCACACATGCGCAGCCACGCGCACACGCAGTCACATGCACAACACCCAGTCAAAGGCACACATGCGCAGCCACGCGCACACGCAGTCACATGCGCACGCACCCATTCAAAGGCACACATGCGCAGCCACGCGCACACGCAGTCACATGCACAACACCCAGTCAAAGGCACACATGCGCAGCCACGCGCACACGCAGTCACATGCGCACGCACCCATTCAAAGGCACACGCGCGCAGCCACGCGCACACGCAGTCACACGCAAACACCTTGATCAGTATAACCATTTGTCTATATGATGTCGGTTTCACTGAGATCTGACTTACTCACCCAAAGTAGAAGTTGAGCGCGGCTTGTGATGAATGTGTTGGTCTTCTTGTCAATGATGAAGGTGTTGCTACAGCCCGGCTTTGTGAGATTTGAAGCTATATAAAGAACTACTTGAAGGATCGGAGAGGTAAGTCAGGCAAACAATCGCATACGAACAATCGCATACGAACAATCGCATACGAATGATCGCCTACGAATCACGCGAGCAGCAGAACGGAATTTACGCAAAGTTTGTGGCATAGTTGCACTAAACGTTTCAGTTGAAACGAAACTTTTCGTTTCCAAACGCGTTTTAAACGCCAGTGCCTTGGCTGAAACGCTGCTGAAACGCTGCTGAAACGCCACATTACAGCAAGCACTGTGGAGGCCTGTAGTGGCCCAGTACACCAATTCCTTTCATTGTAAGTGATTATAATTTTATTAGTATTGTTTATAAGCGGTGAATGACCCCAGAACGGTGCCTGCGGGCTGGGAGGGCTGTCAAGGCATGGCAGCATGCTTGACTAGTTGACAGCAGTACTGCTCCAGCCTTGATCATACATTGGCGATGCGTAGCATGACAGCTCTTCACAAAGGCACGTTTAATCAAGATGCAGTGCGGGATTTAATGATTACATGTGTCGTGTGAGTGCGTTGCTGGTCACGGACCACGTGCCTCGAGGCAGCAATGCAGAGCGACTTAAGGGCTGCACGGTGTTAGAGGGCTGAACGTCACATCACACATCACGCAAAGAAAACAGTGAAGCACTTCTGATAACATCATTTAGGCAGCAGCTGAGTCTCCTGACAAGAAAGCAGTGACCACTGGTTACACACACAAGCAACTAACTGTGTAGGGAGTTGCAGAGCACATACATTGACTGTCACCATTCACAAGATTTGCAACTGCTCATAGCACCTGACTTCTCTCCTATGCATCCACACCAATGCATTTAAACCAAGCAACCTGTCCTGCTGCTCACTGCTGCTCAACAACAGCTCACCTTGTCCACTTTGCGCCGCTTGATGGCATCACCTCCTCCTCACGCTTCCGCTTTGCGTCATTAGAGGCATCACTGGAAGCCTTGGCGGTTGACAGGCGAGTCTTGATGTCCTCTGGGCACTCGCTGCAGGCCTTCACACCCTGGTTGGTGCCGAGCAAGTGCGAAACGATCCTGCTGACCCCACCGCTGAAGGAATGATTACAATGATGGCACACAACTTTGCTGTAGTTCTGTTGCTTCTAGCTTGTCGTCATTGTCCCAGGCTATGCTAGCCTGATCAGTGACCTTTTTGCCCATAGCGGTGAGTGATCGGACAGCAAAAAGACATTCAACAAGCAGTAATTGTATACAGTAAATGTTTCGAGGAGCTTTAAGTGCTTGAACGGGCCGCCAGGCCGAGTAACAAGGGGTCTTGTATTTAAACGCCTGAGCCCCACTGCAGCTGCCGTTCAAAAGTAGCGTTTCACACTGACAGCATTTAAAACGCACGTTTCAAACGTTTCGTTTAGTTCATAAACTGCCTGACCCCGCGTTTAGTGCAACTATGACACAAACTATTCTTTCATACAAATTTACAAATCGCTGCTTCGAACTGGTGAGGCGTGCCGCGTTGATAGGGTGAAAAGCCCACATCACACAACTGCGGCTGTATGTTAGCTAACCGGCGGCACTGCTATGAATCTGCGTGGGGTTTCTAATAACTTACGTCTTCATAAGGCGTCAAGGCCTGACATAGGCTAAATTTAAAGTTGTGCAGATCACGAACGGTTACTCTGTTTGTTTCCGAGCCATCTGCCAAGCCGTGTGGATATCTACATGTACAAATCGAACAGGTATGGATTTTTATGAATATGAACGGCACCCTTCGGCACAAACACCATCAGCTGATAGTTCAACATACAGCAGGAACGCAACAAGCAGCTGCAGGATTGGGGGGAGGGCAGCTGGCCACAGCTGGCCCTGCCCTGCAGGCACAGCGGCTGTGGCCATGGATGCTGGCCAGGTATCAGGGTGGGCATCCACGGCAGCAGCATTGTAACTGCACCTACGCAGAATGCTTGGGTTGGGGTTGATCTGAGCACATGTATGTGTATCAAGGCATATAGTCTGTCTGCAGAAGTGCGCCGACGCTTGTTGCTGCCCTGGCGAGTGTTATGTTTATGTGATGTCATAGCATCGTTGTCACAGCAATCATCATGCGTTTGTGCTTGTAGTGCTGCGTTTGTCAGCATCTTGAGTATGATTTACATTTCACCAGTTTGCCACTTGAAAAAAGGTTGCGCATGGACCTTGTGGAGTTTGCGCATAATGTTTAGTTTTGATGCCACCTGGGCCATGCTGACATCCATAATTGTTCTCGGTTGTGCTCTTGTTTGAGGAGTATGCTGCCCCACAGAGTAGGGCCAACCCTTACCCTGGTTTGTTGCGTGGTTCACCGTGCCACCTGTGCTGCTACCAGATCATCTGCAAGTTGTGCCCATTCGCATGGATTTATCGCTAGGCTATACTGTATGCTGGCTGCGTGTGCATGCTCTGCCTCCCTTTCTCCCTTTGCTTGTGGTGAGACAATTGGGACCCCATGAGCCTTGTTTGGCTCCTGAGTGGGTGGGCCAGTGGCCCTACTTTGGTAACTTGGAAACACGGAATTTTGTGTTTGAATGCGCATAGTTTTGTGCATACGCTTTCATAGTATTTTCACACTACAATCTGGAAGTTACAGTGTCGATAGTCGTATGTGCCGGTAAGCAAGGCGGCATCCACATTTTGGAAGTTACATGGGTAACTTCGCCCGTTTGAGGAGACAATGACAGGCTCATTGGGCAAAGAGCAAAACAAGAGCAAGCCAAAAAAAAAGGAACAGAGCTATCCCTGCCAAATATCATCCAATGCAACCATGGTTGCAACCACTCAACGTCAACCCTTGGAAACCTTCTGCCAAGCTTATTGTAGCAAAAGGAGTGCGGAAGTTGCAGCAATGTGAAGGTTTGCAAGAAGACACACTTTGCAGAGCACAATGCAGCAGATGCGGCACTCACAGGCTATGCCATAGGGGCGGGGTGGTCCCGCCACCATGGCTGAATCACCTCGAACCACACATCTCTGCTCTCCTCCTGCCCAGTGTCTCTAGCCTAGCCTGGCCTAGCCTAAAGGTTACGGGCACCCCCAATGAATCCTGGTCAGTGGTGTTCACGGCTATGATGGCGGGGAGCGAGCACTAGCGCTCTTCAGCTTTATTTTTTAAACAGTAAATTTACTCCCCCAAAGGTTACCGGGCAAATGCATTCAAGCTGTGTCAGCAGCACCATCTTCAGGTGTGGTCTTGATGTCGTTCATTCACCCTTGCAAGAGACAGGACCGGCAGATAGAGTTCAACTTGTTTGTGCGTGTTCATTTTGCTGCAAGGTTGCAGCACTGTGCTGTACAGCACATGTTCAAGTTGCTGTGCGCTGCTCTGGGGTTCGTTACATCCAGAGAGTACCAGTACGTTCGTTTTTAGGCAACGTAGTGATATTCGTTCACGTACTAGGAACTTTAACAACCTCGGCTGCCCGGTTTGACCCCGGAAACCCCACGTATCGGCGGGTGCTGGGTTCATCCCGCGCGCCAAATTTTTGCAATTCGCTGCTCAACTGTATGTTTTCAGCACCTAATTTCAACGTACTTTGGTAGTATGCAACATACTGGTACTCCCTGGTTACATCCCTGCAGCGACACACTCTCAGATGTGTGCAAGCCTGTAGCCAGTGCACCCGCTTGCTGCCAAAAACGCTCCAAAAGGTGACACCTTGACATGCACAATGCGCTGGCTGTTAGGATGCGCCCTGAAAATGCATGGGGCCTCACAACAGCGCCACAGCACGCCCTCAAAGGTACTTTGCCAAAAAAAGGCACATGGGCGGCACCGTCATTCCAGCAAACCTGCAATGATGAAGCTGCAGGCATGACACACTCCATGCTGCCGCAAACCTCAGATCCAGGAAGGTGACACTACGTGCACGATGCGATGCTTGGCAGTATTTGCCCCACACTTCAGCGCCTCGGCAAGCGCTCAAAAGATACTCGGCCAGGAAGTCTAGCGCGACGCCGTTGCTCCAGCCGACCTGTGTGACACGCCGCCGGCGTTGGCTTGGAGGCTCTACGTGACGCTGTGTGCACGATGCGATTGCCATTACTAGTCATTATTTATATGATTTATGCGCCATGGCAACGCACAGGGCCACACTACATGCCATCACAACCATCCAGCAAGCTCAAACACACTTGGCCGAAGCAGTCACAACGATGAGGCGATATCGCCCCCAGCCAACTTGAAATGACACAGCCGCTGGCATGGCTCAGCGCATGCCGCGGCACACACAAAACCTCATTCAGGTGACACTAGATGTGTGCGCGATGCGATGCTTGTTGTGATGCACCCTGATAACGCAAGGGGCCACACAGCAGCGCCGCAGCACGCGCTCAAACATGTATGGCCGATAAAGAAGACGCGCTTGGGCAAATAAGCTGCATCGCCTCCAGCCAGCCTGCGACGACGCAGCCGCTGGCATTGCTCACTTCCTGCTGCTGAAAACCCAAAACCCATCCAGGTGACACAGCGTGCACATCACGTGATGCTTGTCGAGATGCGCCGCGACAACGCACGAGGCGACAGCAACATCAGTTGGAGGAAACGACCTTGGATCAAGCCCAAAGACCTCGAATCACTGAATGACACCATCCTTGAATCAATACATGACATGCTTCACGTGCACGATGCGATGCTTGTCATGATGCGCCCTGACAACACCCGGGGCCTCACAACAGCGCCGCAGCACGCGCTCGACAGCAGTTGGTTCAAAAGAACTTGTAGCAGGCCCAACGTCCTTGGACCAAGCCTGCATGTGTGCCTGGATCAAGCCACACAGCACAAGCGTCATATCACGCGCTCTACAGCCCTCGGCTATGGTCGTCACAAGGGCGACGCCGCTGCCCCAGCCGAAATGTGTGCCAAGCCGCTGGCGTGGCGCACGCCATGCTGCCAAACGCTGTCAGAAAAACGGCAGCGGTGCGCCAGCGCGGCGCTCAGAAGTACTTGGCCAGGAAGGCCAGCGCAACGCCGTTGCTCCAGCCGAAGCCGACCTGCGGCGCGTACTCGCCGCCGCGCCCCACCAGGCCGCTGGGCGTGCTGACGTCATACTTCTCGTGCATGGCGCCGGTGCTGTTGAAGACGCGCATGTTCATGCTGTGCGGACATGCAGCAGCGGCAGTGACAGCCGCAGCGGCAGCAGCAGCAGCAGCAGCAGCAGCAGCAGCAGCAGCAGCAGCAGCAGCAGCAGCGGCAGCAACAGCAGCAGCAGTAGCAGCAGCAGCAGCAGCAGCAAAGTTTGTGTCACTGTATCAACTTGGAAGACATTGTATATGTGTGTCGCTGACGTCGTACTTCTAGTGTATGGTGCCGGTGCTGTTGAACGCTCGCACGTTTGTGCTGCGCGGACACGGGGCAGCAGCAGCGGCAGTGGCAGGTTTTTTGGTCGCAGCGTCGATTTTGCGCTGTGATGCCGTGGTGCATGCGGCAGCAGCAGCACCGCGGGAAGGACTATGCATGCCCACGCGGCGCTTGCGTGAACCGCCAGCGCCTGCCAGGCCCCAAGCTAGCCGGACGCATCGCCTGTTGCGCCTGCGGCCTCGCAATCTGCGCCACAGATGCATCCTTGGCACGCCACAGCCCTGCACGCGCCACTGGTGTGTCGATTTGGCGCTGTGATGCCGTGTTGCATGCATGCGGCCGGTGAGCCAAGCTGTTTGCATCACATGCTGCCAGCGCTGCCGCATATAAACAGCAAATTACGGCAGCAGAAGCAGCAGCAGCAGCAGCAGCACCGCGGGAAGGACTATGCATGCCCACGCGACGCTTGCGTGAACCAACAGCCGAACGCAGCGCCTGCTGCGGCTGCGGGCTTACAACCTGCGCAGCAGCTGCATCCCTGGCACGCCACAGCCCTGCGCGTATGTCACGCGTGGTGCTGCAGTGCCCCAAAGAGCTTGCATCGACCTGCCAAGCTCCAGGCTTAAAAAACCCTGGCAACACCACGGGGCTTTGACACGCCGTAGCCCTGCAAGCCGCGATGAGCCTGGCCGCTGCTGCATGTGTGGAGTCGGTCGGGTTCAGGGTTTATGGCTGCAACCAAGCAGGGAAAAACCCCTTTGTCACTCACGTGACCCAGGTGCGAGCCATTCTGCCCGCAAACGCGCCGCCCTCGGCTCTCGCCACACGCGACTCTCACCAAATCCTCTAAAACCGCTAAAACGCGAAGATTCCTGTCAACCCACGTGACCCAGGTGCGAGCCATTATGGCCGCAAACGCGTCGCCCTGGGCTCTCGCCACACGCGACTTCCGCCAAAACCGCAAAAACCGCTAAAACCCAAAGAATCCTATCGACTCACGTGACCCACGTGCGAGCAACGACATGGCCGCGGCAACACAAACCGCTATAAAGACCACAAACAAAACACAGGAAAACCGCAAAAAAATGCAGCAGAAAAAAACCCTAACAACTCACGTGACCCAGGTGCGAGCCAGCTTCCCGGCAAACGCGTCACCCTCCGCCCCGCCATACATGCTGGCGCCCTCCACCAGCATGTGCTGCAGCGGCGGCCAGCCGTTGGGGTAGTCCCACTGCTGTCCTGTCGGGTTGAGGCTGGTCGCGATGCCTGCGGCACGCAGCGGCAGCGGCAGCAGCGGCAGGCGGCGTGCAGCGCACGTGAGCACGAGGGCGTCTGGGCGGTTGACACAGCGCCGTGGCTGCGGCCGCATTTCTGCTGGGCAATTGATGCTGGTAAGGGGTCCAGAGTACACCCCAGCCTGCCCGGAGGGCAGCATCAACGCTGCTGCAGCCACTGCTTGGCTGAATGCCTGCAGCGCTCGCAGCGCCTGCTGCTGGCCCCGCAACACACTGCTGTCCGCAGCACATCAGGACGGCTGACTACCAGACAGCGTGTTAGTGACACCACAGGGCCTGCAGCGCCTGCAGCGCTGAGGTGGTGCAGAGTGCGCTCGAGTTTGGGGGGCGTTGCAGAGGCGGTCGATGCTGGTGGGGGGTACCAGAGCATACCCCAGGGCAGCTTCAAACGCTGCTGCAGCTGCTGAAGGCGACTGCCGCGCTTGCTGCTGGCTCCACAGACACGCATTGCTTGCCGAGGCAAGCTAGCGCCTAGAACGTCTGCCTAACATCACATTAACTTACATTACATGCTCCACCCATCATGGAGTGGGAACCCCAATCAGGAGCCAACGAGAGGCTCATTGGGGGGTAAAAAAAAGGCTAACACGCCGCATGCCTCACCTTCTCCAGGATGTCCGCAACGGCCCCCACCGCTCTGCTGCGCAGTGTTTGGCACTGGAACACGCTCAACACAAAGTGACAAACCTCCCATCTGCACAGCCCTCCAGGCCTGTTGAACGCCTGTGGACGCCCGTCCAGGCAGCGGCAGGGACTGGTTGGAAGTGCAGACCTCACATCTTGAACACGCTCGACAAACCAGCTCACGTCAAACTTCCCATCTGCACAGCCCTCCAGGCCTGTTGAAAGCCAGTGGATGCCTGTCTAGGCAGCGGCAGGGGCTGATTGGAAGTGTAGACCTCACAATCTGAACACGCTAAATAAAATCCAGTTCACGACGAACTTCCCAACTGCAGAGCCCACCAGGCCTGTTGAAAGCCTGTGGACGCCTGTCTAGGCAGCGGCAGGGGCTGATTGGAAGTGTAGACCTCACAATCTGAACACGCTAAATAAAATCCAGTTCACGACGAACTTCCCAACTGCAGAGCCCTCCAGGCCTGTTGAACGCCTGTGGATGCCTGTCTAGGCAGCGGCAGGGGCTGATTGGAAGTGTAGACCTCACAATCTGAACACGCTAAGAAATCCAGTTCACGACGAACTTCCCAACTGCAGAGCCCACCAGGCCTGTTGAACGCCCGTGGACGCCTGTCTAGGCAGCGGCAGGGGCTGAATCACCAAGATGATGACGAACTTCCCCTCTGCGGAGCTCACCATGCTTATTAAATGCCTGTGGATGCCTGTAACATTGATTTGAAGTGATTTGAAGTGATTTGAAGTGATTTGAAGTGAAGGAGACTTGAAGGCTTGTCAAATGCGCGTTGCACGGCCACCAAATGTGCGCCTTGTGCTGAATTTCCGTCTGGAACAGGTCAGACGACGCACCCACTGACTTCACCGCGGCGGTTCAAAAGCTGTTACTTTTGTTAAGTGACATGTAACATGTAGCAAAACCTCACCTGCGGGCCCAACAAGGCCAGACGCCTGCAGCGCCTGCACCACTCGTGCACCTTGCGCCTCATCACCTTCCGCCAGACCAGCCCAGAGGGGCACAAAGTTTGAAGCAAACACGCCAGGGTTTTGCGTCAGGGTGTAGGGTTGGCCCGCCGCTGCTGTCGTGTTGCTGCTGCTGCCGCTTGTGTTGGCTGACGACAGGATGCCGTCGTGCCACATGCCTGGGAAGAGCGAGAGGTGGTTGCAGCAGGAGCAGCAGCAGCAGCAGCAGCAGCAGCAGCAGCGGTCGAAGCAAAGCGTTGTCAGCAGCGCTGCCTTGCTGCAGGCCACTTGATAGCTTGTCAACAGACTTGAGGTCCTGCCTTGCCTGCCGCATCAATTTCCAGTACTAGTGGAGGGTTCAAACGCACAGCCCCAGTGCCCAAGCGAAACCCTGAAAGCGCATGCCCCAGTGCACGAGCAAAACCCTCAAAGCGCATGCCCTGGTCCAAGATGTGTTACATTGACATGCAGCACATGCTGAGTGCGGAATCGTCACCTTTTGAAGCCATGGCCTGGATGACCGCACTGCTTTTGGACTGCTGCCGCCACCGTCAACAACTGCTGTCGCACCCTTCAACCCAGCAGACGCCAGTTGTGCGTGTGTTCAGGAATCGAGTGACAGTATATAACAACATAAAAAGTTAAATAACAACACAAAAGTAACAGTGTAACACCGCTCTGTGTCCGCCCCTGCCCACCTGTTGTGGCGTTCCACAGCAGCGCCTGCATAGCAGCCCGCCGCTCTGCCGCTGCTCGGTTGATCGAGTGACAAAAGTGACAGTGTTAAAACCGCTCTGTGTTTTGCCAACCCTGCCCACCTGTTGTGGCGTTCCACAGCAGCGCCTGCATCGCAGCCCGCCGCTTAGCCGCCGCTCGGTTGAATTGCTCGCTCGTTGCCGCATCGCCGGTCTGGTTTGCTGCCCAGGCGATGTTGCGCTCCATCTGGAATAAAAAGGCGTTCAAATCCGCGGGCACGATCTGCACGCCAGGTCGCACCAGGTGACAAAGTGACAAAATGACAACTGTTAGTAACAGATGCACTGCGATGGCGAAGGGCATCAGGCTTCAGGCTTCAGGCTTTCCGGCACACGCTGGCGTCGACAGCACAACAGCTGTGGCAGCACGCAAGGTGCCAGCGAGGGGTGGACGAGCAATGCTGCCGGCTGGAAGGTTCGAGGACTGGTTCATAGTTTTTGGCACGCTCTGGCATTGACGGAATAATAACTGTGGCAGCACGCCGGGTGCCAGCGTGGGGTGGACGGAGGCACGTTGCTGCCCTGGCAGTGCTGGGGTGCTTTCGCAGGAGCAAAGCAGGGGCCTGAGGAGGATCCACAGAGCGGCCCCACAATCCCGCGGCCACCCCTTGGAACTGACTTGAAGAGAAGCACAGGACCCACCACGACCACGCTGCTCTGCCCAACCCGTTTACGGAACAATGTCACAATCCCGCTGCAAGGCTGCAGTCCGTGGCCGAGGTTTCTAAGAATGTCATATATTGTGTTGAAAAAGAAAAGACGACGCCGACCACGAGCCCCATGCCTGCGTTGTGCGGATGGTGCCCGGGGTCCTGCCGTCACCAAACCAGCGCAGTCCTTGGCCGAGTGCTTGTTACAATTAAAAAAGTCTAAAGATAAAAAAACTAAAACCACAACAACCACACACCCCTTGCTTGCCTGCGTGGTGCGGATGGTGCCCAGGGTTTTGCCGTCACCAAACCAGCGCGAGGAGTAGTCCCAGCCGCTCTCGGCGCCGCTGGCCAGCTCCCGGTACAGCGCGGCCGCGGCGGGGTCGGCGGGGTCAGCGCTGCCCGTCGCCGCGGCTGCTGTCTCGACGTCCTCGCGGTACGACTCGGGCCGCGGCTGCGACCAGTCGGCGTAGTACCTGCGCACAGAAGGTGTTGGGCAGCAGCAGGCGTGTGGGGAAGCGTGGCTGGCTGGCAGGCTGTGTGGGCGCCGCAGGCGGCGTGAAAGTGTGGGAGGAAGCGTGGCTAGTTGGTGAGAGGAGGCTTGGCTGTCAGTCGGCATAGTACCTGCGCGGTTCTTACAAAAAAAACTTTGTTGTAGAAGGAAGTGTCAGCAGAGTGAGGCGCTGTCGTGCGGGGGAGCTTGTCGAGCTGGCGTGTGTGTGGTGTGCAGGTGGCGTGTGAAGGGGCGGCTGCCTGTCGCGGCAGCATTGCATAACTTGTTCACTCCCGGTACAGCGCGGCGGCGGCGGGGCCGGCGGGGCGGCTGCTGTCTCAACGTCCTCGCGGTGCGACTCGGGCCGCGGCTGCGCCCAGTCGACGTAGTACCTGCGCCGTCGGCGCAAAAAAAGGGTTTTGCATGAACAGATCAGGCGCCCAGCGCAGGCGTGGGGGAAGCGTGGCTGGCTGGTGAGGTGAATGACGTCTTCGCTGCGTAGTACCTGCCTAAATTTTAAACTAGTAGGAGGGTCGGCAGAGTGGGGGCGTTGGTGTGGTGAGTGACGTCTGCGCGGTGTGGGGAGGAGCTCGGCTGGCCGGTGTGTGATGGGGAGGTGTGTGTGCCATTTGGCACCGCGCAGGCATGGGGCACAGCTTGGGGCGAAGCTCGGGGCAAAGCGTAGGGCAAAGCTTGTTGCGAAGCCCGGGGCAGAGCTCGGCTGGCTGGTGTGATGTGGGCAGGGTGAGCGCGCCGCAGGTGGCGTGTGAAGGGGTCGCAGGGTGTGGCTGCTGCATGGGCGCAGTCAGCCTCATGCTACCAAAAAAAAAAAATGCCCGCCCGCCGGCAGCAGCAGCGGCACCCGCAACCAACTTTTATCCTGCCCCAACAATGCTTGCTGCAACCCCAAACCCTGCCACGCCCACGGCTCCATGATTGAGCCTGAACCCTTAAACCCTCGCCCACCTCCCTAAACCCCGCCCGCCCGCCTGCTCATGTCGTGCACGGTGCCGTCCGCCGCCGCCACCCACACAGCTTTGGGGGCGCGGCCGTTTGGCAGGCGTGCTCCCGCAGCAGCAGCGGCACCCGCAATCGACCCTTCACCCCACCCCAACGCTCGCTGCAGCCCCACACCCTGCCATGCCCACGGCTCCATGACCAAGCCTGAACCCTTGAACCCTCGCCCACCCACCTGCTCATGTCGTGTACGGTGCCGTCCGCTGCAGCCACCCGGACGGCTTTGGGGGCTGCGGTCCAGAAGGCGACACACCCACAGTTTCATGCCATATCCACGGTTTCATGACCGAGCCTGAACCCTTAAAACCTCGCCCGCCTCCCTAAACCCCGCCCGCCCGCCTGCTCATGTTGTTTACGGTGCCGTCCGCCGCCGCCACCCACACAGCTTTGGGGGCGCGGCCGTTTGGTAGGCGTGCTCCAGCAGCAGCAGCGGCACCCGCAACCGACCCTTCACCCCACCCCAACGCTCGCTGCAGCCCCACACCCTGCCATGCCCACGGCTCCATGACCAAGCCTGAACCCTTGAACCCTCGCCCACCCACCTGCTCATGTCGTGTACGGTGCCGTCCGCTGCAGCCACCCGGACGGCCTTGGGGGCGGCGGTCCAGAAGGCGACACACCCACGGTTTCATGCCATATCCACGGTTTCATGACCGAGCCTGAACCCTTACGCCCTGCCCACCTCCTTGAACCCCGCCCGCCCACCTGCTCATGTTGTGTACAGTGCCGTCCGCTGTAGCCACCCGGACGGCTTTGGGCGCAGACGTCCAGTAGTCGTGCTCCCGCAGCAGCAGCGGCAGCGCGCGCGACAGCAGCGCAGGGTCCCTTTGGGGCGCTGCCTCGTGCACCTCCCGCACCATCGCGCTCAGCAGCGGCGGCTGGCTGCAAACGATAACGTTTGATGAGCACAGCAGCGTCGAGCAGCCCAGGCGCGGTTCAGTCGGAGAGTCTGGCATGTGGCAGCCGCAAAACACAGGCAAGCTGATGAAGTTAGCGCGCAGCAGCAGCGGCAGCGCGGCCAACAGCAGCGCAGGGTCCCTTTGGGGCGCTGCCTCGTGCACCTCCCGCACCATGGCGCTCAGCAGCGGCGGCTGGCTGCAAACAACAACATTGGATGAGATTTGGTAGGGATGGCTTTGTCCTTGCTCTTGTCTGGCTTGCTTTGGTTTGCTCTCTGCCCAACGAGCCTGTCATAGGCTCCCCAGTCGGGCAAAGTCACCCATGTGACTTCCAAAAAGTGAGATGTGAAACTGTGATGAGCGCAGCAGCGTTGACATCAGCGACCAGCCGGGGCAGGGTTGGGTTTGAGAGTCCAGCATGCAGCAGCCCCAAACACGCGCAATGTGCTGGAGATGGCGCGCAGCAGCGGCGGCTGGCTGCAGACGCACGCACTGAGCCACACAAACGAAGCGAAATGAAGCACGTCCTCTCAAAGGATCATTTTTGTGGAGAACATGAACGGTTACTTGATCCAGCCCATGGTAACTGAGTTGCCTCGAATGAATATCAAATGCGAAGCACAGCGTTGCTCAGCGAGCAGCACAGGCAGGGTTGGGTTCAAGCGTCCCAGCATTCTCCTGCATGCAGCGGTCCAAAACACAAGCGCGATCAAAACCCACATCACATCTGTTGAAGTCCCCCCCTCCGACGCCATGTCACGTCATCACAATGGACCACAAACACATCCACAACCCCTAACCCCCGACCCCCTGAACCCTCACCTCCTGTTGAGGTAGTAAACCCTGGCGCCGTTGGGGACGTGGCCAACCGCCGCCAGCATCGCCATCAGGTTGCCGACCAGCCCGGCTGCAGTGTCAGTCATGCCGCTGACCAGCAGTCCGCGGATCACCCAGTAGGAGTCCCAGTAGTAGGTCTCCCTGAAGCGGTCGCCTGCACACAGGGTTTAAGCGGTGCAGCAGTAGGCCAGGGTTTAGATGCAGGGTGGTGAGGGTGGGGTCTGGCCGGTGCAGGATCCCACTACAATGCTGACCAGCAGTCCGCGGATCACCCAATAGGAGTCCCAGTAGTAGGTCTCCCTGAAGCGGTCGCCTGCACACAGGGTTTAAGCGGTGCAGCAGTAGGCCAGGGTTTAGATGCAGGGCGGTGAGGGTGGGGTCTGGCCGGTGCAGGATCCCACTACAATGCTGACCAGCAGTCCGCGGATCACCCAGTAGGAGTCCCAGTAGTAGGTCTCCCTGAAGCGGTCGCCTGCACACAGGGTTTAAGCGGTGCAGCAGTAGGCCAGGGTTTAGATGCAGGGCGGTGAGGGTGGGGTCTGGCCGGTGCAGGATCCCACTACAATGCTGACCAGCAGTCCGCGGATCACCCAGTAGGAGTCCCAGTAGTAGGTCTCCCTGAAGCGGTCGCCTGCACACAGGGTTTGAGCGGTGCAGCAGTAGGCCAGGGTTTAGATGCAGGGCGGTGAGGGTGGGGTCTGGCCGGTGCAGGATCCCACTACAATGCTGACCAGCAGTCCGCGGATCACCCAGTAGGAGTCCCAGTAGTAGGTCTCCCTGAAGCGGTCGCCTGCACACAGGGTTTAAGCGGTGCAGCAGTAGGCCAGGGTTTAAATGCAGGGCGGTGAGGGTGGGGTCTGGCCGGTGCAGGATCCCACTACAATGCTGGTCAGCAGGCCGCGAATTACCCAGCAGGAGTCCCAGTAGTAGGTCTCCCTGAAGCGGTCGCCTGCACACAGGGTTTAAGCCGCGCAGCAGGCCGCCAGGGTTTAGATGCAGGGCGGTGAGGGTGGGATCTGGCCGGCGCAGGATCTCGATACGCTGCAGGGATTCGCCATGGACAGACATGCCAGCATGATGCCAGCATGATGCAGCAGTGCCGCATCGCTGCTGGTTAGACACGATGCGGCAGTGCCGCGGGGCTGCGCTGGCGTGCAGCCGGGCCTCACGCATTCGCATGCGCCACCAACACTGCGATGCAGCCACCCATCACACACCACATTGCTTGGGCCAGCCTCGGGTTGCTCCCAGGGCTCCAAGTCAGGCACCCAATGCCATCACAATGCAAGCAGATCACACCCAGTCCATCCCCGACGCTTTGATGCACCGTTTATAAATAGTAAAAAAAACAGTAAAAAAATTAAAAAAATAAACATGCAAGCAACAACGGCGATGCGGCACGCTGCCGGCGGCTCACCAGGCACCACCGTCCTGTTGGGCAGCGGCAGCAGCGAGTGCCGCTCAGGGTTTTGCGGCACGCCAGGCGACACCTGCAGGGTTTTGCGGATCAGCACAGAACAGCGGTTTAGTCACAAAAGCAGTGTTGTGTTTGCGGGTTGGCAGCCGCTGCCAATGCCACTGCTGCCAGACATACAAGTGTCGACAAGCCAGCAGCAGGCAGGCGGGCCCCCACCCACCTGCCCACTGCCACACGTAAAACACACATATAAACACATCAAACAGTACAACAAAACAAGCCAGCAGCAGGCAGGCGGGGCCCCGCCCACCTGCCTGCACAGCAGCCGCCAGAGGCCGTGCACGTCACGCCCAAACTGCAGCAGCCGGCCCGCCTCGGCATCGCCGCCACCCCCACCCCCTGCTGCTGCTGCTGCTGCTGCTGCTGCTGTCAGGCTGGGCAGGAAGTCGGCAGGACGCTGCTGCCAGTCCGGCGGCACGCACTCCTGCAGGTCACTGCAAGGAGGGAGGCGGGGTTTACGGCAGGGTTTAGGGCAGGGTTCAAGGCAGAATTGGAGGGCAGGGTTCAAGGCAGGTTTCAAGGAGGCAGGGTTCAAGGCAGGGTTGGAGGGCGCATGCATTGGTGGACGGCCTGAGCAGCGTGGCGACGACACTTGCTTTGGGGGAGCGTCCTGCATGTTTTGCCCCGCCGTCGCTGCAGTGTGTCAGCAGCAAAGGGCTCATGCTGACCGGCACTGCTAGGGTTTAAAGACGCCTCTTGGACGTCAAAACCCTGCGTGCGTGCGTGCGTGCACTACACTTGCACGGAGGAGTCTCCCATGCGTAATG
Source organism: Scenedesmus sp. NREL 46B-D3 (assembly GCA_014080715.1). Lineage (NCBI taxonomy): Eukaryota > Viridiplantae > Chlorophyta > Chlorophyceae > Sphaeropleales > Scenedesmaceae > Scenedesmus > Scenedesmus sp. NREL 46B-D3. The sequence goes on along the minus strand of JACERP010000093.1, from coordinate 106,177 downwards.
TATTCACCAATTTATAAGGGCATGTTGGCAGGCAAGGGGTCGTACTGAGCGGCACACTAGGGTTTACCAGGATCCCTGGGACATCAAAACCCTGCCTGCCCCTTGGAGGGCGGCTGTGCGGAACCGCACCTGCCAGCAGAGCCCAGCTGTGCAGCAGGTCACCGACATGAGCTTGCACAGCACTGCGGTGTATGCTGCTGCTGCTGCTGCTGCTGCTGCGGCATATGCAGCTGCTGGCAATCTGCTGCCCTCTACTGCTCATGCACTGACAAGCCAGCAGCCATGGAAAGCTTCCTTACCGGGTGTATGCTGCTGCAGCAGCGCGGTGCTGAGGCGGCTCTTGTCGGATTTGCTGCCTTCCCACTGCTGGTGCTGGTGCACTGACACAAGCCAGCAGCCACAGAGTGCGTTCGCACCCTGTGTCACTGCCTCAAACTCCTCAGGATCTGAACCCTAAACCGCCTGAACGGATCAAGTTGAAATTACACATAACACGTAACATGTAACATATAACATGTAACATGTAACGTGCCCACCTCACCTGCCGGCTGGGTCCAACTGCTGGCTGACGAACGCTTGCAGGGCAGCAGCATGCACGCTGCCACCGCCGCTGCCGCTGCCGCTGCCGCGTGCATTGCTGCTGCTGGCGTTTGCTGCCTGCAGCTGCTGGTATGCTGCCAGGGTGTCTGCAGGGGATCGCTTCAGCACCAGGTCACTGGGGGGTGGGAAGATCAACAGTGCAGCAGCAGCAGCAGCAGCAGCAGCAGCAGCAGCAGCAGCAGCAGCGTTAGTCATAGCCATGGGTTTGAAAGCAGCGACTGACAGCAGTCAAAGAGGAAGGCATGACGTGGAGGACCGCGAATGGCTGCTGCTGCTGCTGCTGCTACGATTGCGGCTAGCAACAGCATCAAGTTAAACCCTAGCCCTTGCAGCAGCACGCTGCTCAAAACCCTACAGTGTCAAACCCATCGCCAGCTCACACTGCTGTTTTGGAGTCGTCGTACACGCGGGCCTCTTGTAATGCCAGCAGCAGCTGCTGCAGCTGCGGCAGCAGCAGCCCGCCAGAACGGGGGTACCCCGGATACGCTGCTGCTGCAGCAGCAGCACCTGACGATGCATTGCCTCCAGCCGCATTTGTTGCTGCTGCATTGCGTGACGGTTTTCCTGCTGCTGCGTTGGTTGCTGCTGCATTGCCTGCTGCTGCATCGCCTGCTGCTGCAGTTCCACCTGCATTTCCACCTGCATTGCCTGCTGCTGCATTTTCACCTGCTTTGCCTGCTGCCGAGTTGGCTGCTGCTGCATTGCCTGCTGCTGCGTGGCCTGCTGCCACGTGGCCTGCTGCCTTGCCAGCTGCATCTCCTGCTGCTGCGTTGCTGTCCATCTGCGCCAAGCTGCGGACGCTGGAGCGCGCCGAAGCAGCGCCGCCGCGCAGAGCAGCGCGGCTGCCCGCAACTGCATGCAGCACAGCAACCGACAGCACAGCACACACGAGCGTGCATTGTGGACGTGTGCACAGACCTAGTTCATGGTGCAGGGCTGCTGGAATGCACACTCTGGCGAGATGGCAGCAAGCAGGCAATCTTTGAACAGGTAGCTGCAGTGTGGTGCGGTGTGTACCAGGCAGTACCGCCAGCAGCAGCAGAGCAGCAGCAGCAGCGGCTGTCCAACGCCTACGCCGTGGCTGGGCAGCTGCTGCCATGCTTGCAGAACCAGGCGATTCAAAACTGTACGGTAACTACAAACTTTGGAGTGGAAGAGTTTAAGAGGGTTGGACGCTACATCACAGTACCACACAGGCAGGGATGTTGGGCTGGTACCTGAGCAGCAGATGGAGCTCCCGGGGCGCCTCTCGTGCGCCTTCGTCAGCTTCGAAACTTGCGATCGATAGACGTGGCATGGACACGTCAGCATGACGCGTGCTGGCGGCCGGTGATATGGCTCGTTGGCGCGAGCCATATCGGGGGTGTGCTGAGGTGGCAACCCAAGCAACATGACTAACAGCGGGTGCACCGGCGGAAAGTGGCGGGCAGCAGTGTTAGATAGCAGCAGGAGCTCATGCCTTTGTTAATCTGTGGTTATATCACGAGTGTATATCCGGCGCTGCTGCCTCGCTGCACTCAACGTGCTGCTGTCTTTTGTTTGAACTGCGCCGAAGCATCCTGGTGCCTGCAGCGATCAAGTGCAGCAAAAGACCATGAACGACATACTGTGCTTGTTGGTGGCGGCATGCTGCGCTTCAGGTGCTTGCAATGATTGAAGCACGACTGCTGCAGTACCAGCAGCAGCATGAGCAGGGACAGCAAGGCAGTCGAACTGACACCCTCGATCCTCCGTTCGCAGCTGCGGCGGCAATCAGCGTACCAGAAGCGCCCAACGGCAGAATCGCAAGCAGCACTCCCGACCAGAGCAGCAATGAGGTGAGCCTGGCCTGGCCTTGGCTGCTGCTGCCCCTGCAAGTGCAAGCAAACCACCCCCAACCACCCGCCACCAGCAGGCCTATGGGGTTCATGCAAAGCCAATTTGCTGGCGGTCTAATACGCACAAACAATAAACAGCATTCAACAGCAAGTGACCTTCTTTAGTATGTGGCAGCTTGTCTGTACAGAGCCCTTGTGGCAGCTAGCAGCAGCTGCTGCTAGTGTTCCGGTGACACTGCTTGGCTCTGGCGCCCATGTGGCCACGCAGCAGCATGAGCCCTTTGCCCTGTTGCCGGCCAGCAGCAGCAGCAGCAGCAGCAGCAGCAGCAGCGGTACCACCCCCAACCACCCGCCACCAGCAGGCCTGTGGGGTTCACGCAAAGCCAATTTGCTGGCGTTTTAGTAGGCTCAATATCAGCAAGTATTGTGTTGACGCCCTTTTCTGTAGTATATTTGGCAGCTTGCCTGCACAGAGCCCCTGTGTCAGCTGGCAGCAGCAGCAGCAGCAGCAGCGGTAATTCTGGAAGTGGCACTGCTGGCCGTTTGTTTAGCCCCGCAGCGACGCCGTGAAGGCGCAGCAGCAGCAGCAGCAGCAGCAGCAGCGGTAATTCTGGAAGTGGCACTGCTGGCCGCCTGTTTAGCCCCGCAGCGACGCCGTGAAGGCGCAGCAGCAGCAGCAGCAGCAGCAGCAGCAGCAGCAGCAGCAGCAGCAGCAGCAGCAGCAGCAGCAGCAGCAGCCCTCAGGCTGGAGGCGCGGCAGCAGCTGTGACAGCGGTCGCCGCAATTGGCATCTCCAACCAGCAGCAGCAGCAGCAGCAGCCCTCGGGCAGGAGGCACGGCCTGCCGGCACAGGCTGCATGCACTCGCGTCGGCATCCACGTCACACACCTGCTGCTGCTGCTGCTGCTGCTGCTGCTGCTGCTGCTGCAGGTGCGGGCACTGCCGGGGTACCGGCAGCAGCTGCCCTCCAAGCACTTCTCTGGGTGAGGCGCCACCGGCTTTGGGGAGGAATTACTTTTGAAGCGTTCGTGGTTGCTTGATGTGACGCTGTTCATTGTACGTGTTGGTGCAAGCGAGTAGGATCTGCAGCAGCAGCAGCAGCAGCAGCAGCAGGCCTCCAGGCACTTGCTCCGAGTAAAAAGGAGTTGCGCATGGGTCTTGGCAACTTAGATTGGCTGCTTGTTCATCTGTGTGTGTTTCTGGCTGTCAGGAATCAGCAGCTGCTCACCAAGCCATACTGAGGGGGGGGGGGAGGGCCATTGCCATGCACAAAATTCAGCCGATGTAATGATGATGTTTACCCCCATTTTCCAAACATAATGAAATGTCGCTTCTTTGACAACCTAGGGTTTGTGTAAACCGCAACCAGAGGGCAACGCGTAGCAAGGCGGGACTGCAGCCGCCGCCCCCGCAGCAGATGATGCCCCTTGAGCACTGCTGTGGGTATTGCTGCCCTAAACCATAATGTGACTGTTGTTGACTTGCGTTGACCAGCGTTGCCCAGTGCCGGCATGCACCGCAGGTACATCACTGTGGACGAGCAGGCAGGCCGCCGCCTGTTCTACTACCTCGTGCCTCTATCAAACTGAAATGCCTGCTGTTGACTTGCGTTGACCAGCGTTGACCAGCGCCGGCATGCACCGCAGGTACATCATTGTGGACGAGCAGGCAGGCCGCCGCCTGTTCTACCTCGTGCCTCTATCAAACTGAAATGCCTGCTGTTGACTTGCGTTGACCAGCGTTAACCAGCGTCGGCATGCACCGCAGGTACATCACCGTGGATGAGCAGGCAGGCCGCCGCCTGTTCTACTACTTCGTGCTGGCCCCGGTGCCTCTGCCATATCTGTGACGTGACTGCCGTTGACTTGCATTGACCAGCGTTGACTTGCGTTGACCAGCGTTGACCAGCGACTGTATGTATGTATGCACCGCAGGTACATCACTGTGGACGAGCAGGCAGGCCGCCGCCTGTTTTACTACCTCGTGCTGGCGGAGACCCCTTCGGACGTGCTGCTGCTGTGGCTGACCGGCGGCCCCGGCTGCAGCAGCATGGACGCATTCACGTACGAACACGGACCCCTGCTGTTCTCATTCAAACCAGGTGCGTCATATTGTTACGTTTTATATTATTCTGTACACAACTTTGTTGCCTATCGGCGTGCTGCTGCTGCTGTGGCTGACTGGCGGGCCCGGCTGCAGCAGCATGGACGCATTCACGTACGAACACGGACCCCTGCTGTTCTCATTCAAAGCAGGTGCGTCACATTGTTACTTTGTTTGTTATACGGTACAACAGCGTTGCCTGTTGGCGTGCTGCTGCTGCTGCTGCTGTGGCTGACGGGCGGGCCCGGCTGCAGCAGCATGGACGCGTATACATACGGACACGGACCCCTGCTGTTCTCATTCAAGCCAGGTGCGTCATATTGTTATGTTTTGTGTTATATTGTCACTTTTGCTTGCTGTCATGCTGTGCGTCTGTTGTGGCAAACTATTACGTGTCACCGCAGCAGCGTGGGCTTGGTTCCAAGAGCTCTTGCTGCATTGCCGCCCACTCAACATTAGCCAGACTCTCACAGCAGCAATGCTAAACCCCTAACTCTGTACTAACCCTGCTGCCTATCTTGGCACGTGAACTGTCGCATTTGATTGTGTGTTGTAGGCGCTGACGAGCCTGGCCGAACCCCAACACTGTCAGACATAGAGCTAAACCCCAACCCCCACAGCTGGTCCAAAACCGCCTCGGTGCTGTATGTCGACAGCCCAGCGGGCACAGGGTTCAGCTATGCAGATAAACCCTCAGGCTACGTGACGAATGACACAGTGACGATTGATGACCTGGAGGTCTTCGTGGCGCGGTTGTTCGAGCAGTACACGCAGCTGCGGCAGCTGCAGCTGTATGTTGCAGGTGAGCAGGCTGTGCTGACACGTCAGGGTTTTGCTGTTGCAGGGTTTAACTGTAGTTTAACGCCAGGTGCATCGGTGCCTGGCCTGCTGCCGCCACCACAGCAGCAGACACCAATTGAATTCTGGCAGCATGCCCATAGCAGCAGCAGCAGCAGGATGGCAGCAGAACAGTTGATTGTGATGTTGTACAGGTGGGGCAGTACATTCAATCATGGCAGCTGCCGGCACATCAGCTGCGTCGTTCGCCACGGCACGCTGCTGCTGCTGCTGCTGCTGCTGCCGCGCTGTCGCAGGGGAGTCCTACGGCGGCGTGTTTGTGCCGCTGCTGACTCAGCGCCTGCTGCGGCACAACCAGCGCCAGGCAGCCGGCAGCAGCGGCAGCGGCAGCAGCAGCGGCAGCGGCAGCAGCAGCGGCAGCGGCAGCCGCCGCCCGTACAACATAGCCGGCTACGTCGTCGGCAACGCTGTGACAGACAATGCAGTGGACGCCCGGGGGCAGGTGGACTACGCGTTCGGGGCGGGGCTGGTGGACGCTGACACACACCGGGACACCATCAGGACCTGCGAGGTGGGCAAGCGCTGTGGTTTAGGGTTGACGACTCTAGGGTTTAGGATTTTAGGCTCTAGGGTTTTAGGGTTTTGCTACATATGTATGGGGCGACTGTTGCTGGTGCTGTGCCTGCTGCACACGGCGCGGGGGTGGTGGACGCTGACACACCGGGACACCATCAGGACCTGCGAGGTGGGCAAGCGCTGTGGATTAGGGTTTAGGGTTTTGGGCGCTAGGGTTTTGTCACATGTGTATGGGGCGACTCTCGTTGAGGTGCGTGCTGCGCATGGCGTGGGGCTGGTGGACGCTTACAAGCACCGGGACACCATCGCCACCCGCGAGGTGGGCAAGCGCTGTGGTTTAGGGTTTAAGGCTCTAGGGTTATGGTTTTATGCTGTAGGGATCTGTCATGTAGTAATGGGGCGACTCTTGCTGATGCTGTGCGTGCTGTGTATCATTATTATCATCATCATCATCATCATCATCATCATCATCATCATCATCATCATCATCATCATAATGATATTTATGAATATATTCATATATCATTACTATAAAATATATTGCCTCCCGCCACCGATGGTGCCCTGCAATGCTGCGCAGGCGCACGACTGGAGGACGGCCGCGGGTAGCCCCTGCGGCGATGCCATGGACCGGCTGGAGGCCGCGATGGGGCCGGTCAACGCATACGACATCCTCGCGCCCTGCTTCAGCGGCAGCGGCAGCTCGCAGCAGGTGGGTGCTTTTTTTTTGCTGCAATGCCGTTGCAAAGTTTGCATTGTTGCTGCGTGCTGGCTGGCTGCTTTGGTGCTTGGGTGCTTGAGCAGCGACGGGGCCGGTCAACGCATGCGACATCCCCGCGCCCTGCTTCAGCGGCAGCGGCAGCGGCGGTGCTGCGCAGGTGGGCGCTGCGGTGCCGGTGCGTAGTTTGTTTGCGGTGTTGCTGCGTGCTGGCTGGCTGCTTGCGCAGCGGAAGAATTGATGAGCAGGCCGTCTTTTTGCGCCCTGCTTTCCCCACAGCGGCAGCGCAAATAGAAAAATAAGTAAAAAATATATATATATAAATGAATAAAAAAACATTATAAATCCACGAGGGTGCCGTCTTTTGCGCCCTGCTTGCCCCACAGCGGCTGCGCCTCGCAGCAGGCGCGGGCTGTGTCAGTCGGCCTGATGGAATAGCCCGGCCGGATGCGCAGGCAGCAGAAGCGGCGGCATGCCGTGGCCGGCCGGCAGCACGCGCGCCACACACAGTCATGCTGTGTGCCTGCCTCCAGCTGCCTGCAGGATGGAGGCCAGAGTGGATCGTCCCAAAGGCGCGTCGTGTCATGCTGTGGTCGAAACTGCACGAGGCAATAACACCCGACAATATCTGGGCTTTGCGTGGCTGCTTCGGCCACAGCATGCGACCCTGCCGTCTGCCCGCCGTCCGCCTGCCGCCCGCTGCCACGCCGCAGGCAGCAGCAGCCGGCGCCGCAAGCAGCGGCAGCATGCTCCGGCCGGCCGCCGCCGCAGCCGCCGCTCCCGTGATCGCCGCAAGCAGCTGGGCCACCAACCTGTTTGCAGCACGCAAAGCCGCCGGCGGCGGCAGCGGCGCGACGCTGCGCCACACGATATCGTGCGCGGACAGGCGCGCCGCGCTGCTGTACTACAACGCGCCCGCCGTGAGGGCCGCCATCCACGCGGGCACGCTCGAGCAGGCGGGACGGTGAGCACGTGTGGCCGTGGTTTAGGACAGGGGTTTAGGGTTTAGGGTTTAGGACGACTCTAAACCCCAGCAATGAACGAGCTTGTGACGGCACGGCGCGATGCAGCGGCACTGGGAGCTGCCTCATGGGCTGAAGGTGTGTCAACCCTGCACCCCAATCAAACATCAGCCCTTAACCCTGAACCACAGAACCATGCAGGGCTTATGGCGCAGCACAGTGCGCTTGCTGACAGGGCTGCCATGCATGCTGGCGTATCGCAGCAAGGGGCCGGGAGCGGGGGGGGGGGGGTTCTGTCTCAAAGTTACTGCTGGGACTTCCAGGTCAGATGAGGCCCAACCGCTTGCTTGACTTCTGCCACCGCCTGCAAGTGGGAGCGCTGCAGTGCTGTGCTGCACCCTTCATGCATGGTATGAATTTTAGATGGTAAGTGAATCGCTTCGCAAGCATACAACACAGAACAAAACAACAATTCTTTACCTTGCTGCTGCTGCTGCCGCTGCTGCTGCTGCTGCTGCTGGTGTCAGATGGGAGCCCTGCAGTGATGTGCTGCACTACACCTTCACTGCCGGCAGCATGATCCCCATGCACAGGTGAGAGCAGCAGCAGCAGCGGCAGCAGCAGCGGCAGCAGCAGCAGCAGCGGCAGCAGCAGCAGCAGCAGCGGCAGCAGCAGCAGCGGCAGCAGCAGCAGCAGCGGCAGCAGCAGCAGCAGCAGCGGCAGCAGCAGCAGCAGCAGCGGCAGCAGCAGCAGCAGCAGCGGCAGCAGCAGCAGCAGCGGCGACGGCAGCAGCGGCAGCATGATCCCCGTACATAGGTGAGAGTAGCAGCAGCAGCAGCAGCAGCGGCGGCGGCGGCAGCGGCAGCATGATCCCCGTATACAGGTGAGAGCAGCAGCAGCAGCAGCAGCAGCGGCAGCGGCAGCATGATTCCCGTGCACAGGTGAGAATAGCAGCAGCAGCAGCAGCAGCAGCAGCAGCAGCAGCACATCTGGCGGTAAGCCCCTGTTGGTGCACTACCGCAGCATTCAATCCTTTCGTTGTCAGGGTTGTCGTAGGCATAGCGGGTGACCCACGTGCTTGCATGCATGTGTGCTGCATCATGCATAGCCTGATGATGGACGCAAATGCATAATTCGTCACTTGACCCTAAACCCTAAACCTGCTGTGTCATCATATGCATGTGTGCTGCATCATGTACAGCCTGGTGGTGGCGGCAAATGCAAAACTCGTCGTTGGTGCACGCACGCAACACCGTCACAGTCGTGTTCTCCTGGGTCACACACTGCGTGCGTCAGCTGTGATTGCCGTCATTTCAGCAGTCCTACTCAATGCATGTATGCTGCACCGTGTACAGGCAAAACCCCAGCGAAATCCCAGTTTTTTTTGCAGTACCCAATTTTTCAACCCTAAACCCTGAACCCTGCTCTGTCATGCATTTTTCCCTGCTCTGTCATGCATTGTTGTACTGCAGGGAGCTGGTTGCTGCCGGGCTGCGCGCGCTGGTCTACAGCGGCACGGCCGACTACGTCGTCCCCTTCACCGGCAGCAGGGCTTGGGTGTATGGGCTGGGGCTCAAGGCGTCTAAACCCTGGCACGCATGGAGCATGCCCGGCAGCAAGCAGGTGGGCGTGGCGTGTTGTTCAAAGTGTGGTGTGCCTGTTTTGAAGCAGCAGGACCAAGGCTTAAGGGCTGGACGGACATCTGTTTTTGCATGTCAAGTAAAGTAGAGTTTTTCAAACAACAAACTGGCATGCGTACATGCCGTAATCGCACTAATCTTTCGCGAAATTTGAAATGTAATGGTTCATCCATTCGCGAATTATCCTACAATGTTGTCCTAGAGGCGTCGCGAATATTTACAGCTGGTTGGCAGGTTTGTGATGCTCAAAACAGTACAAAAACTCAGTCTTCAGGCGCTATTCGCACAAAACCACAGCAACTCGCGAACATTGAAAGTGACAGAAGAGTTTGACCCGCTGCGCAGGCATGCCTTTGCAAATAAAGGGGAAGTCCGAAAACATTCTCCAACAAAAAAAGCCAATCGCGAATACTTTTATAGCGACACATAAAGCGATTACGGTATGCCTGGCAGCAAGCAGGCGAGCAAGGCGGGCGGCGGAGCTTGGGCCGGGGTTTAGGCGCCAGGGTTCAAGGCGTCTTCACTCAACCTGGCACGCCGCAAGCCTGGCAGCTAACACGTCATCATGTGTGCGTGCGGCGCACTGCGGCCGCCAGCAGGGTTAGGGTTTAGGACATCTCCCTCCCACTGACGCACCAACCGCCTGCTGTTCGTCGTGTCAGGAAGCTGAATGTCCCCTGCTCCTGCGCACACAGCAGGAGTCGAACCTCCGCCGCAGGAGCACAGTCGGCCATCACTTCATCAACCGCCTTCTGTGCGCCGCTTCGAGTGCATCGTCCCGCCAATGTTGCTGCATGCCGGCTTGCTTGCAATTGCAGGTGTCCGGCCACGCAGTGCAGTTCGAGCAGCAGCAGCCGCAGCAGCAGCGGCGGCGGCAGGCTGGGCGGCAGCGGCAGGCTGGGCGGCTGACGTTTGCGACCGTGCAGGGGGCGGGCCATATGGTGCCGCAGACGCACGCGGCGCAGGCCCTGGCGCTGCTGCAGCTGTGGCTGGACCAGCAGCTGTAGGCGGCTGCTGCATGCCGGCTTGCTTGCAATCGCAGGTGTCCGGGCACGCAGCGCAGTTCGAGCAGCAGCAGCTGCAGGCGGCAGTAGCGTGCCGTTGTGCGTGACAGCCTGTCACCAGTGGTGCATGCATGCGGTGTTGCCGCGGACCAGGGCACCTCGTTGCTGCTGCAGCTGAGGCTGGACCAAAAGCAGCTGGCAGCAGCTGGCAGCAGCAGCAGCAGCAGCGGCAGATTGGGTGGCTCACGAGCACCGCCACTGCTGCACATGTGTGTCGTCGTGCATTAAGTAGAGCTGCAGGCAGTCTCCATGCCAGCATTCAGGTGTTGCCAGTCTCAGCACACTGCCAGCATGATACACTGTCGGATTTATTGTTCTGGCCCCATGAATTTGTAATAGTTGGTTAGATTATTACTCCTTGGCTGTTGTGGGACCCCATGAGCCTTGTTTTGGCTCCTTAGTGGGTGGGCCTGTCGCCCTACTTTGGTATCTGGCATAGTTGCACTGAACGTTTCAGTTGAAACGAAACGTTTTGTTTGTGAATGCGTTTTAAACGCCAGTGCCTTGGCTGAAACGCTGCTGAAACGCCACATTACAGTATGCACTGTGGAGGCCTGTAGTGACCCAGTACACCAATTCCTTTCATTGTAAGTGATTATATATTATTATTAGTATTGTTTATAAGCGGCGAATTGCTGCTGCTCTCTGTTTCACGGCAGAGGCTGGCACTCACTGCTCTGTCTCCTGCTGCTCACTGCTGCTCAACAACAGCTCACCTTCTCCACTTTGCGCCGCTTGATGGCATCAACTTCCTCCTCACGCTTCCACTTTGCGTTCTTAGAGGCATCACTGGAACCCCTGGCGGTTGACAGGCGAGTCTTGATGTCCTCTGGGCACTCGCTGCAGGCCTTCACACCCTGGTTGGTGCTGAGCAAGTGCGAAACGATCCTGCTGACCCCACCGCTGAAGGAATGATTACACTGATGGCACGCAACTTTGCTGTAGTTATGTTTTGCTTCTAGCTTGTCGACATCGTCCCAGGCTATGCTAGCCTGATCAGTGACCTGTTTGCCCATAGCGGTGAGTGATCCGACAGCAAGAAGACAATCTAAAAGCAGTAATTGTATACAGTAAATGTTTTGACGAGCTCTAAGTGCTTGAACGGGCCGCCAAGCCGAGTAACAAGGGGTCTTGTATTTAAACGCCTGATGACACCTGAGCCCCACTGCAGCTGCCGTTTAAAAGTAGCGTTTTACACTGACAGCGTTTAATACGCACGTTTCAAACGTTTCGTTTCGTTTAATAAACTGCCTGACCCCACGTTTAGTGCAACTATGGTATCTGGTATTCGGTATTTGGTAGTATAGAAAATGGGCCGTGCTGGGCTGCAGACGCAACCTGCCGAAGAAGCGCTTGTGCTGCTACAACGAGCTGGAAAAGATTGCAGGAAGCACCGGCCGCGGCCGCCATGGCCTGCTTGAATGCTGCGCAGATGCCCATACTATGCCCATATTTACTCAGCGGCTGAGCCAAGGAGAAGCAGAGGTCCATATGGATCATGCATGATGCAAGACAGTTCAGCCATGGTGGCGGGGGCCCCAACTAGTAATGTGAGTGCCGCATTTGCTGCATCGTCTTTGAAATGTGTGTCTTCCTGCAAATCTATACAGCCTATGCTAGAGTGCTGCTTATTCTTCAAAGCCTATGCAGGGCCTGCAGGCCCAGGGCCTCATCATCATCATCATCATATTACCCATTCAAGCCATAGCATCAGCGCCATCGGCCCCGCGCCCCACCGGGGCGGAAAGAGGAGGGAGCACTGCTCCAGAATGTTTGCATGCATTGCGCACATCCCAAGACTTGACAAGAAAAGCAGCAATACACGGTGACACCATCAGACATCTTCCAGAACTGCCCCAAATATCATCAGATACAAAACGCAACACCTTGATTGACGAATCAGCCATGGACAAAACGCTGCGCAACTTTTCAGCGCAACCAGGCAGGGATCTGATCTCAGCAAACATATCATCCCTCTGAGCAGAAGTAGCAGGGCAATCAAACATGAAGTGTGACAAAGACTCAACTTCTGCACCACAACAAGGACATCCTGAAGTGGAGTTAGCTCTGCGACCGCCAAACTGACTAGTACGCTCATGTACACACAGACAACCCATACGAACACGCAACAGCAATTCAATACCACGTGGAATTGCCACTGAACGCAAGTACGGCCTAGGCCTCCTGAAACCCATAGCATCAACATGAGAGGGATGCACATGAGCCACATACCGACTCAGAGTGGAGTGTTCCAACGTTTCACATGCAATCCTTTCAGCATGTAGTGTCTTGACCTGCTTGTTGACATGGCTCTTGCACGCACTGGCTCTGCCTTCCGCGGTCACAACATTCACACCATACTTGCACAGCAGGCTCTGCACATACTTGTGCCACGGTGTCACCGCCACAGCACCACTAGGACGCCTCCATTCAGCTGTAAACACTTGATTTGGCAGCCGAACGCCCTGCATACGCTGAATCCTGTAGTAGTACTCCAAAGCCCTCTGATGAAGCCACATATGCAACGGTTTCACACCCCATTCTGCCAAGAGAGCTGAAGAGCATGGGCGCTCCTTGCCACAGCGCATTGCGCATTTGATGATGTCTGTCTGCACTTTGTCAATCAGCTGCAGTTGCCTAGCTGTGGACGGAAACCAAACCTCACTGCCATATTCGACAATGGGACGGACACACGTCAGCAACAGTATGCGTTTAACCTCCACACTGATGCTGCGGCTCTTCCAAATTGGCATGAGCGCACCCTTCACACGTTGCACCTTAGCCAGCATCTTCTCAAAATGTGTGGTCCATGTACAGGAATTGTTGAACCACAGGCCAAGATAGCAGTACTCCGATACAACAGGCACAGGGACATTGTTCCAAACAATGCCGGAGTCGACCAGCTGGCTGGTCTGTCTTGCTGGCAGCACATGCATGACGGCAGACTTCAAGCTGTGGAGCTTGAAGCGCCACTGGCAACTGTAATTGTAAACAGTTGCAGCCACAGCCTGAACTTCAGACAGAGACCCGCAGACAGCAACAAAGTCATCAGCCTGCATGGCTGCCACAACTTGGCCTGCAGGTTCGTCACGAGGGCCCATGAGGGTAACGCCAGGGTGCTTTGCATGCACGTCACGCAGCAAGTCGTCGATAAACAACAGGTACAGTGTGGGCGAAATAACATCACCCTCATGCAGGCCAAGGTCGCAGGTGAACCTATCCGTGGTGCAACCCTCATGAGACACCACACGCTGCGCGCCCTGATACAAGTTGTACAAGACACGGAACATCTTGCCACGCACACCCTTATCCCACAGCTTCTGGAACAAGCCATCAAGCCAGACCGTAGGGAATGCCTTGAAGGTGTCAACAAACAACACATATGACTCCTTTCCCTCAGCTTTCCTGCCATTAAGGACCTCGCTGAGCACGCTTTGATGGTCAGCACAACTGCGCTTGGGGCGGAATCCGTTCTGACTCTCGTGCAGCAGCGGCGCCGCTGCTGCTGTAGCAGCAGTTGCGCGTGGCTGCTGCTGCTGCTGCTGCTGCTGTTGTGCTGAATGCTGGCCTTGCTGCTGCTGCTGCTGCTGCTGCTGTGCTTGTGTTTGCTGCTGCTGCTCCTGCTGCTCGCCCTCTGCAAACTTGATAAGGCGCTGATTGAGGACGCTGGTGTAGAACTTATAGAGCACGCTGAGCAGGGTGATGCCGCGGTAGTTGCCTGGGTCTGTCAGATCGCCCTTCTTAGGCATGCTGACGACTGTCCCCGGCACCTGATGTACCTGCTCAAGCTGCCACATGAGGCTGCAGTACTGCAGCAGCATGTCTGCAACTGTGTTGCCTCCGTACTTCAAAAGCTCGTTGACAATGCCTTCCTCTGCAGGGTTGCCAGCTTTGCCTGTGCGTAGACGCTGCAAGCATGCAGAAACCTCGGCGGCAGTGATGGGCAAGTCCAGCGGGCAGGGTGGGGCAGCATGAGGTGCGGTTGAGTCATGAAGGTACTGCTGTACATTGGCGGCAACCTGTGTCATGTGCGCTGGGTCGAACTGGGGGTTTGCGGCGGCAAACGCTGCATGGCTACCAACACGCTGATAGTGGCATTTGAATGCATCTGCTTTTTCTGCAGGGGTTGAAGCCTTCTGTCCTGAGGGGTGCTGCATGACATTGTACACGGCCTCGCTGACATGCTTAGGGCACAGGCGACGCACAAGCTGCCACATATCCTTCTCCCCAAGCGTGCTGTCATCACTTAAGCGGTCTCTGTACGCTGCAGTGATTGCATGCTCGCATCGCTGTTTGTGCTGCTTCTCAGCTGCTTTGATAAGCTGTGCAGTAGCCTTGCGCTGCTGATCAAATGCATCCCAGTCTGCAACAAGGCCGGACTCCCTGTACTGTGTAAAGGCCTGCACCCTGGCCTGCACAGCATTTGTCAGCTCCTGTGTCCACCACGGGAAGGACTTGCCAACCCAGACCCTTTTAAACCCAAAACTGGCATTGACCGCCTGACGAAGCGCTCCCAGCAGCTGCGCATGTGCTTGTTGTACTGCAGCATTGGCCGTAAGTTGAGCTGCAGAAACCTGCTGTTGTAGCACGGTAATAGTGGACGTATAAGCAGCGCCCAGCTGTGCCAGGGCCTCCTGGTACGCCTCAAGTTCGGCCGATTGCTCCCCATTGCGCATTTTGAAATCGTTCGGCTGTGCATTGAGGCGCAGCTTGACCTGTTTTGCAGGGCGACGTGCCACAGGCCTTTGAATGCAAGCAGACACTGGCAGGTGGTCAGTAGAACCCACTGTGTATGGCCCAACCTTGGCTGTTGGCCTGGCGGCAGCTTGGCATGGCATAGCAATGTCAGCAGACGCAATGATGTAGTCATTGAGGGACCTCCGCGCGGTGCCCCTGTGGGACCTGTCACATGTGATGTGCTGGTGGGGAGAGGTGGGTGCTGTGCGGGCATTCAGTGAGTAGAGATTGACGGCATTGAGCAGCGAGAGAAGGAGTTCGCCATTGTTGTTTGTGGTTGTTTCGCCATGCATGCCAATGCGATCTGTGGGGCTTGCACCTTGCCCGACCCTGGCGTTGAAGTCACCCATGATCAACACAGAGCCTCTGCTCGACAGGTATGCGAGGTCCTCCTGCAGCGCTGAGTAAGCAGCCCTCCCAGGGCCTGCAGGTCCAGCTGGACGTTGAACCCTGACTCCCTTGATCCCAACTGCCGAGTTGGATTTACTGGTAATTCTTGATGTATGATCACTGTACTACAGCAAAAGATACGGTAGCTGATCAGTAGCTTTCACTGAGAGCTCCGTTGAGGTTTAGCCCAACACGGTGTGCGGAGCACTAGTGCTAGTACTAGTGCTGTCTGCACTTTTTGAATGCCGTGACGGCCTGCTGCATTGCTCCCACCTACGCCTGAACACTTTAACCACCCGGGTCCTTGATCAAGGACCGGCCCCAATGCGGCTTACCAGTGCGTTTGCAGCCCACAGCAAGCACTTTGCGGGGACGCGGTGGGTGTGTTGACCTGACTTGGTCTCTCAGTGCCATCAGTGGCGCATTGTCGTTCAACAGCTATGGTTTGCGTGAGATTGGTTGTTTATACGAGACTGGGTTCTGATCCCCTCAACTAATGGTCTCAGCTGCTGGCAGCAGTGCTTTGCAGGTGAACATAGCAACGCGCCATCATACACGTTACCACAGCCAGTATGGTCGTTTACGCATTTTACCATGACGCTTTGTACACTGCAGGCCGGCATTTCCAGCACTGCAAACCGTGTCACTACAAGGCACCTCGCTACTGTTGATGCTGGAATACGAACTGCACTGCGCTAACGGTAGCTGGCTGATCGATATGATGCAGCCAGCGTTGCTATGATCACACTATACTCTAGGACGGCTGCAGAGCCATATGTAGCGGCACGCCCGCAACGGCGTTGGTCGGTGAGGCCGGGTGTCACCCTGCTATGTTGCCTACTTTCTTGAGAAATAAAATAGTTAAGTAGGTATGTTAATGGAAGTGGGGTGAACCAACGGGGGGTTGTTCAAACCCTGCAAGTGACATTGCATCTTTCCCACCCGGCACGTTGTCTTCGTCGGCGCATGTCTACCGCTACGCCTATGCTAGCAATACATCACGTCTAAGCATAGATCGCAGCTTGCCAAGCGATGACAAGCTCACAACACGCCATCGCACGACGCTTGATTCACTATGTCGCCTCATTAGAGATATAGGATCGTCGTCGAGCCTGTTGCAGTTGTACTAGCAGACTCCTGTCAAGCGCTTGGGTGGAAGCCACTTGCCGTTCCTCTGTTCGAGCAGCCAGGTTGTGGGTGCCCCCCGGTCGGGGTGCTGCCAGGCCTTTATTGCGAAGCCACGATGTCATCAAGCACGCTGTGCTCCATAAGTGAGTGTTAAAGACGGCAGATCGAACAAATAATCGGATGTTCGTAGCCAGATTGCGAATTGACAGCATTGAAGAGCCGGGCACCACACTCGGTGTGACCGGTGCAGGCCGAGGGGGTGGCCGGCACAGCAAGACACTAGCAAGCATTGGGGAACATGTCATCAGAACCAGGGTCGACGAGCAAACCCAGCGGCTACCCTGCAGCGCTGCAGCACCACCGCTGCTAAGCACCACCCATGGCCATGGTCACTGCATGGCATGCGGTGATGATTCATGTCACATGGGCACATGTGCGTGCATGCGTGCAGCCGCAACACCCATAGGTCTGTGCGAGTGCCAGCAGTGCAAGCCATGCACGCAACAAGGCGATACAGCAGTCAGCGCAGGAAGCGTAGGAAGCGCAGGAAGCGTATGCAGAATCTGCGTATACGGCAGTATGCGCAGCAGCAGCATACGTAAGAAGCGATACAGCACTAGTGGCCTCAGCTTCCACTTGCTGCGTACACCACTCTCTTGGCACAAGCCGAGAGGCTTTCCTTGTGCCAGGGAAGCGTATGCTGCTGTGAGGTGTCCATGTGGTGATGACGGTGCCTTGGCTCACAGGTCAGCTTGCCAACAGTGCAGGCCCTGGGAGCACTCCCGGTGCAGGCCTGCCCTAGGGCAACCCTTGCAGATCAATCATATGGCAGAACCCACGACAGAGACCCATTTTTGCAGAACCCTCAGCAACATCTGCCCGCTGCACAACGTTTTACCTAAGTGAGATGCGCTGCTTGCTGGTGGTTTGCTGCAGGCGCATCTCTAGCCCTGCTGTGGATGCTCATATGCGCGCTGGCTGGTGCATCACCTGACAGTTCACTTGACAGTTCATCACATGGTAACCGGGGTGGTCTCCACTCCTGGGCTGCATTAGGGAGACAATGTGGAAGCGTCGCACAACTTGTGGGGCTAGCTGACAAGCAGCTGTTGCGAAAGATGATCAGCAAAACAACGGGCATGGGCCAGGTTAGGCATCAGCACGACTTTTCCATTGCGTGCGTTGATGGCACTGGGGCATGACGGCAGCAGCGTATAGTTGAGTGAGTGTCCAGCGCCACATGGACTGCTCATGACCACGAACAACATTGTTTTCCTGCATGTTACACGCGCCTAGCAGTGTTGCTGTGTTATTGCAGGCACGCCACACAGGGAGCTGATGCAAGTACAAGAGTGAGTGCTTGCGCGTGCACACTGACCATGTTATCGTGTTTAAACTGGCATTTGCCACATCCTCCCGGCACTCAACTGCTGGCACCATGCATGTCTGCGCAGCTGCTGCAGTAGCATCATAGCTGCCAGGAACCTACTATGGAGTGGGCGTGCGGGCTGTCCCTCCGTGCGGGTTTTGTATGAGAGCAGGGTAGGGTTATGGTGCATGTTGCCGGCACTGTATGCATGCCGTCGCCTCGGACAGCACACCAAGCATGGTGATGGTGTGGCATCTGCAGGCGCACTGCCGGCTTGCTGCCCCCAGCAGACAGAGGCTTGCGCTCGCCGCGCAACCTCACAAGGCGCGGCTACCGGGCTCACAGGACCAGGGCCGCGCAAACGAGGAACCTGGGCGCCAAGGCAGCTGCAGTGTCCGCGGAACAAGTTGCCAGGGCAGCCTGCGGCAAAACCAACATAAGGGACCCAGAGTGTTTCGACGTGCTGCTGTTGATGCTGACTCCCCCGTCCTACTCGTCCAACGCCACAGCAGACACGCCTGGCAGCCGCGCCTTCATCAGCCCTGCACAGGTGGGGCTCGCAACGCATGCAACGGCTGTCAACCAGGGGCTGTCAACCGCTGTCAAACCCTTGCCTTGTTGCCGGGTTGATGTGGTGGAGGCCAGTTTTCGGCAGCTGCTAAGAACTGATACCTTTTGCAAGGTAGAGCCCGTTTGCTGCCAGCTTGCCCGGAATGCATTGCACCGGGGGGAAACTTCGCCGCCATCCGGTCAGGGACCGTCCTTTGCGTTTGCTTGCAGGATCAAGGCGACTGCTCCGCATGTTTGGGGTTTGCTGTCACAGCAGCTGCCGAGGCCGTCGTCAACGTGCACAGGGGCCAGAGCTGGCAGCAGCTCGGCCTGTCGGAGCAGCACGTCAGCTTCTGCAGGTGAGGGCTTGGAGCAGGCTGTGATTGGTGGCGCTGCTCTGCCGGTGCTTCTGGTCTGTTGCTGATGCCCAAGGCAACCCATAACGCCTTTGGGGGTCAATGGGCACAGGTTGGGGGCGTGCTAGTCCAGTGCTGCAACGGCCTTGGGCACACACACCCTCTCAAGCCATAACTCATGCTGACAATAGTTCCAGCGTGTTGTACTTGCTTACTTACTGACGCCCATGCAGGATGGGGCGCGCGCATGCATATGCATGACTTGGCATTGTGGCGGAAACCCCGGCGCTCGCAGAGCGCCGCAGCCAGTGCGGCACGTGATCATGTTGCGTTGTTGCCTCCTCCTATTATAAATAATAATAATAATAATAATAATAATAATAGAAATTCTAGTTTAGGCGCCGCAGCCAGTGCGGCACGTGATCATGTTGCTGTGTTGCCTCCACCTGCCTGCAGGCTGGCAAACAGAGTGAACTGCGTCAACGGCGGCGCGTATGGTGACGTGGTTGCATCCGTGCAGAGCGGCTTGCTGAACACGTGGGTTGCGCGCGACTGTTACGCCTACCGAGGGATGGCTCTCGGGACGTGTGGAATCGCAGACGCCTGCCCCAACCAGCTGAGGGATGGTGAGTGAGTTTGTTTGGCACTAGTGCACGTGCATGCGCAGCAGGCGATGGTTTGTGCTGCACCGTCTTCAGCGCATGAGCTGTGTGATGGTTGTTGGGCCGTTTCAGCATGCAGGACCACCACGTCAACCGTCAAGGGCCAGATCAGTGTGGCTCTGAGAGGTGTGTTTGTGTGCCGATGCTGCAGTCCCGACGTTGCAAATGGCGTATGATGCCAATGCCCTGGCCACCATGGCGTCCGCCAAGGAGCTGATCATGCTGTCCGGCGGGGTCCTGGCGTCAATGGCGCTGTCTGAGGGCGCCTTTCGCCGCTTTGGGCGGTACAAAGCCTCAGCAAGCGGCGTGTTCAGGATCGACGAGGATCTGAAAGACCCAAAGGGCGCATACATGCACGCTGTTTTCTGCTACGGCTGGTGGGACCACCCGACCAACAATGAGGAGGGTTGGTGGCTGTGCAAGAACAGGTGGGCCCGCCATACAGATGCCCGGGCAAGGTTGGCCACGCAATGACGTGCACGATTGAACAAACAGATGACTTTTGTTGTGGAGACACGCACTGTTCTAGGTTTCCTCATGTACCTTGTTAAGATGAGACAAGTGACATCAGGCATGTGTGTAGTTGCAGTGTGTGGCGGTGCCGTCCACCCACGCACTGCTTGCGTGTGATATTTAAGCCTCTTGCCAAGGCAGCCAGGAGCAAATGTCTGTACTCGTGCACTGGTAGCATGCCTGCAACTGCCGACACATCTTTGTGCCTGATTTCGCTGCAGCTGGTCGCCCTCTTGGGGATGGAACGGCTCCTTCAAGATCGCGTATGGCGCGGCTTACATCATGCAGCCTGACTACACCTATGGCCTGAAAATACCGCAAAATGTGGGGCAAGTGCAGCACAGGATTGGGCTGGGTCTGGCTTACAGCAGCACACCAGGGTGCTTGGAGTTCCGCTCTGCGCAGCCCGTGCGGCTGATCAAGCTGGCGGACGACCTCAGCGCGGTAGCAGCCCGCAGCTTGCGGGGGCAGTACGACCGACCGCAGCTGCTCGCGGACGTCATCACCAGCAACTTGGGTGTTGTGCGCGACATCTCTGCAGCCAGCAGGGGGCCCTTCAGGCTGTGCGGCAGCCTGGTGCTCGCCTTGCGGAAGCACGGTGGGCCAAGCTTTCTTGACCTCAAGCTCTACTAATGTGTTGGATCAACATGCGCATCTGATTAACACCATGTGCATTTGATCAACAGCCAGCATGTGCAGTGATGGTGCAGCGGCTGCTTTCCGAGTTGTTTCTCCAGCAAGTCAGTGGTGCAGTCTGGTGTGAGCACATGGTGGATGTAGCCTGGTTGTACCCTGCATGAGAAAAGCCTGTGCACAGGCTCCACTTGGGCGTGCATTTCCTCGTGCTTGCTTCTCTGTGGAGTGAGCGGCATGCCTCGTGCTAACATGTGGCATGTCGTGCGCAGGAGCAAAGCTGTACAACGCCAGTATCCTCGCAATTGTGCCGCTACTCTACAGATTTGACTTCAGCATTTTTTGCCTCGTATGTTCCCTTGCAGTGGCGTGCACGGAGCCTCCCCCACTTCAGTCAAACGCCCTCCCATGGCAGGGGTGCCGGCCACGCGCTGGCAGCAAATGTGCTGCACTGTCGCAATTCGGCAAAGGGAACCGCGGATGCGTGTGGGCTCATCTTTACCACTATCACCACCTCCGGGTGATACTCTTACATTATGCCCCCCTACAAGGGCCGGCGTCCTCAACGGCCATTATTACTGACTATCGAGGGCACTCCCCTGTTTCGGGCAAATTCCCTTGCCGATTTCAAATCTCGTCCAGACCGGGGTTCGACCGCCTGACCTGGAACGTAGAAAGGCGATGCCATATCCTTTCGGCCATCGCCCCTGTCTCAGCTACCACTTGTCGCAAACGGCAAAGGGAACCGCGGATGCGTGTGGGCTCATCTTTACCACTATCACCACCTCCGGGTGATACTCTTACATTATGCCCCCCTACAAGGGCCGGCGTCCTCGACGGCCATTATTACTGACTATCGAGGGCACTCCCCTGTTTCGGGCAAATTCCCTTTTGCCGATTTCAAATATCGTCCAGACCGGGGTTCGACCGCCTGACCTGGAACGTAGAAAGGCGATGCCATGTCCTTTCGGCCATCGCCCCTGTCTCAGCTACCACTTGTCGCAATTCGGCAAAGGGAACCGCGGATGCGTGTGGGCTCATCTTTACCACTATCACCACCTCCGGGTGATACTCTTACATTTAAGAGTATCACCCGGAGGTGGTGATAGTGGTAAAGATGAGCCCACACGCATCCGCGGTTCCCTTTGCCGAATTGCGACAATTTGGTAGCTGAGACAGGGGCGATGGCCGAAAGGACATGGCATCGCCTTTCTACGTTCCAGGTCAGGCGGTCGAACCCCGGTCTGGACGATATTTGAAATCGGCAAAAGGGAATTTGCCCGAAACAGGGGAGTGCCCTCGATAGTCAGTAATAATGGCCGTCGAGGACGCCGGCCCTTGTAGGGGGGCATAATGTAAGAGTATCACCCGGAGGTGGTGATAGTGGTAAAGATGAGCCCACACGCATCCGCGGTTCCCTTTGCCGAATTGCGACAAGTGGTAGCTGAGACAGGGGCGATGGCCGAAAGGACATGGCATCGCCTTTCTACGTTCCAGGTCAGGCGGTCGAACCCCGGTCTGGACGATATTTGAAATCGGCAAAAGGGAATTTGCCCGAAACAGGGGAGTGCCCTCGATAGTCAGTAATAATGGCCGTCGAGGACGCCGGCCCTTGTAGGGGGGCATAATGTAAGAGTATCACCCGGAGGTGGTGATAGTGGTAAAGATGAGCCCACACGCATCCGCGGTTCCCTTTGCCGAATTGCGACAAGAGACATGCACCCTGCAAGCCGGGAGAGCCAGGGTTTGGGTTGAACGCAATTGCAACGTGTGCTGTCAGCAAAGACACCCTGCACATGGCGTGGACAGTCTCCAGCCCTTGCTCCACAGGTGCGGGTGGTTGTACCCCCGTTGCAGTCATTTGATGATTCGGGTCGCATCAGAAGACCAGCTACTAATCAGACCAGCTGCTGTTCATTTGACATTAATTGCATGCCATCACTGATGCGTCTGGTGTATGCCACATCTACACTTTGACAAGTCAGTTTGGTGCATAATGTAGCGTGGGCTGGGCAGACAGGGTCACATAATAGCACCACCAATGCAGCATGATACTCTGGGCTTTTCATTTACCTTGCAAACTATTGTAGCCCTTGTCATATGTGTCAGTAAGTTCACAATTGCCATAAATTGTGATGTTTGGTATTCATTCTATTGAGTTGCCGGAGCATCAAGCATCACTACACATGGGTGCAGGTATGGTTTATCATGTCTCATCATTGCCCGACAGCTGTGTTGTTGCTTTCCTCCTTCAGGCTCTCAAGCCCCATCCCCGTCCCCGTCGGGCAGCGGCTGCAGCCGCAGCCACACCATCCAACCTGGCGGCAACTGCTGGGCCCTCACCGGGCTAGCAGGCGGCTACGGCCTGCCAGAGGGGGACGCTGGCCTCGACGTACTGCGGCAGCTCAACCCGGGACTTGACTGCAACTTGTTACGGGTTGGCCAAAATGTATGCGTCGCTGGGCCACAAACAAGTGGGTGGTACATGATGGTGATGGTGATGCAAGCCCTGGGTAGTTGGAGCTGTCAACATGCGCATGACAGTGACGTGTCCAACTGCAACACGCGTTAGTGTGGCATGTTGTTGATCTGAAGCAACGGCCATTGTGTCTCTTGAGATCAAACCTGTTGCTTTTCTCATTAAATGAGTTCTTTGTTTTGTAGCATTTGTTGTGTGCGTGCGTGCGTGCGTGCGCGTGCGTGCGTGCGTGCGTTTATGCAGGTTTTCTTTCCGCGGGCAGGCGCGGGCGCGGGCGTGTTTATGCAAATATTTTTTGTCTCCATGGATTGCTCACAAAACGCAAACATGCATGCAGAGACTGGGGGCACACAAGCTTTTTTCACAAGTAGTTCACTAGGGCAAAGGAACAGGGACAAATGATGCGGATTGTTGCTAAACGAGGCTGCAGTACAAGGAAGCTTTGTTCAGGCAGGTGTTGCACCTAACGGTGCGTTGTGGCGGGTGCCGTAGCTATAGGCGACAGAATCAAGGACTGTAAGAACCCCTAGATTAGTGTGCGGCAACAACACAGTGCTGCAAGTATACACAATGTTGGCGCGATGTAACGTCCCACAACCGCCTGATGCAAGCGCAAGGGCCATTGGTAATGCGTTGCACCTACTTTGAACGACCGTAATGCCAGCCTTGATGTTGCCCAAGGTTTTCTGTTTTCTGGCATAATTTCAAAATATTGTCAATCAAGCAGTCTTCATAATAGAGTAACATAGTAGGACAATGCTGGCGGGTGGCTGCAGGCATGGTCTACTGTCTCTTGTCATCACCTGACAACTGCTGCATTCCGCCCTCCCTACAGGCTTTCCGTCCCCATCCCCATCAAGCAGCGGCTGCAGCCGCAGCCACACCATCCGGTCTGGTGACATCTGCTACAACCTCATCGGGCTAGCGGGCGGCTACGGTCTGCCGGAGGGGGATGCCGGCCTCAACGTACTGCAGCAGCTCAACCCGGAACTCAAGTGCGAGTCGCTTTGGGTGGGCCAAAGTGTGTGTGTTGCACGTTGAGGAAGGGGTTTACATGAACGTGGACGTGCATTGTGTAGTGGCACTGCTGCTGCGCGCCAGCACCACGGTACCGGCGGGGTCTGTGCGTGATAGCTGTGGAAGTTACATGATACCGGGAGCAGCGCAGTTGGGGTGGAAGGGGCTTCTGTTGTGCTTGCCATGTCTGCTTCAATGCTGCAGCTTGCAACATGAAGGTGGCTACCGATGTGGCAGGAGTTCATGCCCATGACTGGTATGTTACCCCGACGCACGTCGGGATGGTGGATACAAGTAGAGGTTTGTTATGAAGCTGCCCAATCCTCCGCTGCGACGCATGAACAAGGCACCACGCCGCAGGTCGTGTTGGTGCTTTAGTGCCTGAGCGGGCTTGTAGCATGCCATCTCAGGGCAGCGAGCGTTGCATGCATGGCGATGGGCTGACGTCAGTCGCTGTTGGTGCAAGGCATTTGGGAGCGGGCTGGATCTTTCTCATGCATGATCAAAGTAGACATGTTTCATTTTGCAGCATGTGGCCAAGAAGTACCTTCTGCGCCCTGCGATGGTAATTGGACTGATTGTTGGACTTGATCGCCGCTTACAGCAGTTGCGCTGTCACAGCCACATTGTGTATGTATGCATGGCCTCTATCAGGCCTGAATAACGTGTGTTGGCGTCCATCACGATCAAAAAGAGTGCACTTGTTGGAAACTGCAGATGGTCTGCAACAGGTCGTTGTCAGCCGCACGACCTGTTCAAAGATCCATGAGCAATGGATTGTGTCAAGGTGACTCATTTCTAGTCTCTCTTCATTTTACTTGCACTCAAAATGAACCCTGGTATGCCGGTCCCCAACCACACCTGGTCAGTGCTGCTCGTGGCCGTTATAGCGGGGAGCGAGCACTGGCGGCCTTGGTGTTCTTTTGAATCGGCTATGAAAACCCCACCCAAATTAGTGCGAAGCAGTGCTACTGTTTCCCAGTAGACCTCTTGGCGTAGTTCCTCGCATGAGAAGCAAAGGACCATGTTTGAACTTTGGTGGGGGCATGCATGAGTACCTGCCAGTTTCCAACCATGCTTCATTTGTGTTGTTGTTGTGGCTATTTGTTTTGTTTGGCAAAAGTAGCAGGCTACGTGTTGATGACAAGTGTCAGTTTTTATTGTTTAGTCATGTATGAAGCCTGCCACATGGTGAATCTGCTAGTCACTCACGCATACGTTACTTGCAGGGAAGCAGGTGCACAATGACATGCAGGGGTAGAGAGACACTTGTGTGCCTTTTCATGCTTTTTTAGGTGCTTGTTCTTCTTCACAATCACACACCGGGAATGCCCGTGGGCATCAACCCTGCAGTGGTCATGGTCGATCATCATCATCATCATCATCATATTACCCATTCAAGCCATAGCATCAGCGCCATCGGCCCCGCGCCCATGTCATGGTGGATCATTGTCTATTGCTATGAGTGCATTTGCATCGAGCATGTCTGGTTGAAATGCTGTGAAAAGCCACATGCATGGGTGGTGGTATAGCTTTGCGCCACGTATATCAGATAGAACAGCAACTTGGGCACAGTTCCTGTCGGGGTTATCGTGTAACCCAGACAACGCAGCATGCAATGGCAGCATGGCCATGTCATTAGTGACACATGATGAATTGCATTGTGTTCACTAAACATAGTTTTCTGCAGTCGTCAAGTCAGTACAGTTTGGTTTTAGACTGGTTATGTCAAAACTCGAACAGTTCATGTTATCTGTGGAGGGTTACTCGCTCGGAAAAGGCTTTTCAGGTGCGCGCAGCGGGACTGAAAGCATTCTAGAAAACAAGAATCGCGCATCGGAAGCGCTAGAAGCACGCCTGGAGCTACGATTAAGCAAAACCCTTGTCTGAACCCCAGCCTTGACTGCATGTATATTTGTCAAACTGCATGTATATTTTGCAAACTCAACATGCAAACGCCCACCACCCCAGCTGCTGCTGCTGTGTCAGGCGTTTGTGCTTGTGCATCAGCAGCAGCAGCACTGCTGTTGCTCAGCAGCCCAGCAGTGCGCGCATTGACAATCAAGTGGATGATGTGCGTTGCACTCCTGCTGCAGCAGCTCGCACGACACACACGTGCTGCTGCTGCTGCTGCTGCTGCTGCTGCTGCTCCTGCTGCTGCTGCTGCTGCTGCTGCTGCTGCCCTTGTTCCCCTAACAGCCCTTGCCGCTTCACTCAGGGCAGGGTACATCTACTGCTCATGCTGCAGCCATGCTGACACACACGCAACGGCAGCAACAACACACCAGCCAGGTGTGGAAGCAGCCGAGCCCGGGAACACCGCTGATGTGCTCACTCAGCAACCAACAGCACCCACATGTGATCCAGCAACAGAACCGTTGCAGCCAAAAGGACCTTGCGACCAAAACACGACAGCTTGGCCCGGACATTGGCAGTAGCACGACGTTGCAACACCAGCATCATGTAGGCTACACGATGTATTTGTTGAATGCAGACAGGCGCAGCTCATCGCCGTGCACCTGGCATGTGCACCTCACGCCACCACCCCCGACGAGCTGCTGGGCCCAAGCTCTCGTTGCGAGCGGAAGCTGCCGCCATCCAGGGCCGCAACACCTGCCTGCGCACGATCGCTCAGGCGAATGAATAAAATCGCGCGCAGGTGCTGCAGCCGTGGCATGCTCTCGATCGCTGCCACCAGCGACCCCACCTCGGCATAGCTGTCCACCCCAACATGGCGCCCTTCCCCGTTCTCAGCATCAGCTTTCATGCCGTCCCCCATGCAGTTAAACCCTGAGATGTCGACACAGACCAGGCTGCTGAGTGTTTGCAGCGTGGAGCCCAACTGGACGAGACCCATCCCAACGCAACAATTTCCGTTGAGTCTCTTGTGGCCCTCCAGCGTCAGCTACCGCAGCCCTTGCAGCGCCGTCAACCCCGCCAGAAACTCAACAGACAGTCTGCCCCAGTCCCTCCTCGCGAAGCAGCTAACGGTCAGCCTGCGGAGCATCGGCAGTGCCGCCCATATGGGCATGTATGCTGCGGCTGCTGCTGCATCATACGGCCCCGCACTGCACCGCAGCCTCAGGTCAGTGGCTTCCTGAAACCTGTTGAAGTGCAGCAGCTGGCCAGCAGCACATGCACGAGCTCCCGCATCCACCGCCAGTGCCCGCACGCTGGCAGGCAAGACGTCCCCCGGCAGCAGCCCAGTCCTGTCGGCACTCCGCGCATAGCACTTCAAACTTGTCAGTGACGTTAGGTGCCCCAGCTGGATGAAGGTGTGCTGTTGCGGCTGCGCATTCAAGCGCAAGCGCAGCAGCGCCAAGTTTAGGCATTGCAGCAACGGCAGCTGCAGCTGCGGCATCTGCTCCAGTACAGCCCTTCTCTTGCCCAGCTCCAGGTACGTCAGCCAGCTGAGCTGTGAGAGCTGCGCGATCTCCAGCCGGGGCAGAAACAGCGTCGGCCGCAGCGCAAGGCTGCGCAGCGCAGTGGCGCTGCACACAGCCCCCAGCTGTGCCGCACCGCGGTCGGGGTGATGCACGTCGATGCCGCAGCGCAGCTGCGTGAGCGTGCTTGGCAGGCCCTGCAGCAAGGGGGCCGCGGGGAGGAAGGTGCCCCTGACGAGCGACTGCAGCTACACGTCGCTGCGGGGCCCCCCCGTGAGTGCTGGGGCCGCACAACACGCCGAGTGGAGCGCTGCAGTGCAGGCCTCAGCAACGACGCGCCAGGCGTCCTGATACACCCCGCCCTGCAAGCTGCATAGGTGCAGGCCCCTCAGGGCGCTGCCGTGCGCCTGTATCCACGCAGACAGCTCCGACAGCGGCTGCGGCTTCGCCTGCAAGTCAACCGCAACCCGTAGCTGCCGTAGCGGCGGCGCCGCTGTAACAGGCGACCCAAAATGGCTTGCCAATCTAGGGGATTTTGCCCTACTTAAGGAGTTGCAGACGCCTATATATATAGTAACGGCTACGCATAGAGGCACAAGCCTCCCGTTACAGGCCTCTCCGGCCAAGTATTGACCTCCGGGCAATGCGCCTCTAGTCGGGTTCGAACCTGTGACCTCTCGCACCTGGAGTGACCCAGGATTCCGAATGGAACGCTCTAACCAGTGAGCTACGAGAGCCTATCTCAGCTACCAGCTGTAACAGGCGACCCAAAATGGCTTGCCAATCTAGGGGATTTTGCCCTACTTAAGGAGTTGCAGACGCCTATATATATAGTAACGGCGTTGCTGTCACTGACACTGCTTAGACTACTGCTTGCATGCTCATATACTTCCAAGCAAACAACATTTGCGTGTGATGGGGACGACAGGTCGTGCTGAGCACGGCTGATGTCTGGCCCCACACACAGAGGCTTTCCTGGGGGTTGAGCCTCCTTGAGTGACAGCCTGCGTTGAGCTGCACGCAGCTTCCTTTTATTCCAGGTGTCCGTTGTGGCGTAGCCGCTTGAGCACACCGTGTAACCCCTCAAACCGCGTTGTCGCCCAATCGAGTGGTAGGGGGGTTTCGGTGGTTTACCCCTTACCCGGAGAGGAGAGGAGTCTGGGTAGACCATTCAAAGGTCGTGTACTGCGCACTGCAGTGCTTGAAATCCCGGACCCGCACACCTTTCTACCTTTCTTTCTGCTTGTCCGGCGGGACGTTAACCACGTGGCTCAGTGGTTAGAGAGCCTGGCTCCTAATCTCGAGGTCTCGGGTTCGAACCTCGCTGAAGTCGAAAGCGCTCAAAAATACTCGAGCGGCTCATTGGTGCGGCCCACCCACGTTGTCGCCCGATCGAGTGGTAGGGGGGTTTCGGTGGTTTACCCCCTACCCGGAGAGGAGAGGAGTCTGGGTAGACCATTTAAAGGTCGTGTACTGCGCACTGCAGTGCTTGAAATCCCGGACCCGCACACCTTTCTTTTCTTGTCCGGCGGGACGTTAAACACGTGGCTCAGTGGTTAGAGAGCCTGGCTCCTAATCTCGAGGTCTCGGGTTCGAACCTCGCTGAAGTCGAAAGCGCTCAAAAATACTCGAGCGGCTCATTGGTGCGGCCCACCCACGTTGTCGCCCAAGCGAGTGGTAGGGGGGTTTCGGTGGTTTACCCCCTACCCGGAGAGGAGAGGAGTCTGGGTAGACCATTCAAAGGTCGTGTACTGCGCACTGCAGTGCTTGAAATCCCGGACCCGCACACCTTTCTTTCTGCTACAACAGGGCAGTGCCATCTGAGGCAGAACAAATTGTTGAATGCATGCTGGTCTCACGGCTTGGCTGGTATTTGTTGCCTACAGGCAAGCCCTGCTCCATCAGGCGGCTGTCCGTGAAGACAGCTACCGCCTTGCAGCTGCGTAATTTGCGTGTTGAGCAGCAGGCTCGGAAACGTCAGTTTGTGGTCCTTGCACTCAATAACTCAAATTCAGCAGCGACTAGGGATGGTGTTGGTAGTGTGACCGCTGCGCAGCGTAAACTGTGGAAATTGCGCTGGGATAACCGCATCAAAGAGGTGTTCTGGCGTGTGGTGTTGAATGGTGTACCTACTGCTGCTCGAATGCCGGGCGTGCAGCGTGCTTGCTTGTGTGGTGCGTGTATGCCTGGGTATGACCACCATTACTGGCACTGCCCTGTTGCGCAAGCGGTGGTACAGTCCATAGTGGAGAATTTGCCTACAGCATGGTGCACTCGCACGCCTGGATCCTCAGCTTTAAGTATGCAGCATATTTGGCTCATGCAACCGCCGCATGGTGGGCGGAGTGTGCTCACATGCGTGTGGCGTGTCGTGTGTTTGGCGGCCTTCAATGCTATGGATGTTGGCAGGAGGGCAGCCAACCTACAGCATGTGCTAAACAGGCAGCATTACCTTGTTGCCAGTCCAGCAGGTGGCCCTGCCCGGGCGCCACCTGCTGACCAGCAGCTTATCACTCAGTTGTTGCAGCCTGCTACTCCCTCAGCTGCGCAACTGGCTCATAATGAGGCAGTGAGGCAGCACAGAGAGCAGCAGCAGCTACAGCTTCAGCAGCGGCGACAGCAGGAGCTTGATGAGCTGGTGCAGACGAAGAAGAAGGCGGCGGTGGCTAGGTTTTGGGAGCTGCTGGTTGACTTCATAGTCATCAAGGCGGCACCCTTGACCTGGCTGGATATTGTGCCAGCTGATCACCCCTTTTTACGCGTGGTTGAAGGCCGGCTGCAGCTAGCACCAAGAAGGGACTTGGCCTCTGCGTCATAGCATGAATTGGGGTTATTTCTTGCATCCTCTGCTCTTTGATCCGTTTTGCTACATGTGGTTGCATGTCTTGTGCTGTTAGTACTCTCATGCAGCCTGTGTCAGCCAGTAGGTGTGTTGGGCAGGTGCCATTGCCAGGGGTGTGGCCTTGCCAGGCACATCAGTAGGGTGGCAGGTGCCTGTGGTGCCACGGCGCTGCGGGTTATGCTGTTGCTTTGTGCGCGTCCTGGTAGCAGAGAGTTTTGATCATGTTGATCATCATGTTGTACAATGTCTTCAACACCTGAAGCAGGAGCACCGAGGTGCCCAGTACCTGCTAGTTGTTGCCATGTCTGCATGTTCCAATCCTATTTCGCTGACATTGACACCTTTTGTTCCGTCCTGATGCTTTTTCTCTGCGCAGAGTTTGTGTTATTTTGGGTGAGGAAGCTGCAAATTGCTTCTCTGAGGCTTTTTGTGGTTCATTCTCGTGTCCTGCGCGCTGCAGTCCTCGAAGTGTTCCGTCTCCGACGTGCACACCCATGTAACTCTCCTCAATCAATCAGCTACGGGACGTTAAACACGTGGCTCAGTGGTTAGAGAGCCTGGCTCCTAATCTCGAGGTCTCGGGTTCGAACCTCGCTGAAGTCGAAAGCGCTCAAAAATACTCGAGCGGCTCATTGGTGCGGCCCACCCACGTTGTCGCCCAAGCGAGTGGTAGGGGGGTTTCGGTGGTTTACCCCCTACCCGGAGAGGAGAGGAGTCTGGGTAGACCATTCAAAGGTCGTGTACTGCGCACTGCAGTGCTTGAAATCCCGGACCCGCACACCTTTCTTTCTGCTACAACAGGGCAGTGCCATCTGAGGCAGAACAAATTGTTGAATGCATGCTGGTCTCACGGCTTGGCTGGTATTTGTTGCCTACAGGCAAGCCCTGCTCCATCAGGCGGCTGTCCGTGAAGACAGCTACCGCCTTGCAGCTGCGTAATTTGCGTGTTGAGCAGCAGGCTCGGAAACGTCAGTTTGTGGTCCTTGCACTCAATAACTCAAATTCAGCAGCGACTAGGGATGGTGTTGGTAGTGTGACCGCTGCGCAGCGTAAACTGTGGAAATTGCGCTGGGATAACCGCATCAAAGAGGTGTTCTGGCGTGTGGTGTTGAATGGTGTACCTACTGCTGCTCGAATGCCGGGCGTGCAGCGTGCTTGCTTGTGTGGTGCGTGTATGCCTGGGTATGACCACCATTACTGGCACTGCCCTGTTGCGCAAGCGGTGGTACAGTCCATAGTGGAGAATTTGCCTACAGCATGGTGCACTCGCACGCCTGGATCCTCAGCTTTAAGTATGCAGCATATTTGGCTCATGCAACCGCCGCATGGTGGGCGGAGTGTGCTCACATGCGTGTGGCGTGTCGTGTGTTTGGCGGCCTTCAATGCTATGGATGTTGGCAGGAGGGCAGCCAACCTACAGCATGTGCTAAACAGGCAGCATTACCTTGTTGCCAGTCCAGCAGGTGGCCCTGCCCGGGCGCCACCTGCTGACCAGCAGCTTATCACTCAGTTGTTGCAGCCTGCTACTCCCTCAGCTGCGCAACTGGCTCATAATGAGGCAGTGAGGCAGCACAGAGAGCAGCAGCAGCTACAGCTTCAGCAGCGGCGACAGCAGGAGCTTGATGAGCTGGTGCAGACGAAGAAGAAGGCGGCGGTGGCTAGGTTTTGGGAGCTGCTGGTTGACTTCATAGTCATCAAGGCGGCACCCTTGACCTGGCTGGATATTGTGCCAGCTGATCACCCCTTTTTACGCGTGGTTGAAGGCCGGCTGCAGCTAGCACCAAGAAGGGACTTGGCCTCTGCGTCATAGCATGAATTGGGGTTATTTCTTGCATCCTCTGCTCTTTGATCCGTTTTGCTACATGTGGTTGCATGTCTTGTGCTGTTAGTACTCTCATGCAGCCTGTGTCAGCCAGTAGGTGTGTTGGGCAGGTGCCATTGCCAGGGGTGTGGCCTTGCCAGGCACATCAGTAGGGTGGCAGGTGCCTGTGGTGCCACGGCGCTGCGGGTTATGCTGTTGCTTTGTGCGCGTCCTGGTAGCAGAGAGTTTTGATCATGTTGATCATCATGTTGTACAATGTCTTCAACACCTGAAGCAGGAGCACCGAGGTGCCCAGTACCTGCTAGTTGTTGCCATGTCTGCATGTTCCAATCCTATTTCGCTGACATTGACACCTTTTGTTCCGTCCTGATGCTTTTTCTCTGCGCAGAGTTTGTGTTATTTTGGGTGAGGAAGCTGCAAATTGCTTCTCTGAGGCTTTTTGTGGTTCATTCTCGTGTCCTGCGCGCTGCAGTCCTCGAAGTGTTCCGTCTCCGACGTGCACACCCATGTAACTCTCCTCAATCAATCAGCTACGGGACGTTAAACACGTGGCTCAGTGGTTAGAGAGTCTGACTCCTAATCTCGAGGTCTCGGGTTCGAACCTCGCTGAAGTCGAAAGCGCTCAAAAATACTCGAGCGGCTCATTGGTGCGGCCCACCCACGTTGTCGCCCAAGCGAGTGGTAGGGGGGTTTCGGTGGTTTACCCCCTACCCGGAGAGGAGAGGAGTCTGGGTAGACCATTCAAAGGTCGTGTACTGCGCACTGCAGTGCTTGAAATCCCGGACCCGCACACCTTTCTTTCTGCTACAACAGGGCAGTGCCATCTGAGGCAGAACAAATTGTTGAATGCATGCTGGTCTCACGGCTTGGCTGGTATTTGTTGCCTACAGGCAAGCCCTGCTCCATCAGGCGGCTGTCCGTGAAGACAGCTACCGCCTTGCAGCTGCGTAATTTGCGTGTTGAGCAGCAGGCTCGGAAACGTCAGTTTGTGGTCCTTGCACTCAATAACTCAAATTCAGCAGCGACTAGGGATGGTGTTGGTAGTGTGACCGCTGCGCAGCGTAAACTGTGGAAATTGCGCTGGGATAACCGCATCAAAGAGGTGTTCTGGCGTGTGGTGTTGAATGGTGTACCTACTGCTGCTCGAATGCCGGGCGTGCAGCGTGCTTGCTTGTGTGGTGCGTGTATGCCTGGGTATGACCACCATTACTGGCACTGCCCTGTTGCGCAAGCGGTGGTACAGTCCATAGTGGAGAATTTGCCTACAGCATGGTGCACTCGCACGCCTGGATCCTCAGCTTTAAGTATGCAGCATATTTGGCTCATGCAACCGCCGCATGGTGGGCGGAGTGTGCTCACATGCGTGTGGCGTGTCGTGTGTTTGGCGGCCTTCAATGCTATGGATGTTGGCAGGAGGGCAGCCAACCTACAGCATGTGCTAAACAGGCAGCATTACCTTGTTGCCAGTCCAGCAGGTGGCCCTGCCCGGGCGCCACCTGCTGACCAGCAGCTTATCACTCAGTTGTTGCAGCCTGCTACTCCCTCAGCTGCGCAACTGGCTCATAATGAGGCAGTGAGGCAGCACAGAGAGCAGCAGCAGCTACAGCTTCAGCAGCGGCGACAGCAGGAGCTTGATGAGCTGGTGCAGACGAAGAAGAAGGCGGCGGTGGCTAGGTTTTGGGAGCTGCTGGTTGACTTCATAGTCATCAAGGCGGCACCCTTGACCTGGCTGGATATTGTGCCAGCTGATCACCCCTTTTTACGCGTGGTTGAAGGCCGGCTGCAGCTAGCACCAAGAAGGGACTTGGCCTCTGCGTCATAGCATGAATTGGGGTTATTTCTTGCATCCTCTGCTCTTTGATCCGTTTTGCTACATGTGGTTGCATGTCTTGTGCTGTTAGTACTCTCATGCAGCCTGTGTCAGCCAGTAGGTGTGTTGGGCAGGTGCCATTGCCAGG
The DNA here is from genome assembly GCA_014080715.1 of Scenedesmus sp. NREL 46B-D3. Taxonomy (NCBI): domain Eukaryota; kingdom Viridiplantae; phylum Chlorophyta; class Chlorophyceae; order Sphaeropleales; family Scenedesmaceae; genus Scenedesmus; species Scenedesmus sp. NREL 46B-D3. The sequence goes on along the minus strand of JACERP010000093.1, from coordinate 72,061 downwards.
GGTGTGGCCTTGCCAGGCACATCAGTAGGGTGGCAGGTGCCTGTGGTGCCACGGCGCTGCGGGTTATGCTGTTGCTTTGTGCGCGTCCTGGTAGCAGAGAGTTTTGATCATGTTGATCATCATGTTGTACAATGTCTTCAACACCTGAAGCAGGAGCACCGAGGTGCCCAGTACCTGCTAGTTGTTGCCATGTCTGCATGTTCCAATCCTATTTCGCTGACATTGACACCTTTTGTTCCGTCCTGATGCTTTTTCTCTGCGCAGAGTTTGTGTTATTTTGGGTGAGGAAGCTGCAAATTGCTTCTCTGAGGCTTTTTGTGGTTCATTCTCGTGTCCTGCGCGCTGCAGTCCTCGAAGTGTTCCGTCTCCGACGTGCACACCCATGTAACTCTCCTCAATCAATCAGCTACGGGACGTTAAACACGTGGCTCAGTGGTTAGAGAGTCTGACTCCTAATCTCGAGGTCTCGGGTTCGAACCTCGCTGAAGTCGAAAGCGCTCAAAAATACTCGAGCGGCTCATTGGTGCGGCCCACCCACGTTGTCGCCCAATCGAGTGGTAGGGGGGTTTCGGTGGTTTACCCCCTACCCGGAGAGGAGAGGAGTCTGGGTAGACCATTCAAAGGTCGTGTACTGCGCACTGCAGTGCTTGAAATCCCGGACCCGCACACCTTTCTTCTTTCTTTCTTGCTACGCATAGAGGCACAAGCCTCCCGTTACAGCCGCTGCTGTCAGCTGCCGAAGCTGAGGCGGCCGTACCGGACCTATGCGCAGCGCCGTGAGCTGCCGCAGGCCCGAGAAGGGCGCTTGATCGTCGAGCAGCTCTGTATGCGGATCGCTGCGATCAGGGCTGTAGTACATGCCGTTGCTGCAGAGGTCCAGGCTTTGCAGCGCAGTGAGGGCTGCCACGTTGCTCATGGTGTGTCTGGTCCACTGCTTGCTGGTGCGCAGCCTTGCCATGCGCCGCACATCGCTGCAGTCGGGAGTGCCCCACATGCCAAACACCTGCAGGCGCAGGTGCTGCCTGTGCTTGCGCAGTGCGGTGTACATGCGGCTGCGACGGCTGCACCTGCGTGAGACCAGCACCCGCCGCCGCCGCTGCATGGCGCGACAAACACCAACTGCAGGCGATGCAGTAGGGGTGCATGCTGCTGCAGCCAGCGGAGGAAGCTTTGTGCCTGGAGGGGCTTCTGCACGCGGACGGAAAGCGACAGCTGCCCTGCACACCGAGCTGCTGCTGCCGCCTGCAGCTGCTTGGATGTTTGCATGAGAGGCAGCATGAAGTCCTTGTCCTGGCCAATGCTAGGGTGCTGCAGCAGTGATGACAGCACCTGCTGGTCGTGAAAGTGTGTTTTCTGTTGCTGTATGCTGCCCGTGTTGCGATTGCTATGCTCCATGTTGCTGCTACCAGCGTTGAGGCTGCCGAACTGCCCCTGGCACACTGCTGTGCTGCCTGTAAGGCTCAGGTGTGATCACCGTGGCTACGTTGCAGACAGCAGCAGGTGAAATGGTAGACCAGCCTAGTTGATGTGCCTGACCAGTGCTAGTGCCATCAAGACTCATTATCTAAACAGACGGGAGCTGCAGCAGTAGTTCGAGCAGGACAGCAACCTCTGTATCCTTCGGCCGTTGCTCACCGTCTCCTCCACGGCCAGCTGGCAGAACAGCATGTAAGGTAAGCCAAAACGCAGCTATGAATGGTTGGCTCCGGCTGCGGTACCTGACGGGCCCCAACACGGTAGCAGTCCCAATCCCACCGCAACACCGACACCGCACAGTACATGCACCAGATTCAGCTCGCTTGCACCAATCCAAGGCGTCTAGCTGCACAGGCGCGGTCTTCAAACGACAGGTGCTCAGCAGGGCTCCGGTTAGCGTCTTGCTGCACGTAACAATGTTACACAAGACCCTCCCAACTTGGGTTTGGGTGCAACCCAAACAGGGGCGCACCCAGCAACTGCCCCTTTTCTGACCTGCTCAGTTTAGTCTTCTGCCTGCTAATGCCGTGTCCTTTTACATCACCGCAGAACACAATTACCATATTACCATATTACCATAGTAGGGCAACCGGCCGACCCACTAAGGAGCCAAACAAAGCTCATGGGATCCAAGCATCAAAAACTCAACTAGAGACCTCAACCAGTTCTGAGTAATCCTCAGACTCAGTGACATACTTTTTCAACACAACACCTTGCCATACCGCTCACACCATACGATCCGCAGTGCCAGTATGATCAGAGCGTTCGCCATCATGATATGATGTCAATATTCTAAAGTGTACAGGGATGTACCTATGACACACAAACTTTCATGTAAAGCAGCAGCAGCATGTGTCGATACGCCAGCTACACCAACCACATATGTGAAGAAGCAGCAGCACACCTGTATAGCTGTGTTGCTGCACCACACAAGCCACTGATGCACACACCACACACTGCAGCTCATCTACCGCCACTGCTGTGTCCAGCGTGTGCTATGCTGCCAGCACCAGCACAGCCACAGCGCAACGGCTGACAAGAGCTGGAGGCCGACCACCACCCCAGCTGCTGCTGTTGTTGCTGTTGTTGCTGCTGCTGCTGGTCAAGTTTCAGTGCTGGTGCAGCATCAGCATCAGCAGCAGCAACAGCAACAGCAGCACAGCAGCACGCCTGCATTGACAATCAAGTGGATGATCCGATTAGCGCAGCGCTGCACTGCTGTTGCAGGAGCTCACACAACACACATGTGCTGGTGCTGCTGCTGCTGCCGATGTTCTGCTAGCAGCCCTTGCCACCTCACATGCTGCTGCTGCTGTTGCTGCTTGGCGGTGGGCCACCCGTCGGCTGCAGCGCCACCCTCCTCGGCCGCCGCCCCAGCTCCACCCCTCGCCACACCCTTGCCGACACCCATCGGCCCATAGTACTCGCTGTACGAGCTGCTTTCCCGCCGGATGCGTGCCCCGTTCACGGGGTGGTTGTCAGCCAGCCGCTGCAGCGCCGCTGCAGCCATCGCCTGCAGCGCGCCCTGCTGGTGCCGCCCCAGCGCCATTGCAACGAGGCCGCTGACGGCGCCGGGCGTGGAGCCGATCAGGGTTTGGTTGCGCGGGTGGCCTTGCGCCAGGGTGCGCAGGGCAAGTGCGGCAGCGCAGCCGAGGCCGGCGCCCGTGTCGTGCAGCATCTGCGGCAGCAGCAGCAGCAGCAGTAGTGGTGGTGGTGGTGGTGGTGGTGGTGATGGTGTGGGGTCGATTGGTTGGCAGGTAGCCGAGCGCAAGAGTGCGGAGGGCGAGCGGGGAGGTCGCAGCCAAGGTAAGCTTCTGCGTCTTTGTACACTCAAGACCGTCGGGCCATGTCGGGCCACAAGCCATCGACAGTCCCCACGGCCCACAATGGGATCACTGCCAGCGCTGACACCGCACGTTGGCCCCACCCTCCCTGCTCTGAACTCCCCGCCCCCCTCATCAGCCGCCAATTGATCGACAGCCGCTGCACCTGCACCTGCGCACCACACACCACCAACACCTCCCAGGCCCCAGATGTAGCGCCCCCCGCGCGCAGCCACGCTGCTCCTGCACCACACCGCGCCTAAACCCTGCGACCACCAGCCGCCAACTGATCGACAGCCGCCGCACCTGCACCAGCGCATACCACACACCACCAACACCTCCCAGCCCCCATGCACCACACCGCGCCTAAACCCCGCGACCATTAGCCGCCAAACGCCAACCGATCGACAGCCGCCGCACCTGCACCAGCGCACACCACACACCACCAACACCTCCCGGGCCCCATGCACCACACCACGCCTAAACCCTGCGACCACCAGCCGTCAGCCGCCAACTGATCGACAGCCGCCGCACCTGCACCAGCGCACACCACACCACCAACACCTCCCAGGCCCCATGCACCACACCACGCCTAAACCCTGCGACCACCAGCCTCCAGCCGCCAACTGATCGACAGCCGCCGCACCTGCACCAGCGCACACCACACCACCAACACCTCCCAGGCCCCATGCACCACACCGCGCCTAAACCCTGCGACCACCAGCCGTCAGCCGCCAACTGATCGACAGCCGCCGCACCTGCACCAGCGCACACCACACACCACCAACATCTCCCAGCCCCCATGCACCACACCGCGCCTAAACCCCGCGACCATTAGCCGCCAACCGCCAACCGATCGACAGCCGCAGCACCTGCACCAGCGCACACCACACCACCAACACCTCCCAGGCCCCATGCACCACACCGCGCCTAAACCCTGCGACCACCAGCCGTCAGCCGCCAATTGATCGACAGCCGCTGCACCTGCACCAGCGCACACCACACCACCAACACCTCCCAGGCCCCAGATGTAGCGCCCCCCGCGCGCAGCCACGCTGCTCCTGCACCACACCGCGCCTAAACCCTGCGACCACCAGCCGCCAACTGATCGACAGCCGCCGCACCTGCACCAGCGCACACCACACCACCAACACCTCCCAGCCCCCATGCACCACACCGCGCCTAAACCCCGCGACCATTAGCCGCCAACCGCCAACCGATCGACAGCCGCCGCACCTGCACCAGCGCACACCACACCACCAACACCTCCCGGGCCCCATGCACCACACCACGCCTATACCCTGCGACCACCAGCCGTCAGCCGCCAACTGATCGACAGCCGTCGCACCTGCACCAGCGCACACCACACCACCAACACCTCCCAGCCCCCATGCACCACACCGCGCCTAAACCCCGCGACCATTAGCCGCCAACCGCCAACCGATCGACAGCCGCCGCACCTGCACCAGCGCACACCACACCACCAACACCTCCCGGGCCCCATGCACCACACCACGCCTATACCCTGCGGCCACCAGCCGTCAGCCGCCAACTGATCGACAGCCGCCGCACCTGCACCAGCGCACACCACACCACCAACACCTCCGAGGCCCCATGCACCACACCGCGCCTAAACCCCGCGACCATTAGCCGCCAACCGCCAACTGATCGACAGCCGCCGCACCTGCACCAGCACACACCACACCACCAACACCTCCCGGGCCCCATGCACCACACCACGCCTAAACTCTGCGACCACCAGCCGTCAGCCGCCAACTGATCGACAGCCGCCGCACCTGCACCAGCGCACACCACACCACCAACACCTCCCAGGCCCCATGCACCACACCGCGCCTAAACCCTGCGACCACCAGCCTCCAGCCGCCAACTGATCGACAGCCGCCGCACCTGCACCAGCGCACACCACACCACCAACACCTCCCAGGCCCCATGCACCACACCGCGCCTAAACCCTGCGACCACCAGCCGTCAGCCGCCAACCGATCGACAGCCGCCGCACCTGCACCAGCGCACACCACACCACCAACACCTCCCAGGCCCCATGCACCACACCGCGCCTAAACCCTGCGACCACCAGCCATCAGCCGCCAACCGATAGACAGCCGTCGCACCTGCACCAGCGCACACCACACCACCAACACCTCCCAGCCCCCATGCACCACACCACGCCTAAACCCCGCGACCATCAGCCGCCAACCGCCAATTGATCGGCAGCGGCCGCACCTGCACCAGCGCCGCGATGGCGCCGGGCGCCGCGCCAATCCTGCCCTGCACGGCTGCGCAGCCGCCCGCCGCGAGGTGACTCAGCGCCGCCGCCGCGCTGCCGCGCGCGCAGGCCCCCCCTTTTTGCAGCAGCTGCACCTGCGGGAGGGCAGCATTAGCGGGCGTGCGTCAAGCCGTGTGTGTTGTATGCACTACGGTCCACCCGGTGACTCAGCGCCGCCGCGCTGCCGCGCGCAGGCCTCCCCGTCCTGCAGCAGCTGCACCTGCGGGAGGGCATGCATCAAGCCGTGATATTACCCTGGTTTTTCAAGCTACTCAAACTACGTACTGGGAACGTAATGTGTCTCGTCCTGCAGCAGCTGCACCCGCAGGAGAGCAGCAGCACCGGGCGTGCGTCGAGCCGTGGCTTCAACGCTGGGGTGCAACGATGTTTCAAGCTACTCACACTACGCACTGGCAACGTACTACCTCCCGGACGCGCCCGGACGTGGTACGTTGTCAAAATGAACGTTCTGGCACTCCCTGTATGTTTGTGTGTGCCTCGTCGATAGTTGAATATGTCATAAAATCTGGATTTGCAGAACCGTCTGCACAGACTGTAACCCCTAACACCACACCCAAACCACGCCCACACCCGCACCCCTGCTCACCAGGGCCTGCATCACTCCCGGCTGCGCCGCAATCCTGAAGCGGTTGAACGCGCCGCGCGAGGCCTGCAGCGACAGCGTGATAGCTGGATGTCAGAAAGCCAGTGGCTCTCACCCCGCGTGAAATGCATATGTATGTATCTTTGGCCTAGAACGGTTGCAGGGTTCGAGCCCCCGGCCGTTTGAAAGCCCGTGGCCTCACCCTGGAACCTACACCTGCCCGTATTGGTGCGCCTGCCAACAGATGCTTGTGCCGCGCTAGTGCTGCTCACGCCACAGCCTGCCAGTGATGATGGACGAAGGGTCCGAAACGCGCCGCTTGATGTGTGGCAGCAAATAGAAGCAGCAGGCAAGTCCACTGGGCAGTTGCTGACCAGTGATCGCCAGTCAGTACCGCACACACCCCACACAGACCAGCAGCGACAGCATGGAGGCTGGCTGTCAAACAGCCAGCAACTCTCACCCTGCGCGAAGTGCCTGTATACCAACCCAACACCCCAACACCATCCATCAGCAGCAGACAAGTACACAGAACAGTCGTTGAGCAGGTTTCGCCAGCGCCGGCACACACACCTGCAGCGACAGCGTGGAGGCCGCCTGCTGGCGCACCGCCGCGTCGCTGTCCTGCAGGAGGGAGGCGGTCGCTGCGACAGCCTGCAGGACGGGCGGCAGGGCACACAGCAAAGTGAGTGAGGCACGTGCTCGGCAGCAGGGAGGTGTGGTGCCGTGCAGCGTCTTGCAGGAGGGAGGCGGTCGCTGCGACAGCCTGCAGGACGGGCGGCAGGGCACGCAGCAAGCAAGGAATTACTTGTCAGGTGCGCGCTCGGCAGCAGGGAGGTGTGGTGCCGCGCAGCATCTTGAAGGAGAGGCGCGGTCGCTGCGACAGCCTGCAGGACAGGCGGCAACGGCAGGCACGTCGACACACGTCAACACATGGCAGCGGGAGCTGCGGCGAGGGGGGCGTCCTGCCGAGCGACCAAGCACATGCTGCGTGGCAGGCGGCTTGCAGGAGAGGGGCGCGAATCATTCCAGCAGCTGGCAGCCGCCTGCAGGATCGGCAGCAGGGCACTTTTCAGCAATTGAGTGCGGCATGGGCTCGGCATACCAGGGTGTGGTACCGCTCAGCGTCTTGCAGGAGAGGGGCGGCGGTTGCTGGCAACTGCCTGCAGGACAGGCAGCAGGGCACATAGCACTGATTGGACAAAGGGCTCGACATAACAGGGTGCGGCACCGCTCAGCGACTTGCAGGAGGGAGGCGGTTGCTGGCAACTGCCTGCAGGACAGGAACCAGGACACACAGCATTGATTGGAGAATAGGATCGACATGACAGGGTGTGGTGCCGCGTAGCGTCTTGCAAGAGGGGGGCGATTGCTGGAAGCTGCCTGCAGGACAGGAATCTGGGCACACAGCTTTGGATGAAGGGCATGTTCGGCAGCAGGGATGTGGTACCGCTCAGCATCTTGCAGGAGGGAGGCGGGCTGCTGGCAACTGCCTGCAGGACAAAGGCTAGCGGCATGGCAGTGAAGGCAAATGTCGCACGCCCCAGGTGGACTGCAATGGGGAACGGGGTGCAGGCAGAGGGCAGCTGCAGCGATGTTGGCATGGAACTCTTTATGTGGTGGTACTACGTTGGACACCTGCTCAACGTTGCAATTCTCGCGAGGGTCATCAATGCCGTTGTGGCATCATGCAGTGCTGAAAACAGACACCCAAGCATAAAAGCACAAGCAGCAGCTGCCTACCTCCGGTGTCAACTGCCGTTCCCTGCAGCATGCCTGCAGCCAATCAACCTGCTGCAGCAGTTGCGCCACTGCCTGCTCATCATCCAGGTCAGCTAACAGCAGCTGCTGCTCTAGCAGCAAGCGCATCCGAAACAGCTCCTCTGCATGCGTTTGAGTCGAAACCATGGCGACGCTGCTGGCGTTGCCCCGCGATGTAGGTCTTCCTGTGGGCGTTCACTGTCACGCTCAAGAGCCGAATGCAGACTGGAGGGCAGCCACTTTTGTGTACACAAGATGTTGATACAACGCTTCCACAGCTTGAATGCAAATTAGATAAGCAAATCAAGCACGGCCAACCGCTGTGTATGTACAGAAGTTCACCATCCGTGGGGGCACGCACACAAGTGTGAATGTAGTACAGCAAGATATTACAATCTTGGCAGTTCGTGTCAACAAAGATGGCCACCTGCTTGTCGTTCGTGACACTTTGAAACTGCTGATTAGGCCGGTTGACAGGCGGTGACTCTGCTGGTACATGTCGCTCCCTCAGAATTGGTTCCTGGCAAGCGGCCGCTGATTTGTTGATGATGATCTTAACCGTTACCCGTTGACGCAGCCACCGAGGGCGGCAAGCAGTTGCGGGCAGTAGGGTTGTTTTCCGTGCGTGCAGCAAGCAACAACCTCCCCTGATCCACGTCGCGCATTCGCTTGACCGTCACGTCCGATCCCCTGAAACTGGAACCCTACGTAAGATGTTGAGCAACGATTGCACCTTGCAAGCTCAGCTGACCGGGCAGCACTGGAAGTGTCGGGCAGCACTGGAATAAATGCTGCTGCTTGGGCGTTGCCAATGCCATTGTCAATGATAAGGATTGCCATTGTCAAGGGTTGCTAATAAGCACACATTACAAAGCACAATGCAGCAAATGCAGCACCCACATTGCTGGAATGGGGCCGTTGGCATTGACACACCACCCAGACAAGCACCCACTGGGATGGCATCTCAGACACCTACGCTACCAGCCCAAACATCCAGCAAAGACCACGCAAAGAGGTGCACAGGAGCGTGCCATGGCTGGTGTGGGCCACTGCCAGCTGCTGAGTCAGCAAGCCATCGAAACCGGCAGGGCCTGCTGCGGAGCTGCACCGGCACCACAGCAGCGACCTCTCAACACTGCGACTGACATTGCCAACTCAACTGACGGCAGCATACAAACACGCGATGTACTCAAGACCGCCTGTGCAGAGTGCGCACAGGGGTCATCAAGTAGGACCATCAAAGCACACCAGGACCATATCATAAAAAAACGGGGGCGTGTTCTACCAGCGCACTCGCCGCACGCAGGCACCAGCAAGTACGCTGCATGTAGAACCAGCCGCAGCTGCCCCTCACACAAGCTGCGTCATGCATGATGCAGGACAGCCAGCTGCCACCCCAGCGCCGCTGCACCTATGTAAAAAGAAAAAACACACAGCAGCACACTGCACAGCACGGCATCTCCCGAGGGAGAAAAAGCGCGACGGCGTGGCAGCTGCCGTGATCCCCCGCACACGCCGGCCAAGCGCTGCCGACGTGTGCGGTGCTGCTGCTTGAAGCTCGATGCTGCTGGGCTAGTTGCTCAACCCTTTGTACGCAGTGGCTGGCATCGCCATGCACCACAGCACCGCTGAATACGCCGCACACGCAGCGCAAAAGCCACACCCACCCCACAAAATAGAGTCAAGAATGAATGATGGACTGCGTCTCCACTAACACTGACACAAAAAAAGAGTCGCGGCATCTGGCCTGAAGCAAGAAACAGAATGGCGGCTGCTGCTCGTGTTGCTGATGGACTAACACCCGCAGCTGACTGCTAGGCAATACGCAGCCTTGGAAGCTGCCAAACACGCAGACTGTGCCCCGCCGCAGCCAGCCAGCCAGCAAGCAGCAGCTCACAAGCAAGAAGACTCCATTTTTGCAGCCCTAGCAAGCCAGCAAGGCCGCAGACTGTGCAGCCGCAGCAAGCCAGCAGACTGTGCAGCCCCAGCAAGCCAGCAGCAGCTTATGAGCAAGCAGGACTCAAACTGCTAGGCACCATGCAGCCTTGACTGCTGCCAAACACGCACACTGTGCAGCCCCAGCAAGCCAGCAGCAGCTTACAAGCAAGACTCAAACTGCTAGGCAATATGCAGCCTTGGCCGCTGCCAAACACGCAAACAGCCCCAGCAAATCAGCCAGCAAGCAAGCAAACTGTGCAGCCCCAGCAAACCAGCAGGCAAGCAGGCAAGCCAGCAGCAGCTTACAACCAAGCAAGACCCGAACACACCTAAACTAAGCAGCCCCAGCAAGCCAGCGAGCAGCACCAACAAGCAAGCAAGCCAGCAAGCATGCAGCAACTTACAAGCAGGCACGACTCGAACAGATCTGTGCGACAAGCAGCACCTAAACGCGCTTCCGCGTTGCTGCGTCACGCTTCAGCGAGGCACGCACACAGCAAACCTGCACATCGGCACCGGCAGCTCCAGCGACAGCGTAACAAAAAGCTGCTGCTGCGGCCACTACTGCACCACAGACTGCGCTCGCGTCGAGAAGCACACGCACTGCCGCTGCGTGCCGGCCAAACCCCTTCGCCACTGCAGCTGCTGTCCTCTGCAAGCCGCTGGACGGCTGCAGACAGCTCACAGGAGTTACTGGCGCCCCAATTAACAAATAACATTTAACGTGTCACATGACGCCCACTGCCGCCCATTCAAATGTTGAAGGTCTTCTTAAGCACGTCCATGACAGCTCCCAAGTCCTCCCGCACAGGCACCGGCGGGTTGGCGAACTGGCAGGTGAGGCCAGCCACCTCCTTGCTGTGGTAGGACACCTTGCTCTGCGGCAAAATGACAACAAAGTAACAACAAAGTGACAAAAAGTGACGACGGCGGCAGCAGGTGATGCGCCGAGCGGTGGCGCGTGTCAGAGCATCGTACAAACTGCTGTCGTGCCCCCGCCCCCTTGCTTGGCGCACATGCACAGCGGCCGGCAGCAGACTGCAAAGTAAGCGTTGTTGTGGAATAAGATGTGCAAGGTGCCGTCACACAGAACCGGATCTGTGGCTGGCTCCAGACACAGAGCCAGGGGGCCAGCCAGCCAGCAGCGTCAGCAGATCTGACAAGAACCTGAGAAGAAAACCGGACGAGAAAGTGGCGGCACATAATCAAGGTGACGAGTGAAGCGGACGCAGGCGCGGAGTGATACCTGCCTGCGCAAACGTGGGGCCGTGTGCCGTGCTGACCACGAGCAGAGCTGGCTCCTACGGGCGACGATGCAGCCGCAAAGTGCACGCACGCATGCACCCACGCACAGATGCAACCGCAAGAGTGCACCAGCACCAGCACCGATCTGTGGAAGCTGGAGTGCGGTTGGTTGTAAGCCGAGCCAGTGCCCCTACCAAGAAATGGAGGACACCACAGCTAACACCTCTCAAACCAAAAGGGTGAAAAAGGCAGCACAACGGGGTGAGGAATGGACCCGGACGCAGGTGCAAGGTGGCACCCTACCTGCGCAAACTTGAGCCTGTGTGCCGTGCCCCTACCAAGAGGAGTGCAGTGCTGCTGATGAGCCATGGAATACAAGAAAAGACGGGACATCAAGGTGACGAGTGGACGCAACGTTTTACCCCTGCCTGCGCAAACTTGAGGCCGTGGGCGGTACCCCTACCACGAAGAGCACAGCGCTGCCTTCAAACCCCCGGGATAGGCAGAGGCGGCCATCAAGGTGACGAGTGGAAGCAAAGTGGTGCGTACCTGTGCAGACTTGAAGCCATGTGCCGCGCTGACCGCGACCGTCCAGCACTGCTGCAAATAAACACAAAAAAAGACAACAATGGGTGCAGCGTGGCGCGTACCTGCGCAAACTTGAGGCCATGTGCCGTGCTGACCACCACCGTCCTGTCGTTGGGCCCGATCACGCCCCGGTCACGCAGCTTGGTCAGCGCAGCCAGCGCGACACCTGCAGCAGCAGCAGCAGCAGCAGCAGCAGCAGCAGCAGCAGCAGCAGCAGCAGCGTGTTCGAGCGACCAAGCTGTGAAGGCGTCACGCGCATGTGTGCATCGGCAGGTGTGAAAGAGATGTGATACAGAAACAGGCTTGGGAGCTGCAGTCCGTGACTGCTGCCGCGCCTGCTGCTGCGACCGCTCACCCGTGTGTGGGCAGTTGAGCATGCCCGTCCGGTCTGCGCGGGCCGCCGCACCCATCACTTTCGTGAAATCTTGTGACCAACGCAACCCTGAATGCGATCAATAACTAAACAATGCTGCATGCGCTGACTCCACTTCAGCGTCCCTGACTGCAATTGCAATACAAGCATTTCCTTGCCCTACCAACAGTACAGAAACAAAACAGCAACCAAGGAAAAGCACCTGTGTGTGGGCAGTTGAACATGCCCGTCCGGTCTGCGCGGGCTGCCGCATCCATAAGCTTTGAGGCTGTTGTGATCGAACCTCAACCTTAAATGCAATCGAAAATAAAGGCAATCGATACTGAAAATATAAATAGTAATAATAATGATAATAGATATTCTGCATGCGCTCACCCGTGTGTGGGCAGTTGAACATGCCCGTCCGGTCTGCGCGCGCCGCTGCATCCATCAGCTCCTCCTCGGTCGCCTCCTCCACGATGCCGTTGGCATCCACCAGGGCAAGGATGGCCCTGCAGGGTTAAGCGACAGCACGGAATCAGGGTTTAGTGTGCTCGACCCGACCATGCAAAACAGGGCTGGTCAGAGTTGAGCAGTAACGTCAGCGCAATAGCTGCATGCACGGCGCTCCGGTGTTCAATCGAGGCGGCTTCAATCAGCGAGTGCTGCTTGGAGAAGCAAGAGGTGATCGAAGCTGCCTCGGCTGAGCAGCAGGAGAGGAAGCCGCTTGCGATGTTCTATAGGCTCGTTGCTCCTGTCTTCAGGTGAAATTCATGTTGAAGTGGACATCTTCTTGACCGGAAAACCCCAATGAAAAACCCCAATACACACGGCGGAGACGCCAAGGTGGCCTAAACCCCTGCCATGCCACACCCTAAACCCTTCCAGGTGCCGCAATGTTGAAGGCTGATTCAAAACCCTGGTCAGCCTGCGCACCTGTCGATGGACACGGGGTCGCCGATATGGATGGCGCTGGCAAAGGTGGCCTAAACCCTGACATGCCATACCCTAATCCCTTCCAGGTGCTGCAAGATGATGATGACTAGCTTCAAATCCCTGGTCAGCCCGCGCACCTGTCGATGGACGCGGGGTCGCCGATCTGGATGGCGCTGGCAAAGGTGGCCTAAACCCCAACATACCATACCCTAAACCCTTCCAGGTGTCGCAATGATGAAGACTAATTCAAAACCCTGGTCAGCCCGCGCACCTGTCGATGGAGACGGGGTCGCCGATCTGGATCGCGCTGGCAAAGGTGGTCTGCGCCTTGACCGGCTCGTAGTGCTTCCAGCCGCGCTGGAAGGCTTGGTACAGCGGGTTGGCGTTGGCGGCCTGCAGCAGCATCAAAAAGTCGAATGAAACATGAATGCAAGGTTTTAGGGTTTAGTAGACACTGCCACACGAGGCGAAGGCATGCGGTCCACGAGCGCAGTCCTTGGCACATCTGTGCAAGCCCGCGCAGGGATGCGTCCTCCGCAGCGCTTGTCATGACAGTTGTGAAAAAAAAGTAACATGTAATATGACACATCACCTGTGCGCAGACGAGGCGGGGGATGCGGTCCACGAGGCCCAGCTCCTGGCACATCTTGAAGCCCTTGTAGAAGGCGTAGATGTTGCCTAGGTTGCCGCCGGGGATGATCACCCAGTCGGGCACCTGCAGGGTTTTGGCGGGCAGGGTTTAAGGCCGGGATTTAGTACCGACAGCAGCAGGTTGAAGAATTGAGCAATGTAGCGCTGGGAAGTGCTACAAAGGGCATGGGCATGCCCAAACATCTGCCAGTCACACCGCCAAACCACGCCAGCTGCCCGGAATCGCTGAAACATCTGCCGATGGCTGCTGCCTGCCGCTGCAAACGGGCCAGCACCACGTGCATTCACACAGCCGGTGCAGCGTGCTGCTGTATATTTAAAAACCAGGGCAGCCGCTGCGCCATTTGACGATGTCAGTCTCGCACTACGCGACCAAACATCACCACCTACTGCTTGGTGCCCAGCTGCTGCAGCGTCTTCTGTTCCTTTATTTTATTTATTCTTTTGTTGCTTGGGTGCCGTCTTCCAGCTGGCCAGACACCGCCCCCCCCCCCCTCCCCCGCGCGCACAGTCAAGCCGTAAACAAAACCACAACAAGCCCTGCTTCAAGCACCCCGTTCTGCGCGCATTCCGCCATCCTCCAAAGCCTCTGTGCACGACAACCGCCAAACCGCAACACCGAAACCCCGACAAAGCGACAGCAAGCACGTTTCACTCACAGTCACTTTGCAGCTTTTTGCAGCGCGGGCCGCACCTGCCAGTCGAACTGCTGCAGGATCTCCATGGTGTTTTGGCTGCCGTATTCCAGCTGGCACGACAAAGCCCCCCACATACACACATGCAGTCAAGCCGGTCCAACCGCACCTGCCAGTCAAACTGCTGCAGGATCTCAATTGTGTTGTATTTTATTGTATTGTTATTTGGCTGCCGTGTTCCAGCTGGCCAGACATCCCCCCCCCCCACACACACAGACACAAATACACACACGCAGTCAAGCTGCGCCGGCCGCACCTGCCAGTCAAACTGCTGCAGGATCTCGATGGCTGCCGTCTGCTGCCCCTCCAGGCGCAGGCTGTTCATGCCCCCCCCCACACACACACACACACATGCACAGCCAAGCCGCACATAAAACCACAAGCCCTGCTTCAAGCACCCCGTTCTGTGCGCACGGCGCCATCCTCCAAAGCCTCTGTGCACGACAACCGCAAAACCGCAAAACCGACAAAGCGACAGCGGGCACGTTTCAGTCATTATGCAGCTTCCCCAGATTGTGCCCACCACACCTGCCAGTCGAACTGCTGCAGGATCTCGATGGCAGCCGTCTTCTGCCCCTCCAGGCGCAGGCTGTTCATGCTGTTGGCCAGGTAGATGGGCGTCTCGGCGGTGACCTGCGGTTTAGCGCGCGGCGTCGGGCAGCGCAGGGTTTAGGCAGAGATAACAAGGGGATCCCAGGTTCAATCATTAATCGCTGCCTGCAGTGCAGCCCTCGCTGCTGTTGCGATGTCAGGCATCGCAGGGTTTAGGCAGAGATGCCAAGGGGATGCCAAAGCTTCAAATCATTACTGCCTGCAGTGCAGCCCTCGCCGCTGTTGCAATGTCAGGCATCGCAGGGTTTAGGCAGAGATACCAAGGGGATGCCAGCGATGTAATCTTGTATCACAGCCTGCAGTGCAGCACTCGCTGCTGCTGCATCCCACCAGGTGCCATGCAATCGTCCAGCGCTTAAAACAGGGCACCAAACTGCAGGTTCCGGGGTGTGTGTTACTGACATGTCACTGACATGTTACTTTTGACTGCTCACCTCCTTGATCAGCTTCATGCAGCCGTCAAAGTCGGTGTCTATGCTCAGCACCAGCGCGCCGTTGGCGATGGGCTGCACCAGCTGCGCGAGGGAGATCTTGTCGGCGGGCAGGAACACGATGGAGGGGATGTCTGCAGCAGCAGCAGCAGCAGCAGCAGCAGCAGCAGCAGCAGCAGCAGCAGCAGCAGCAGCAGCAGCAGCAGCAGCAGCAGCAGCAGCAGCAGCAGCAGCGGCGATCAGACGTCAGCAGTGGGAGCAACATCTGACTGCAACACTCGCACACACGATCGAGCAGCAGCAGCAGCAGCAGCAGCAGCAGCAGCAACTTGACGTAAGCAGTGGCAGCATGACAGGTCAGCACAGCCACAACGATAAGATCGGACCGCATATCTCACACACACACACACACACACACACACAAACTCCTGCCCATAGATCAAACGATGCGCGCCGCATCGCTGAGTGGCAGCTGGACCCACAAGCTGCACGCAGGGACAAGTTGCTGCAGCCACAGCAGCAGCAGCAGCAGCAGCAGCAGCAGCACGAGATGGATCGCACCCGCTGCTGCTGCTGCTGCTGGCTGGCACAACCGGCCAACCCACCTGCTGCTGCTGTGCTGTGCTGTGCGTGCCTCAACAGCACATAGGCAACGCGGAAGCAGCAGCAGGCACCAGGCGATGCCCGCACACCCCGCCACCGCCGCTGCTGCTGCTCAGCGTGCCGAGTGTTCCAGCAGCACGACAGCATGCGCGCCGGCAAAGCCCACCTGCTGCTGCGCAGTACGCGCTGAGCGCTGCCCTGGCCAGGGAAACAGCAACCACCGGCACTGAACCACACCGCGCGAGCTTACAACCCACCTGCTGCTGCGCAGCACGCGCTGAGCGCTGCGCTGGCCCCCTAAACACAGCAACCACCCACAACAGTAACCACCCACACCAAGGAAGTACAGTGCGTGCCAGCCCACCTGCTGCTGCGCAGTACGCGCTGAGCGCTGCGCTGGTGTCGCCGGTCGAGGCGCAGCCCACCGCGCTGATGGCCCCCGGGCGCAGCTTGCGGATGCGGTTCACCTGCAGCAGCAGCGGCAGCGGCAGCGGCAGCAGCAGCAGCAGCAGCAGCAGCAGCAGCAGCAGCAGGTGGGTCGGCCGGTTGTGCCAGGCAGCAGCAGCAGCAGCAGCAGCAGCAGCAGGGCCAAGGTCAGCATGCCGAGACTGGGTGCCGCTGTTGGGTGGGCGGGCGGTGGCGCTGGCGCGTCGTGTGAGGAAGCTGAATCTTCCCTACTCCTGTGCACACAGCAGGAATTGAACCCCCGCCGCTGTTGGGCGCACAATGGCGCTGGCACGGCGGCAGTTTGCCGCACAGCAGAAGGAAGGGGCAACGGACGGCATGTAGGCGGCTGCTGCGCACTGGCTGTTGCAAGCGGCATCTGCATTTCAAACGCCGCCTTGCACCCTGAACCCCGGCATCTGCATTTCGAACGCCACCTTACACCCTGAACCCCGGCATCTGCAATTCCAATGCCGCCCTTGCACCCTGAACCGCGGCATCTGCATTTCAAACGCCGCCTCGCACCCTGAACCCCAGCATCTGCACTTCGAACGCCGCCCTTGCACCCTGAACCCCGGCATCTGCACTTCGAACGCCGCCTCGCACCCTGAACCCCGGCCCAGCGCCACCTGGATGCTGCGGCACCCCTTCACCCATGGGTCTCCCATGCCCGGGGCTTAACCACCCCCGACACATACGACCCGACTGCACCTCTGCACCGCACCGAGTGACGCTGTCATGGGGAGCAGGTCTCCGTGCACCTAAACCCCGGGCCCTGGGACCCACCTGGCTGACCAGCACCGTCATGCCCAGGTCCTTGAAGCTGCCCGTGTGGCTGTTGCCGCACTGCTTCACCCACAAGTCGCTCATGCCCAGCGCCTCGCGCCCAAAGCGCTCCGCCCAGAACAGGTTGGTGCCGCCCTCAAACATGGACACGATGTCGTCGTCGCCGATGCCCTGCGGCGTTTCAGGGTTTAGGGGGAAAAAAGATTCAAACGCAGGGTTTAGGGTTTAGGGTGCGTAGGGGTGCAGGGTTTAGGCGATGCAACCAGGGGGTGTGGGGTGTGGTGTGAGGCGGCAAGTGTGCAGCAGTCGCACAGCCAGGCAAGCAGCAGCCCTGACACCTGCCCTTGGCGGTCGTGACTTGCCCCGCCCCCATGCGTCCCCATGCGCCCAACTACTGCTGCCCTGCTGCTGCTGCTGCTGCTGCCACAACATCGGCACCAACACACAGCACCTGCTGACGTCCGCATTAGCCAGATGCCGCTCCTCCTTCCACCGCAGCGGCCAAGGCGTGTCAAATAGCTCCTCTGCTGCTGCTGCTGCTGCTGCACCAGGCAACACCCTCCGCAAAGACGCCCGCACCCCTCGGCCGCCACAGCTCACCCCGCTGCTGCTGCTGCTGCTGAAGCCCTGGTGCAGAACTGCCCTCCACCCCAGCCCTGGCAACCTTAAACCCTGACACCCTAGAACCCTAAAACCATGTGATGACTCACTGGCAGCACCCACTCCTTCTTGCTCCACACGCCCGAACCGTACGGCCACAGCGTGGTGCCCACGCGGCCGTCAAACAGCTTCTTCCAGTGCGCCGCGTCGTAGCGCTTGAGCGCGTCCATGTCGTGGTACACGTCGAGCAGGCCGCCGTCCTTCGACCTGTCATTTTGCGGTTTGTAACAAGGAACGTGACAAGGTTTGAAGTGAGCGCGTGACAGGTGACAGGATGGAGGGTGGTGCGGGGGAGCTGCCAGCAGGGACGTACTAGCGGGTATGAGGCAGGGGGGGGGGTCCATCAAACGCCATAGGATGCAACATTGCTCTCTGCAGAATCTACAGCGATATGCAGAGCAACGATTTGCTGCGGATGCTGTCACATGGTCGGTGAATGTTCAGGGCAGTGACGATGTGCGCCATGCATGCATCACAAAGCTGCTGCTGCTGCTGCTGCTGCTGATGCTGATGCAAACCACACAACCGCTGCGAGCCTGCGCCTGTGGGCTGCAGCTGCCGCTGCTGCCGCTGCTGCTGCTACTGCCGCTGCTACTGCCGCTGTCAGGCCCGCCGCGCTGCTGCCATGGCAGTGCCACGGCCACGCTACAGCTGCACTTGGGGGCTGCGGTGCCACCACAGCCAACAGCGGCAGCGGCTGCCCTGCCGTCGCCGCCCTGAACCCCAAACCTCGCCAGTTGCTGCTGCCCGGCTGGCCCTTGCAGGACAGGCCTTGCAGGACAGGCACCAAGTATGGACGCGGAAGCAGGGGTGCGGGGTTGCCCCTCCCCCGCTGCCCGCGCGCCGCCAACCGCCCGCTGTGCATTGGCCTGCTGCTGGCTGGCTACAACGTGTGTGAGTGCGATGCAGCTTGCCGCTTCCATGCACTGCAAGCCGAGTCCAACCGCTTGTGCTGCGGGCGCCGCTGCTGACCTGTACACCACCGTGTCCAGAGAGTACTCCTCGCCAGAGAGCTTGCCCTGCTGTACGTCCTTGAACGGCACGAAGCGGGCATTGAAGGCTGAGGCCGGGTCGTTGCGGCCTGCGATATGTTTGCAGCCACAACAAGCAGCAGGGCCAACAGCCGGCACAACACAGCAGCAGGTGATCAGGCCCGATCCTGAGCAACAGCGCCGCAGGCAACGACCCACTGATTCGTGGGAAAACGTGTAGTCGCTGAGATGCTTCCGGAACCCAGGCTCGGCGCTCTATAAGCCGGAACACCCGGAAAACGGACGCCCATGCCCACTGGGCTGGCTGCTGCGTCCGGCGCCCCGCTGCAGCATGCCCATTGCGTTCATGACAATTCCATGCGTCCGAGAAACGGGCGCAGGCCGGAGCAAAACCCATGCTGGCGAAAATCGCAACACAGCAGGCGAAAGTGAAGCTGGCTCGCCTCACCCCGCTCCACGGCCTCCTCTCTAATTCCAGCAACATGTGCAGCTGAACGTACTTTGATGCTGCGGGTCCTGCTAACAGCAGGAGCAGCCCTGGCCAGCGAACTGCGTGTCTGGAGCTGCATCTTGATTGAAGCAGCAGAACGCAACAAATACTGCAGCAATATGATGGTAGCAGTTTAGCACGGGTGTGAATTTTGGCAACCGATGGGTCTTGGCTGGTGGGCGCATAACACAGCAACGAGTCATGGCAGTTTACAACATCAGAAGCAGAGCGCGCTTCCAATGCACTGTGCTTCCTTTCTACAATTCGAATTGCGTACGATCCCCGGCATATTTGCTGATTGCACCAGTGCCCGCCCACAATTGCGTCCCAACGCTTGATCCCCGGCAGCTGCGCAGCCTCGTTGCCTTTTTGCACCAACAATTGAACAGCAGTGACCGAGCTGTGAGCCTGCTGTAGCTGCGCACTCACTCAGCAGCAATCGGTCCTTCTCAGCAGGAGCCCGGCACTACCTGCACCAGCAGCAGCAGCATCAGCAGCAGCAGCGCAGCATCATGGCGGACGATTGGGAGCAGGAAGACTGGGAGGCGGAGGATTTCAAGCCCGCGCTGCCGGCGGGCGGAGCAGCAGCAGCCCCAGCACAGGAGTGAGTGTGCCCTGTGCAGCATGAGGGGTGCTGGTACAGCTGCATGCGCTGCTGCTTGTGCTGCTTCTGGGTGCAGCTGCCCTGGTTCCTGCAAGCAACGAAGAGTTTTGTTGGAGTTGTGTTCGTGCGCGGGCCGCGCATGCGTGTGTAGGATGCCGTGTGGTGGGGGGCGTGCGTGGGGAGGGCGTGCTGTCGCTGTGCACGCCTGTGTGGGGCATGCCCTGCTGCTGATGTCTGTGTGCAGCCGGGCCACGCAGAGAGACCGTCTGGACTAGCGTGCACCAGCGATGCCTACGTGTCTCAAGTACCATGAGACAAGTACCATGAGCGATTTGCAACTGCCCACAGCGCATGCACTCCAGCAGCAGCAGCAGCAGCAGCAGCAGCAGCGTACCATGAGTGGTTTGCCCACAGCGCATGCACTCCAGCAGCAGCAGCAGCAGCAGCAGCAGCGTACCATGAGTGGTTTGCCCACAGCGCATGCACTCCAGCAGCAGCAGCAGCAGCAGCGACGTCAGTGCAGCAGCAACCGGCAGCGGCGAGGACTGCAGTCGCAGCTGCTGTGCGGCGCCCGGCACTGCTCGTGGTCGCTGGACTGCCGCCGCTGCCGCTGCTGCTGCTGCTGCTGCTGCTGCTGCTGCTGCTGCTGCTGCGTACCTGTCACAGCAGTGCTGCAGCTGTCAGCATATGGCGTCTGTTGCCAGCAGCAGCTTGCAGCGCTTTTTTTCTCAGCCGTTCTCAGCCGTTTCGCCACTCAGGCTTGCCATGGCAGGGCCATCATATCACCTGTTCAAGTCGCAGCATCATGTTACCCGTTCCAGCCATCGCAGCAGGTCACCCGTTGCAGCCACAGCATCGCGCTGTCAGCCGCTCAGTGCTGCCATGGCAAGCCCATCATCATCATCATCATCATCATCATCATCATCATCATCATCATCATCATCATCATCATCATCACAATGAAATCAGTAATAATAATAATAATAATAATAATAATAATAATAATAATAATAGTACTAGTAATAGTGATAGTATTAGTATTAATAGTAATAGTTGTAATGATAATAGTATCAATATCAACACCAATAAACATTATCATGTTACCCATTCAAGCCACAGCATCAACGCCGCCGGCTCCGCGCCCCACCGGGACGGCACAACACCGTTGCACAGCAGCTGTGTGGCATGGTGCTGTTGGTCCCTGTGCGCTGCTGGCGCTGCCTGCTGCTGTTGGTGCAGCTGCCGGGTGCTGTTGATGTGCATAGCCGGCTGTCTTTGCACAGCAGGTGGCTGTGGCGGCGGTTGCTGGGGTGCAGCTGCTTGCAGGACGTGCGCACGGGTGCGCGCCCTGCAGAGCAGCTCGTGGCCCCGCGGGGGTGGGGGGGGAGGGGGGAGGGCGGGTGGGGGGTTGTCCAGGGTGGGGCGTATTGTCGTGGGTGTGGGTGTGGGGGGTCCTCATGGGGGGGTGGGGTGGGGGTGGGGGGGGGGTGTTGTTTGCCACAGTGACGCCACAGCTGGGTCGAGCAGGGGACAGCAAGATGCGCAACATGCTGCGATTGCAACGCCGTGCAGCCTCGCTCGCTTCGCAGCAGCACACAGCAGCAGCAGCAGCAGCAGCGCTTACCATACCGCCACGCTGCATACAGCCAATTGCAGCCTCACTCGCTCCGCAGCAGCACAGCGTGTACGATTTATGACGGAGTGGGCTCGCCAGCAGCAGCAGCCGCGGTTGGGGTGACTACACTGCCACGCTGCCTGCAGCCAGAGCATGTCTGCGACCTGCCTCCTCTGATTTTGACTGTGCTGCTGCTTTGACTGTGCGTGCTGCAGGTATGAGACGGCGGGGCAGGCCATCCTGGCACGCGTCGCTGAGCTGGACATGTCAAAGTTTGCTGACGAGGACCAGGAGGAGGAGGAGGCGCCCAAGAGCTACCACATAAAACCACAGGTGCATTGTAGTGTTATTTCCCAGGGTTCAAGGGTTTAGGAAGGGTTTAGGGTAAAGTGGGGAGTTTCGGTATGGTTGAGGGCATGGCGACACAGCCCAGGCGCATTTGCGATTCGAGACATGACCAGGGAGCGGAGGAGGCGGCAAGCAGCCGCTACTGGCGGTGCGGGGTTTAGGGTTTAGCATGGTTGTGGGTGCCCCTCAGGGTTGCAGCTGGCGTACGGTAGGGGTGGCTGCAGGCTGGAAATCCTTGCCTCCGTATCCGTGCTGTGGCCAGCACCTTCGAGCATAGCAGCAGCAGCAGCAGCAGCACGTGCAAGCAACTCAACAGCAACCGCCACTCAACAGCACAACAACGCAGGTGGCTTGGTGCCTGGTCAACTGCGGCCCCGCTGCACATGGCCATGGCGGAACCTGCTCCTGTACAGCTGAAGAGGAGTTGGAGATTGGAGGGTGCTTGGAGGGGGGCGGCGCACCTGGCATGCTGAAAACTGGTCGCTGCAAGGCTTTGCTCCCCCCCCCCCACTCTTCACGCTGAAGGTCACCCTGTGCAGTCCAAGGTTGTGCAGGCCGCCAACAGCAACCGCCACTCGGCAGCACAACAATGCAGGTGGCTGGTCGATTGCGCCCCCGCTGCACTCGGCCGTGGTGGAAACTGCTGCTGTAGAGCTGGAGAAGATGTGGAGGGGAGGATTGAAGAAGAATTGGAAAGGGGGGGGTGCGCACCTGACATGCTGAAAACTGGTCGCTGCAAGGCTTTGCATTCCCCCCTCCCGCTATTCCGCTGAAGTTCACCACGTGCAGTTCAACGTTGTGCAGGCCGCCTGTCATACGGGCAAGCTCATTCTCACTTTCGAGCTGCTCTGGCAGTGCTGCCATCTCCTGTAAAGCTGAGCCGTGCACCGAGCTCCAGCGCAGCGCAGTTCCGGGCCTGAACTCCGCCCGACCCCATTTTCACGCTGAACTTCACGCCCCGCAGCCCAAGAAGAAGGTGGAGAAGAAGTACACCAAGGGCGAGGTGGTCGACGACACGCCCCTGGACGACCCCGAGGCCGAGCGGCTGCGGAAGCAGCGGCTGGTGGAGGAGAGCGACTTCCGGTGAGCAGATGTGACTGTTATTTTTGGTTGGAACATGCTGCTTTTCAGCATGCGAGACGTGATGCAGATCTGTCGGCACCAGCTTGCCGCAGCAGCAGCAACGCACGGGTGGGGCAGCAGCAGATGCAGGAGCTGCATGCAGATCGCCATACATAGCATGTAGTGTTCCGTGCCCGAGTTTCTTTAGGAGTCCTTAGGAGGATCCAACTGCTGTGCTGTGCCGTGCCGTGCCGTGCCGTGCCGTGCTGGCTGTGCCGGGGTGGCATTTCCTGCGTGCCCGCCTCCACTGCCATCTATGACAGTGCTGCCCCACCTCTCCCGTGCTGCCGCCGCTGCTGCTGCTGCTGCTGCCGCCGCCAGCGCCATCAACGAGATGTTTGGTGGGGAGCGTGCGTCCATGGTGAAGCAGCTGGACAGCATGCTGCCCAAGTCGGTCAAGGACTTTGAGGAGGCCGCGGAGCTGCTGGCAAAGCTGTGAGTGGCCTCGCTGGAAAGCTCGTGTTTAATATGTTTCATACTTTGTTGGGGAGGCCGCGCAGCTGCTGGCAAAGCTGTGAGTGCCCCCGCCGGAAAGCTCATTTTGTTTGTTTTATTGTTTTATGTTTGTGGAGGCCGCGGAGCTGCTCGCAAAGCTGAACTGGCCCCGCTGGCAGCTCCTACTTGTTGTCTTTTTTTGATTTGTCGAGAAGGCCGCGGAGCTGCTGGCAAGGCTGTGAGTGGCACCTTCGGAAGTTTGGTTTAATGCATGGATTTGGTGTGCAAAGCGATCGCACAGCAGCTGGCCAAGCTGTGATGGACATGGAACAGAAGGCTGGGATCTGTCCGTTTGGTGAACATGTTTTGCAGATCGGACCCCGGCTGTGGCAGAACCTACTCCCACAGATTCATGCCCACTACTGATGTCGGGGTTGTTTCACACGCTCCTCTGCATGACTTTGTGTGTGTCCGGGCGCTGCTGCTGTGCGTGTGTAGCTCGGGGGCCTGCTCGGACGGCGCACGCAACTCGCCGACCCAGACACCTCATCTGCTGTGCCTTCACAGTTCTTCCAGCAAGCCCTCATGCTGCTTGGGTTTTTTTTAGTGAAGTGATCGCCTGCCGCTCTCTGCTCGCCTCAAACCCTGAACTGCCGCTCTCTGCTCGCTCCAAACCCTGAACCCCAAACCGCCGACGACGACAGGTTCATCGCGCCGAACGCGGCGAACAAGAACTACAAGGCGTACGTCAAGGCGCTGCTGCTGTGCGTGTGTAGTTGAGACCTGTTCAAGCCGCCCACCCCACACGCTGACCCAGCAATCCTGCTCGCTGCATCCCTATTGTCTCCTGGCAAGCTCTGATGCTGCTTTTTGCCGCCTACAACAGGTTCATCGCGCCGCACGCGGCCAACAAGAACTACAAGGCGTACGTCAAGGCGCTGCTGCGCGTGGCGACCGAGCCGCTCGGCAGCGAGGACGCCAAGGAAATAGAGAACCTGGCCGGGACGCTGCGCGCGGACAAGGTCAAGGCGGAGAAGGCGGCGGCGGCGGCGAAGAAAGGCTGTGAGTGCCTCCCAAGGCCTTTTTGGGCTTGTTTGTGGCTAGTCTGTCACCAGGTGGCGTGCTGGCCGTTCACGTGTGCAGTTCAACCAGGGGTTCTGGGGTTGCCTGTGGCTCAGGGTTTTGCGGGCGGGCGGGTTGCTGCGTGGTGACGCCAGGGAGGTGGGGAACCTGGCGGGCACGCTGCCCGCGGACAAGGCCGAGGCGGAGAAGGCGGCCGCGGCCGCGAAGAAAGCCTGTGAGTGCCTCCCAAGGTTTTGGGTTTTTGCTCTTCCCTGAGCTAGGAAGGTTGGCGCGTGCCTCGTCTGTTATCCGGTTGCGGGCTGGTCCTTCATATGTAGAGTTTGTGAGGGTTTCAGGGGTGTCGGTAGCTTTCGTTTGAGAATTTTAAAAACAAACCCGCGCTGCTCACTCTGCACTTCACGTCTGTGACGTCGCGTGTGTGGCTTGTGGGCGGAGAAAGGCTGTGAATGCCTCCAAGGCTTTTTTTGGATGTTCCCTCCTTTCCTGAGCTAGGGAAGGCGGCGCGCGCCTCGTCCGTTATCCGGTTGGGGGCTGGTCCTTCATACGTAGGGTGTGTGAGGGTTCTAGGGTTGCCTGCGGCATTTGGGGGCGGGTGCGTTTCTGCGTGGTACGCGGCGTGGTTGAAGCGTCACTTGCAGCGCGCCGCAGTTGAGGCGCATGCCAGTGTGCATTGTCATCCCCCCCTCCCACATGCTGCAGCCAAAGGCGCAAGTCGACAGGGCCGGGAAGGGGGGTGGGGGGTAGCTTCGTTTTGAAAATTTTCGAATCTTGAAAACAAACCCGCGCTCTTGACTCTGCACTTCACGTCTGTGACGTCGCGTGTGTGGCGTGTGGGCGGCCATCATCAACAGTGCGCTGGGGAGGCTGGCGGCATGCATGGCCCGGTTTGATGAGACATGCACCCCACTGCTTCCAGAACACGTGCATATGCCGACAGCTGTTCCATTGTTATTTTGCCGAGTAGCAGTCGAGGCGAGCTACAATGTGCATTGCTGACGGCTGCTGCATTGTCATTCTGCTTCTTTGCTGCCCAACAGCCAAGGCGCGCGCCAACGTGGGAGGGCGGCGGCACGGGCCACTCCTTCGAGCACACATGCATTGCTGACGCTGTTGCGCTGCCGTTTTGCCGTACATTTCCGCAGCCAAGGCGCGCGTCAACGTGGGCAAGGGCGGCGGCACGGCCGGCCTGGACGACTACATCTACGACGACGCACAGGACGACGGGTACGACTTCATGTGAGGAGTCTTCCACATGGGAGGTCACACGGGCGTGTTTGGCGGAGGAGCTGGCAGCAGGGCCCGGCTTACAAGTGCAGGCTGCAGCAGCAGTGCAGCGGCGTGCGGCCGGGCAGCTGCGTGTGCTGCGGCTAGAGAGGGAGAGAGCGAAAGCGATGGGGCGCAGGTTTCCGGCGTGGCTCTTCTGCAAGGGGCGAGTGGGACTGGACGACTGCATGTACGATGACGCGCAGGGCGACGGGGTCGACTTCATGTGAGGAGGAGTTCACACAGCGGGCCGCCGCGAACTTTGCAGCGCTGCCGCCGCCAGTGCTGCGGTGGAGACAATGCTGCGTCGATCGGCGCTGGCACGGGCACAGGCGGCTGCTGTCGCAGCAGCAGCAGCAGCAGCAGCAATGCACGTGCGCTGCAGTCAAAGTCGTCACGTAACCATCTGGGCCGGGGTGTGGCGGTCAGCGTGGTCACAGGGCATCTGTTGTAGGTTAGGTGGTGAATCCACCATTTGTACGATTGCGCCGCTGCCGCATCATTCAAGCAGCCCCAGCCGCTGCGGCGGTTGCTATGTCTGTCGTGGTCGTGGTTGCCATGTAGTGACAAAAAAATAGTGGATTTGGGTTTTGGGGTTTGGGCGCTGTTGATGCCGCCTGCCGTGCTGGCCGGCACTGACTGGTAGTGTGTCAGCAGCAGCTGCTGTGTAGGCGACCCTTGGAGCCGCAGCAGATGTCGGCGGCTGCCTGCAGGTCAGCAGTACGAGTGCTCTGTCCTCTGGGTTGTTGGCTTGGTGTGTAGATGAAGCTGTCGTGTTGGTGACCCTTGGAGCCGCAGCAGGTGTCGGCGGCTGGTGGTGTTACCTTTTTTGGACGCAGCCGTTTGCCGGCCGCAGCCGCTGCACATGTGATCTGGTCCTGCAGGTTTGGCGGCCGGCTGCAGGGTTTGCTGCTGCTGCTGCTGCTGCTGCTGCTGCTCTGCTGGGCGTAAGCAGCGCGCTGGCGGCCTGGTGCAGCTCTTGGCTCGGGATAGCTAGCTGCAGTGGGGCCGCAGTGCTTCTGGAGGCGGCAGTGGCTTGCTTGGTGGGACTGGACGTGGCTGCGGCAGCAGCCAACGCTGCTGCAGCGCTGCTGATGAGCTGCTGCAGGGGGTTCTGTCGTTGGGGCTGTCTTGGCGTACCAGCTGGGGCTGCAGCGCGATTTGGAGGCGGCAGTGGCTTCTCACGTACGCAGCTGCCGTGACGGACGTGGCTGCGGCAGCAAGCAGCGCTGCCGCTGGGCTGCTGCAGGGGGTTCTGTTGTCGGGGCTGTCTCGGTGTGAGGGGCGGTGCCCGGTTGTTGGATCTGCCGTGCCTTTGTGTGAGCGCTGCAGCAGCAGCTGTGTGGCTGTGTGGCTGTGGCGCAGTCAGGTTCAAGGTGGGTGCGCAGCCGGCGGTCGGCTGCAGAGGGCGATCTGTCGTGGCTGCGGCTGTGCCGCACGGCTGCCTGCAAGTCGGCTCTACTGCTGCCCACTGTTGGCCTTCATCCTGGTGTGCTATCTTGGTGTTGTCCTGGCGTGTTGGCTGCGGCTGTGCCGCACTGCTGCCCGCAGGTCAGCAGTAACAGTGCTTCGTCCGCTGGGGTTGTCCGCTTGGTGTTCAACCCTGGTGTGTCGGCAGCGGCGGCGGCTGCGGCAGCGGTGCCTGTGCCTCGTGGCTGCCTGCGGGTCGGCAGTACTTGTGCTGCTGGCTTGCCGGTCTGGCATGTTTGGCCCATTCAGGAGCTGGCAGCGCAGCCTGGCTTCTTAGTGGCCACCATGGAGGCTGCAGCAGCAGTGTGGCGTCAGGTGCAACGGCGTGGTGCCGGGCGGCGGCGCGTGTTGTGGTAGGATGGGGAGGGCGCAATGGGAGGCAGGCGTCAGGCGTGGGGGCTCCTTTGAAAGGGGCGAATGGGACTGTAGGCGCGGGAGTATGTAGGGGCAGCTGATGCGGCCCGAAGTAGAAGCAGAGCTCTTTGGCTCAAGACAGCCATGGTGGCAGGGGCCCTACTTTGGCATGTGAGTGCCGCATTTGCTGCATTGAAATGTGTAAAGCATGTTGGAGCCCGGGAGCCGTTACATCCGTTCTTTTATATGTCTTCTTGCAACCCTTATCAATGCGGTCCTGACCTATCTGTGGGCGCACGTTCGGTTGCATGCGGGGTCTGCCATCCTGAATGCAGTCTCACGTTGGAGACAGTCTGTTGCAGCTTTCAGAAAGCACGCTGCCCCCGCGTTGCTGCTGTGCTTGCGCGTAGTCTGGCTATAGATGCAACCTGCTGGAAGTTTGCAGGTTCACAGGGTTTTATTAGTCTGGGTGCAGGCTTGGCGATCCACCAATGCAAGTGCTTGCTATCACTTCTGCAGGCAGCGGAAGTGATAGCAGGCAGCGGCAACATCGCACCGTCCTGTAGTCAGTCAGGGTGAATATACCGTGGATCTGCGCCTGGTCTTCTTTTGGTCTTGCAACCAACCCACACACAGCACTGCTGGGGAACCTGCCAAGCGTCGGACTGAGACTGAGCTTTAAAACATCTCCGAGACAACTGTGTACACTGCTATTATGGAGGCCGTATCGTGTGGGAGAAGGCCTGCTGCGCCCTTCAGAGCGGCCAGATCGACTAGCAGCTGCAGGACAGTTCCACGTGTGAGGGTCAAGGCAAACAGCATGGTCTCCCGCGATAGCCTGCCCGAGCAGTACAAGGATGCCGATAAGTACAAGCTGCACTTCGTTTGCTTCAGCAGGCTGGCGCCGGAGCAGACGACCGCGGCATGTGAGTGGATTGCAGCTGCAGCAGCAGAGGCCAGCGCCTTGGGTGCAGTAGCAGCAGTAGCTGCAGATTCCAGCGTAGTACCTGCGGCGCATTGGCACCCAAGGTAGCTGCAACTGCGCATGATGAAGCTTGTTTCAGCCATGTGGGGGCTGGTGCAGCAAATTGGCCCGCTTTTTTCTGCAAGGCAGTCCTATGCTGGCAGCAGGGTACAGCTCACCGTTGATCCGGCCTGCCTGATAAGGTAATCCTACTGCTGCGTGGTAAGTGCCTAATGACGGCCCTGATACTGCTGGAACAGCAGCACCACAGCAGCACGTGCCCTGGCCCGCTGCTAGCGGCACTACGAATGCACTCTGTGTGTGGCTTGCCCTGGCTCCGCGCGCAGCCACACGCTGCTGTGCTTGGAGCAGCAGGGGCCCAAGTCAAGGGTGCAGCAGCAGCAGCAGCAACAGCCGTCTTAGAAGGCCCTTGCATTGAGAGGATGTGTGTCCCCGCGGCTCAAACCCACATGGTCAACATGTTTTTTATGCATTGCAGCCATTTCGTGTCGTGGCAAGTCACACCCACACTGTGAACGCAGTCGCCGATGAGCTTGCATCAGGTGGCGCTGTCGACACCGGGCACCATGCCATCTTTTGTTGGCTCCTGATCTGGTTTCCTCTGCTCCTGTGTTGCGTGGAGCGTGTGGAGCTGTGCAGTGCACTGCATCAGGAGCTGCTGACGGCGGTCGTGCCTGTCTGCGACGGCTCCCGCTGCAGTGCAGGAGGCGCTGCCGCAGCACCAGCAGTGGCTGCGGCAGCAGCAGCAGCAGGGCCGGCTGACCTTCCACGGCGACTTCCTAAACCCCGAGGCCGACAACTACGGCAGCGGCATGTACGCGTGAGTGGCGCCTGCTGCAACTCGCACTGGCATAGAATCAATGTCAATATAATGAATGTAGTTTTTTGGGCAGACAATAATGTGTGAGTGGCGCCTGCTGCAACTTTGCAGTCTGTTCAATCTGGGGTTGGTGTGTGGGGGGGGGGCTTGGGTGGCGTGGCTGCTGACAGCGACAGCATGCTGGCGGTGCGCGCACGCACTGCAAGGCGACCGACCTCCAATGCGCATGTGGCATACGTGGATGTGTTGCGGGCTACTAACTGCAGCAGCAGCAGCAGCAGCAGCAGGGCCGCCTGGCCATAGCAATTCCACGTATGCTTGCGCATGTGAGTTTCCCCCCGACCTGGGCGACCCACATTGCTGCGTGACGTTTGGTGAGCTGGGTTGTGCCGCTGCACACAGCCAGCAGGTGGAGGCATGCAGATTGGTTTGCTCGGTTTGGGTGTCCTGTCATCTCGATGATAATTCACTCAAGTTATGTTGTTTGTCATTGTTGTTTTCAGAAACAACAAAGATACACAAAGAACATTGTTGGTGGGTTGGGCTGTCTGCGCACATCAGGCTGATGAGGGAGATGTACTACGCCTGTCCTTTATTATTATTATTATTATTATTATTATTATTATTATTATTATTATTATTATTATTATTATTATTATTATTACTATTCATGGGCTCAGGAGGGAGATGCAGGCTGTCCTGTGTGTCCATCTGGCTCTGCAGGCTGCAAGAGGATGCGGCGTCAACGGCTCCCAGGCTCCACAGGGAGATGTAGCGGGTCCTGTGTTGTTATTAATATTATTATTATTATTATTATTATTATTATTATTATTATTATTATTATTATTATTATTATTATTATTATTATTATTATTATTGGGCTCCCAGGCCCCACAGCACCCAGCAGGCTCAGGAGGCCAGGGGGTGGGCTGTCCCGCTTGTGCTCCCGGCTCTGCAGGCCGTTTGCCGGCAGCACGGCAGCAGCCGCGCAGCCGGCCAACGCAGCCCCTCTGCAGCTGAGAAGGTCATCAAGCGGCTCACGGCAGGCTGTGCACGCAGATGGGGTGCGGGTGGAGCTGCTGTCCTTGCTGCGCTGCCATCCCAGCTCACAGTGCTGCTGCTTTCTTTGCACGGCTTGGTGCACTGGCGCGCGTGCCCGCAGGCTGTTTGCCGGCAGCACGCCAGAGGCGAAGGAGCTGGCCGGCAGCGACCCGCTGCATGCATCGGGCATCCGCAAGTTCGAGGTGCTGCCGTGGGTGCAGCAGCTGCGCTGGTGACGGGGCGATGCAGCCGCTCAGCGCTGCTGGAGGCGCTGCTTGCTGTAGTCGCTGGGCGCGCCAGGCGCTGTGGTCATCCGCAAGTTCGAGGTGCTGCCGTGGGTGCAGCAGCTGCGCTGGTGACGGGGCGACGCCACTGCAGCTGCTGTGGTCGAGGCGCCCGGCAATCTTGTGCTGCCGTGTCTGCGGCGGCTGCGGCGGTGAAGGGCGTGGCGGTTTGAGGGCGTGGCTTGGCACAGCGGCGGTATGCTGCAGACAGTGTACTAGCAGGAAAGGCAGCAGAGAGCTCTAGTTCAAGACAGTTTAGCCGTGGTGGCGGGCGCCCCAACCTAGCACGTGCGTGACGCTTTGCTGCATCGTGCTCTGTAAAGTATGTTTCCTGCCTTTCCTTACAACATGCAGGCTAGCAGGGCAGAGCTGCAGGCTTGCTGCTCTTCTGCCATGGGGAAGCTCAATGCTGAGTTCAATTGCACGGCGGTCAAGCACGGCTTCGGACCACGTCCAGACATGCGCACATGTGTGTGGTTCATGGTTGCTCGGCAAAGTTACTGTTTACTTTGCTGCACCGACATGGAGCATCATGCACGTGTCTCTGCTGCATGTCATGCCACACCAAGGTACCTCCTGCAACCCGTTCACAACCGAAGTTACCTCGTGCAATGCAGATGAGTTGCAGCTGCCAGTAGTAAAAGTGATTACAAAGAAATAATGGTGGGCAAGCTGTTGATAGTAAATAAACCAGTCAAGCAGCCAAGTGCGGGCCTCTCACTCAAAACGTCACACCAGGCGTGTCATCACGCTGTTGCTGTTCTGCGCCACGCGGAGCCTTCCTGGTCAAATCAGGTCATGGTCTCGCGCTTGTAATATTTCCAGTCAATGTCGAAGCCTGCGTCATGACCGTTCTGCTCTTGCTGCTTTTGTGCGTGCCAGCCTGCCTCGCAGCGTCCGAAGGTGTTGCCGGAGATAACGAACCCAAGCGGTGCGACTGGGGAGCAGACACTGTTGTTATAGCGCCACCAGGGATGAGCGCGCTGGTGCTCGGAGGGACGGGGGCTGTTGGTGGGTGCTGCTGTTGGGGTGGTTGGGGCGCTGCTGTCCTGCATGTACGTACATGCAGCGGTTCTGGGCCGTGGAGCATGCATGCGGATTCACACGGTCCCAACAGTCGTTTCACACACGCATCCAGCAGGATGTAGCAGCGACACACCGACAACACGCGCCAGCTTGTGCTTGAATGCAGCAGCAGCAGCAGCAGCAGCAGCAGCAGCAGCAGCGTGGCTCAATGCATCGACACTGCAGTCGTTTGCCTGTGCGCAGCAGCTGTGGTGCGTCCTCATGTCTTCAACAGCACATTGGTTGTGCACACAGCTGGCGTCGCGTAGGTCACCGCCACAGTGAGGATGTGGAGGGTCACAGGAATGCATGCATTGCACAGCACGATGCAGCAAGTGCATGGTGCTGTGTGAGGTGCTGCAGGCCACCACATTGTGCAGCTGCGGTTGGGTGATTCAAAAATAAATTCACAATAAAGTAACAATAAAGTAACAATAAAGCAACAAATCATTGGCTGCAGGCCACCACATCGTGCAGCAGCTGCTGGCCAGTGACCAATGGAGCAGAGTCATCACCGTTGGTGAGCGGACTTGGCCACTCACAGCATCAAAGATAGCAGCAGCAGCAGCAGCAGCAGCAGCAGCAGCGGAGGGGACTGTGCGCAAATCAAACAGCAGCAGCAGCAGCAGCAGCGGAGGGGACTGTGCGCAAATCAAACAGCAGCAGCAGCAGCAGCAGCAGCTACAGCAGCAGCAGCAGCAGCAGCAGCAGCAGCTACAGCAGCAGCAGCAGCAGCAGCAGCAGCTACAGCAGCAGCAGCAGCAGCAGCAGCAGCAGCAGCAGAGGGGACTGTGCGCAAATCACACAGCAGCAGCAGCAGCAGCAGCAGCAGCAGCAGCAGCAGCATTGTCCTGCAGCAGCAGCAGTTTGATACCAAAGCACAGTTGAGCAAGGACAAGCCAGCATGAAAGGGAGCAGGAACCGCAGCAGCAGCAGCAGCAGCTACAGCAGCAGCAGCAGCAGCAGCAGCGGAGGGGACTGTGCGCAAATCACACAGCAGCAGCAGCAGCGGCAGCAGCAGCAGCAGCAGCAGCAGCAGCATTGTCCTGCAGCAGCAGCAGTTTGATACCAAAGCACAGTTGAGCAAGGACAAGCCAGCATGAAAGGGAGCAGGAACCGCAGCAGCAGCAGCAGCAGCTACAGCAGCAGCAGCAGCAGCAGCAGCAGCGGAGGGGACTGTGCGCAAATCACACAGCAGCAGCAGCAGCAGCAGCAGCAGCACTGTCCTGCAGCAGCAGCAGTTTGATACCAAAGCACAGTTGAGCAAGGACAAGCCAGCATGAAAGGGAGCAGGAACCGCAGCAGCAGCAGCAGCAGCAGCAGCAGCAGCAGCAGCAGCTGCAGCTGCTGTAGTGCCCGGTGTGCTGCATGCCTGCTGCCGCCGGTGCACGGGCAACCGCAAGGCCACCACTGTCAGGAGCAGCAGCAGCAGCAGCAGCGGCACTTGCAGCACCAAGCACCGCGGTGCTGCCCGTCTGTCCGTTGTGGCGTGGCTGCCGGCAGGCCAGCCGGGGGCATCTCGTTGTGTGAGGAAGCTGAATGTCCCCTGCTCCTGTGCACACAGCAGGGATCGAACCCCCGCCTGTCTGCCTGTTGTGGTGTGTGGCTGCAGGCTGGCGCGAGGTGGCATCTCGTTGTGTGAGGAAGCTGAATGTCCCCTGCTCCTGTGCACACAGCAGGGATCGAACCCCCGCCTGTCTGCCTGTTGTGGTGTGTGGCTGCAGGCAGGCGCGAGGTGGCATCTCGTTGTGTGAGGAAGCTGAATGTCCCCTGCTCCTGTGCACACAGCAGGGATCGAACCCCCGCCTGTCTGCCTGTTGTGGTGTGTGGCTGCAGGCAGGCGCGAGGTGGCATCTCGTTGTGTGAGGAAGCTGAATGTCCCCTGCTCCTGTGCACACAGCAGGGATCGAACCCCCGCCTGTCTGCCTGTTGTGGTGTGTGGCTGCAGGCAGGCGCGAGGTGGCGCTGCCGGAAGGCCAGCCGGGGGCATCCAAGCTGCAGCAGGTGGGGCCGCTGCTGCTGCTGCTGCTGCATTGCTTGTACCAGTGCATGCTAGCAAGGGGGTGCGGCCGCCGCTGCCAGGTGCTGCAGTGCACTGCCAGGCACGCGGGGAAGCTGGTGCTAATGCTATGTTGCGGCGCCGCCGTATGCTGTGTGAGCACGCCACTCCCCCCACCCCCCCACCCCCGCTCCCTTGCTTCTGCAAACTACAAGTGCATCAACACATCCAGTGGTTGCGCATGAGTGCAGGTCTCAAACCTGCGGCGGTGGGTTTGAGCACGGCCTGTGAGCAGGCGCAGGCTGCGTGTTCGAGTCGTTCCGGCTGCCGCTGCCGACTCCTGCTCTGCTTCGTGTCCCCTGTCGCCTGCAGGTGGTGGTGGACATGGATGCGCTGCAGGCGCAGGCTGGCGGCAGCTTCAGCGGCGTCGATGCCGTCTTCTGCGCGCTGGGCACCACGCGCTCGGTGAGCGTCGCGGCATGCGGGTTGTCAGCGTGCCTTCTGTGACTTAGTGTTTAGGGTTGAGGGTTTGGTTGCAGGGCAGCAGGGTCGCGCGCGAGGTCGGCAGTGCTTGTGTGTGGCGTGTGCACGCCTGCCTTTGAGTTTGGGTCGGTGTGTGGTGGTGGAGTGTGCCTGTGTGCATGGCCGACGGTGTTGGTGCGGGCACCACGCCCTCGGTGATGGGCGCGGCATTCAGGTTGTCAGTGCGCCTGCTGTAATCCAGGGTTTAGGGTTTCAGGCATCCTGCGGCCTGGGTGCTCTCCCTTCACCTTGACGTCTTCTGCGCGCTGGGCACCACGCGCTCGGTGAGCGGCGCGGCATGCGGGGTGTCAGCGTGCCTGCTGTAATCCAGGGTTTGGGGTTTAGGGTGACTTGGGTGTAGGGTTTAGGTGCCATGCAGCCCCCCCTGGGCAACCATCTCGCGCGCAAGGCGGGCAGTGCGTGTGTGTCGCATGGGGGCCCGCCTGTCTCCGAGTGTGCCTTGGTGTGTGATTGCGGAGACTCTCTATGCGTGGCTGACGTCGACGGTTTCAACGCTTCTTCTGCGCGCTGGGCACCACGCGCTCGGTGAGCGGCGCGGCATGCGGATTGTCAGTGTGCCTGCTGTGACTTAGTGTTTAGGGTTGAGGGGTTGGTTGCAGGGCAGCAGGGTCGCGCGCGAGGTCGGCAGTGCTTGTGTGTGGCGTGTGCACGCCTGCCTTTGAGTTTGGGTCGGTGTGTGGTGGTGGAGTGTGCCTGTGTGCATGGCCGACGGTGATGGTGCGGTGTCAGCACGTCTTCTGCGCGCTGGGCACCAGGCGCTCGGTGAGGGTTGTGGTGTATACGTTGCCTGCTGTCAAACCCCTGGCGGTTTTGAGTTTAACATGGTTGTTATGAGCCCCAGTCTGGTGCACACGCTGCAGCTGCAGCCCATCCAGTGGCATCTGCTGCCTGGGTGCTGCCCGGGCTTTGTTTTAGGGTTTGAGGATTAGGGTTTCGGGATTGCTGCCTGAGTGGCCCCTGGGCAGCCATCTCGCACACAAGACGGGCAGTGCGTGTGTGTCGAATGGGGGCCCGCCCGTCTCCGAGTGTGACTCGATGTGTGGGGTGTAGGGTGTAACTCGATGTGTGGGGTGTGGGGTGTGACTCGATGTGTGGGGTGTGGGGTGTAACTCGATGTGTGGGGTGTGGGGTGTAACTCGATGTGTGGGGTGTGGGGTGTAACTCGATGTGTGGGGTGTGGGGTGTAACTCGATGTGTGGGGGGTGGGGTGTAACTCGATGTGTGGGGGGTGGGGTGTAACTCGATGTGGGGTGTAACTGTGGGGTGTAACTCGATGTGTGGGGTGTGGAGCAGCTGCATGGCCGACAAAGATGCTGCGGATACGGCACCGTGCAGCTGCAGCTGGTGATGGGCTGGTGTGCATACACATAACTTTCCTTTTTGGGTGCATCACGGAGCAGCCGCACGGATTCAGCACTTGGGAGCTGATGGTGGGCTGGTGTGCACCCGCCCAGCACTGCTGCTCCCGCGCGCGCCGCTGCGCTGCTCGACGCGGGCTGACGCCTCCACGCAGCGGAACCCTAAACCCTAACTCTTAAACCCTAGACGCATCCCCCGTGGCCCCTGGGGAGTAATCGCACGCACGCCATCACAGCACCGTGCAGCTGCAGCTGATGGTGGGCTGGCGTGCACCCGCCCAGCACTGCTGCTCCCACGCTCCCCGCTGCGCTGCCCGACGCGTGCCAGACAGCGAAACCCAAAACCCCTCTACCATATATGCATCCCCCGCGGCCACACCCGCCGCCCGGCCGCTGCTGCTTTTGCCGTCGCGCAGGACGGCGGCGGCGGGGGCGTCTCCAGCACTGGGGAGCTCCCACACTCACGGCTGCGCTGCCCGCCGCCCTCACGCGCGCGGCGCAGACAACCTGCTCTGCGCAATGCGGGCTTCCACACACTCGACAACGCCTCGATCGCTGCACTCACATCCCCCCCCCCGGGCATCCTCCGCGCTGCTCCCACACTTACTGCTGCCCTGTCCAACGCTTTCGTTCGCACGGCGCAGGAAGCTGCTGCGCTGCGGCTGGCTTGCCCGCTGCGCAGGCAGCGGGCGCGCCACACAGCAGGACGCTGCAATGCGGAAGGCAGGCTCAATAAAGCACACAGCCACTTTGGCGCAGCAGCGGGGGCGGCCAAGCATGCATTGGCATCTGCCGCGGTCATGCGTGCTGGTCTGCTCCTGCTGCCTTTTTGTCGCCGCGCAGGATGCCGGCAGCGCGGAAGCGTTCAAGCAGGTGGACCACGGCTGCGTGGTCACACCCGCTGCTCTGGTCCTGCTGTCATTGTGCTGCTCCGTTCCTGCTGTCATTGTTGTGGCGTTGCCGCCGCGCCGGATGCTGGCAGCGCGGAGGCCTTCCAGCAGGTGGACCACGGCTACGTGGCGGCAGCCGCGGCGGCTGCAGCTCCCGCCCTCACTGCCGCGCTGCCGACCGCCCCCACTCGCAGGGCGCAAAGACAGCTGCGCTGCGGAGAGTGGGCCTCTGCACACTCGTCAACACCTCGATCGCCGCACTTATCCGCCTGCTGCTGTTTTTGTCGCTGCGCAGGACGCCGGCAGCGCGGAGGTCTTCAAAAAGGTGGACCACGAGTATGTGGCGGCGGCCGCGGCGGCCGCGCAGGCTGCCGGCGTGCCCTACTTTGGCCTGGTCAGCGCGGCGGGCGCCAACGCGGGCCTGCCCTCGGCCGACTGGCGGCTGCTGCACCCGCTGCTGTACACGCGCACCAAGGGCCTGGTAGGTGGCTGCTGCTGCTGCTGCTGCTGCTGCTGCTGCTGCTGCTGCTGCTGCTGCTGCTGGTGCTGCTGCTGCTGCTGCTGCTGCTGCTGCTGCTGGTGCTGCTTGTTTGCGCGGCTGCGTGCATACGTGCAGTGTGTGGGGCGTGTGTGGCGCTGCGTTGCGGGGCTGGGGGGCCATGAAGCACGCTACTGAAGTAGTACCTCACGTCTGAAAAGTTCAGCCGTGTGGTGCGTAACAGCACAGCCGGATGCATCTTCAGGGGCAGGTTTCAGGGTTTTGCGTGGCGCTGCTGCAGGCTGAGGAGGCGGTCAAGGGCCAGGGTTTTGCGTTGCGCTGCTGCAGGCTGAGGAGGCGGTCAAGGGCCAGGGTTTTGCGCGTGCCGGAATCTTCCGGCCCGGCATGCTGGACAGGGGTGACAAGGCACGAGCCATTGAAAAGGTGAGAGTGTGTCATTTTGTGGTTGTCAGTTGTTATCGTTGTTGTTTTGTCATGTGTGGCGATGTGTGGCAGTTGTTGTGCTGGCATCTCCAGGCCCGGCATGCTGGGCAGGGGTGACAAGGCACGAGCCATTGAGAAGGTGAGTATGAGTCGTCTGATTATGGTCAGCTGTTATGGTTGCTAATTTTGTCATGTGCGGCAATGTGTGGCAGGTGTTGTGCTGGCAACCCCCGGCGCGGCATGTCGGATGGGGGCGCAAAATGAGCTGCTGTTGTAAAGGTGTCGCTGCAGCGTGCACAGAGAGCAAACCAAGCTGTTATATGCAGCGTAATGCATCACCAGCATCGCCTTGCGGCCCTGCTCGTGCGGCACGTGCTTGCAGTGGCTTGCGCCTGATCCGCGCCAGGGAGCTGTGGTCAGGCGCATCCCTCTCACTGCTGCCCTGCTGCTCGTGTTTCGCGTGCTTGCAGTGGTTTGCGCCCCTGACCGGCGCGATCCCAGTTGCTGACGTGGCGAAGGCCATGGTCGCCGATGCGGC
The DNA here is from genome assembly GCA_014080715.1 of Scenedesmus sp. NREL 46B-D3. Taxonomy (NCBI): domain Eukaryota; kingdom Viridiplantae; phylum Chlorophyta; class Chlorophyceae; order Sphaeropleales; family Scenedesmaceae; genus Scenedesmus; species Scenedesmus sp. NREL 46B-D3. The sequence continues at coordinate 33,948 of JACERP010000093.1, read as the reverse complement.
CGCGTTCAAAGCCGGCAGCGTGTCAGGCGTCGGGGTGTTTGAGATGAAGGACCTGAAGGCAGCGGCGGCGGCAGCAGCAGCAGCGCCGCCGTTGCAGCAATAGGTTTGTGCCAGTGGGCCAGCTGTGAGTGAACGTCAATTACACAGCACGCATCGTTTGTAACATCGCAGCTGGTGACGTGGCGAAGGCCATGGTCGCCGATGCGGCCGCATTCAAAGCTGGCAGCGTGACAGGCCTGAGGGTGTTTGAGATGAAGGACCCGAAGGCGGCGACAGCAGCATCGGCGCCGTCGCAGCAGTAGGCTTCTGGTGTCAGAGGTGTATGGCATCCTCGCTGCAGCGAGGTGGCGCGGTGTTTGAGCGTAGGAGACACGAATCGTTTGTATGGCACCTCGCTGCAGCAGGCCCTGCCGAGCAGAATGGCAAGGCAAGCGCGTTGTTGACATCAGGGCGAGCCAAGCAGCAGCAGCAGCAGCAGCAGCCGCAGCAGCTGGAGAGGCAGAGGGCGTCCTGGCCAGCGCCGCAATGGTTGCTGGCCGCATGCCAGGCGGTTGAGCAGCAGCAGCAGCAGACTCTGAACCATAACCTCGGACGCAGAGGCGTCCTGGCCAGTGCCGCAATGCTTGCTGTCTGCGGCACACAGTATGGCCGGCCGGGTGCCAGGCGTATGGGTGTGTACAATTCAATTTTATATCTTGTTGTTTGCAATTGCTGCGCCCAGCAGCTGCCGTCTGCAGATATTTGCAAGCCCGGCTCCCTGACACACGATTGGTTTGATGTGGCAGGCTGTGGGGCGCTCCTTTGCGGGCAAGAAGTGCTGTGCCTTGTTACAGATGGTCTGATGTCATCTAGAGATCTCTTTGTGATGTGGGGGGTACATCCACACCTTGAGCCTCAAGCCTCGAGGCTAGCCCTGTTCCGGTGAGCATGCCATGTGGTTGAGCATGTAAGCTTATGTGAGGTTGTGTTACAAGCATGCAATATGCCGTGTGGCACATTGGTATAATGATGTTTGGCCACCACCAAAGTTGATAGGATGCCTAGTTGTCAGCAGTACTAGTCCAGAGTCTCCCCGAGACGCACCGGCAAAGGCAAAGTAGCCTTATGTGCCACAACAGCATCCTTGCTTGGGCTGGTGTCTACCACGTATCCTGTGCGTTCAGCTTCAACATCATTGCAGTGGGTGCACGCAGCAAGGCTTGCATGCTGGCCGGCTGTGGGGCACTCACTCGCATTACTAATGCACTGTTGTGCTGTCCTATACAACAGTGCAGTGCTGTTCTATACAATAGCCCAGCTGGCAGGTCATTGACTTGCTGTTTACACGTTTTTAAGCAGGTAGTACTAGCAACTAGCAAGGCGAAGCAGAGGTCCATGACGCAAGAGAGTTCAGCGATTGTGGCGGGGGCGCCATTTTGGTAGCGTGAGTGCTGCATGGTGTTCTTTGATGTGTGCCTCTCTTCAAAACAGGATGTAATAACACAATCGCTTAGATACAATGATATCAACAGCGCTGACCCTGTATTTGCCTGGTGTTCGGGTGACCTTCGTCACGAACAACGGTTGTGGGCGAGCGCGAGCAGGCAGGTGGAAAAGTTTCGACGGCAGCGGTTGCGGTGCCAAAACTTTACGCATGGACTCTAACTGTACCTCCTTCAATCCTTGCGTCAATCTCCGAAAGGCTGGAAAGGCTGGATCATACCGACTGGCTGTATCGTAGGAGGTGGGCGGGAGTCCCAATTGCACTGTCAAGGCTTTGCAATTCGCTCTTCGACAGCACCCCATGAAAGGAGCGAAGACAATCAACAATCAATAACGTGGAAGCGACTCTCCTGTACTTTACTGGCTTACGTCTTAGGTATATATCATTACGTAGCTACTTTCGTTCGCATTACGGCCGAAACGTGGCAGCTACTGACAGGGGCGGGTCACTGCTACACCTTTGCCACCTGCAAGCAACATACAAATTATGCTGTTGAAGTTCCGTTTTCTGGCGTTGTGGCCGGCTTTTTGCTGCGTGGGTGAGATGCTGGCAGCAGCAGTATACTGACAGAAGTACATGTGTGACATGTCGGCCGCAGTACTGCTGATGTAGCACGGCGTTCCCTACCTGGTTATGCAGCAGTCAGCCTGTCTCAGCAGCATTTGCAGGCTGCCATCGGCAGCATGCAGCAAACACGCAGGCAGCGTCAGCATGCGCTTGTTTGGGAGCCAGCATCATGCTGCGCACGCCTTGGTCAAACGTTGACTCGCAGTCATGCCGCCAGCCTGAGTCGAGATGTCCATACACACAAGCAACGCTACATCTGCACAAGCCGCCGCTGACTTCCATGAAGAGGTTATAGAGACAGCACATGTCCAATCATGGCAAGCCAGCTGCCGCAGCTTCAGTAAGCTGGGGTGATTGTACCCCCCACCTTTAATTGGCCGTTCTCGTTCGCTTGTTGAGTGGAGCAGCTGCACAGCTTGCCTTGGCATGCAGGCCAGCGCAGCTGCAAACAAAAATAAACTGCTGCTGCTGCTGCAGGCACCACAACATTGCTGCTGCTCCTATCGCTGCATCTGACAGCAGCAGCAGCGCGCCAACCCCTTCAGCTCAATGGCTCCACAGCAGAAGCAGGGGTGGCAGCAGCAGCAGCAGCAGCAGCGGACCCCGGCGGTCAACCGCAGTTTGACTCTGTGTTCACGGCCGCCATCTCACTGAATGAGACGAGGCGCATCCGCGAGGCTTTCACCGCGATTGGGTCCAAGGGCCTGTCCCCAGAGTTTGTGGGTGTGGCTTAAGCTGAACGTATGGTTCTTTTGCAAACCCATTGGGGCTGTGTCATCATAGCGTTGAGCAACATTCAACATCCAAGAATGTACAGTGGTGTTAGGCATAGGTGCAAACAGCATCAGTGCCAGCAGTAGCAGCAGCAGCAGCAGTGAAGCGTGTGAGTTGCCATTTCAGTAAGTTTGATGTGGCGTCAAACAGCAGCATGATGTAAGGGCCTGTCCTCAAAGCTGGCAGGTGTGGTTGTGAGCTGGGGTTTTGCTGCAATTAGCTGCTGTGCAACTCTGGAGTGTTATGCTGTGTGCTGTTGGTGCACTTGGCAAGCATACGCGACGCAGCGGCGGCGGCAGCAGCAGCAGCAGCAGCAGCAGCAGCAGCAGCAACAGCTCGTCAAACAGTCAAGGTGTCCAGCAGACACAACCCTGCAGGGTGGCGTGGAATCTTCCCTTCAACTGTGCCCTGCAGGCAGCATGGCAATACAGTGCTGTTTTACGCACACACAGCCCTGCACAACGGCGTGGGAAACTTTTTTGAACTGTGCCCGGCAGGGCAGCGTGACATTCCTTCAACTGTGCTGTAACCTTTTTCATCATGCGCATGACAAAAAATATATTTCGGCAGACTTGCCATGGTGCGGCCCGAGCGTGTTACCAACCATGTTACATTTCTGTGTCTTTTGCCCTGCAGGTTGCGGAGTACCAGGGCAGCCTGGGCATCATCCGGATGGCAGCGCCAGGATAACAGCGTTGTTTCCGAATGAGCTAGTGAGAAACAGCGGCTAAGTGTGTGTGTGTGTGGGGAGGGTGTTTGCTGGCTGTCACTGCTCCAACATAACCGCGCTGTGTCCCATTGAGCTGGTGAGAAACTGCATTCAAGTGTGTGTGCGGGGGGAAGCTGGTTACTGGATGTCACCGCTCCAACATAATCGCGTTGTGTCCCATTGAGCTGGTGAGAAACTGCGGGTGTGTGGGGAGTGTATGCTGTTTGGCTTTCATTTTTTTTTTCATTTTTTGTTTCATTTTTTTTTCATTTTTTTTTTCATTTTTTTTTCCACTTATGTACGGTTACAGAGGCTCAATCACTCTTGTGCACAATTCTCGGCGTGCCGAACTCAGGCACGCCACGCCACAAAAGGGCGTCAGCGCCCACAAAACCCCAGATGTGGGCCCTGATTGACAAAATCACGCAATCGCACACAAGCCAAGTGCGCGCTTGCTGCTGTTCACAATAGTCATCCAAACAACGACATCACCAATTCCGGTGCTCTAATCAACGCATAGCCGTGGCTAGGTCAACCAAGTTGACTGGTCAAACCCACCAAAAGAGGGAACAGCTGAGCATAGCAGTGCTCAGCACGCAAGCTGGAGCTAATCGGACAAGGAACTAATCGGTTACGTCAGCACTGCCCAACAGCCGTTCAGCTGAAAAACTGCAGTTTGTTATCGAGCTGGTGAGCAACTGGATGCCTGACACACCTGGTTGGAGTGCCTGTGGCTCATCGGTGCATGCCGATGGTCTGGCGGCTGCAAGCAGCATGGCTCAGCCAAAGCTTGACGAGTGTGCCTGATCCATAGCGGGCTTGCCACTCCGCCTCCCCCTTACAAACATACACACAGACATACATGTTGTGTTGCCAGTGCTGCTGCTGCTTACTGCTGCTGCTGCTTCCTGCTGCTGCTGCTTACCGCTGCTGCTGCCGCTGCAGCTGCCGCTGCCGCTGCCGCTGCCGCTGCTGCTGCTGCTGCAGGCCTGGCAGCGCGAGGCGGCGCTGATCTGCATGAGCGTGCCGGAGCTGCTTACTGCTGCTGCTGCTGCTGCTGCTGCTGCTGCTGCTGCTGCAGGCCTGGCAGCGCGAGGCGGCGCTGATTTGCATGAGCGTGCCGCAGCTGATGGCCCACCTGCAGCTGCACCCCAAGCTTGGCGCCGACAGCTGGCTGGCGTTCATCTTCAATGGCACGCTGCTGGGACGGGACTTCAGGGACGGGACGGTGCTGCGCAGCCTGAAACCCGGGTTCAACGTCACGCTGCGCCGCCGCAACAACACGTGAGCTGCTCTGAGGTGTTATGTCAGTTTCCTTCCTTGGTACGGCAAGTCTGCCGGGGATGGTGTGGTGGTGTTCAAAGGAACATCTGTGAAGGCGGTGATCAAGCGTGCAGCTTGAGATGCAGAGGTGCTGCTACTGCTGCATGGAGTGGGGGAAGTACATCACCCCATGGTCAGATGCACGCATGCCTGTTCATCTGTCTCCTTGCTACGCCATGTACCGCAGGGATGGAACGCAGACCTTAAACTCCATACATCAAGCCCCGACACCTCCGGAATTGGACGTCTGAGCGACAGACACAACAGCAGGCTGCGCCACACTCCCGCCCTTGAACCCATCTCATCCCACACCCAACGCCTGCCGTCCTGCCTGCCCGCCTGCCTGTCCATCTGTCCCTCGCCACGCCATGCACCACAGGGACGGCACGCATGCCTGGTTCCTCCCAGCCGCGAGCCCCAACGCCTCCGACGTGGACGTCCTGGCGCCAGACATAACCGCGGGCGCCGGCGTGGTGCACCTGACCACCAACCTGGTCGTCGACGGCCCGCTGCGCGCCCAGCACGCGCAGATCCGCGCCAGCCGCGGCGGCAACTGCTCGCGCCACGGCAACGCCAGCGGCGCGGATTCGGGGCTTGAGGCTGGCAGGGCGGCGGCGGGCGCGGCGGCTGACAGTGCCGGGGCGGCGGCGGCGGCGGCGGCACCATCAGCAGCGGCCACGAGTGCCGGTTTGGTGTGTGGGTGGCGTGGCGATGGAGGCTGGGGGTGGTGGCGCGTAGCTGTTGTGGCGGTTGTGGCTGTTGCGGGATTGCTGGGCTAGCGCCATAGCAGCGGTGACATCCACTCCTGAAGCTGTCTAGGTGTCATGTCCAACATGGGCACTGTGGTGCAGATGTGTGCGGCACAGCGCGGGGATGCGTTACCAGCAGTGGCAGTGGCAACATTGCAACGGCTATGAAGCTAAAACTATGAGTGGGCCAGAGATGGAGCAGTGATGCGGTGGCTGTGGGTGGTGTTGGCAGATCTTGCTGTTGCGGTTAGGCTTGCACTGCACCATAGCAGGCGGCAGCACACAACCAGGAACCTTCTCTGTATGGTGTTCCTACAGCCCAGGTATTGATCCGAAATGCAAAGGGTCGGGCCGGGCTGCAGCAGTGTTGCAAGCAGCATCAGAACGGAAGGGGAGTGCAGGAGGTGTGTGGGGGTTAGGGTTGGGTGGCAGACCCCGCGGCAGTTGGTAGTTCAAAGCAACTGTGGTGCATGGTGCTCGGGTACTGCTTGCGGCTGAACCTGAAGCTTGGTTGTATTGTGATGCATGCTTGATGGTGTGCCAGGGGTGGATAGAAACTCAACAAAATGGTACTCATAGGCTGTAGTCGCATGGTGCAGCTGCAGGCGTGCCTGAAGGTGTGTCATGCGAGGAGTGGGTGCCATGGCTGGGTGGAGCCTATTCAGAATAATGGCGTTGGCCGCAGCCTAACAGTTGTAAGGTGCAGTTGTTGCAGGCATGCTTGATGGTGTGTCGCCATGCATGCGACAGCCTGTTGCACTGAATGCCATGTGAAAGGCGCTGGTGCGGCAGGCGTGGGCCCTTGGCAGTCGGAGCAGCCTGCACGCGGCGCGTTTCATCATGTCCAACACGTCGAGGGACTTTGGCCATGTTGTGCAAATGCACAGGGATTGATCATGGTACGGCAAGCGTGGGCCCTTACTTGTCAGGGCAGCATGTGCAATTGTGCTTGCAAGCTTGTTCAGGGCAGCATCGCCCTAGCATGTTCAGGGTGGACACCAGCCTAGACCATACCATTGCTTCATTAACAAAGCTGCTTACTGCTGCGGTGGTTGGTTGGTGTAAAACCTTGGTTGGTGGGCAATGGCCTGAGCCAGCAGCAGCAGCAGCGGCAGCAGCAGCAGCAGCAGCAGGCAGTCAAGCAGCAGCCAGCCCCTGCAGCCTGAGCTTATCGTCTCGCTAGCCACTCACTGGGCACGCAGCATGTTGCCGTGGCACGCAGCATGTTGCCCTGCAGCAGGTTCAACCAATTCTGTTGTGTGCTTGTCTATCTTGGTATCAATAAGCATTCATGTTCTTGCACAGTCGCAGTCATATGCACATTGCTCTAGCATCGCAGCGGCGGAGAAGTACTACACGGACATAGTTTCTGCTACAATGATCCAGTGCCACTGGACCCTTGCCGGCAGTCATCGTTGATGCTAGCAACATGGGGCCCATCCCTTTCGACACCAGCTGCTTGTGTGTTGGTCGACACATACTTTGGTGTCCCTGTTTACCTTGTGCAAGCACCACGGCCCACTGCTGCAGTGTAACCAAGGCGGAGGAGAAGAGTGACAACCTAGAGTACCCTCAACTTGACTACCAGTGATACAAGTTGCTGCCAGTTGTCGGTTGCCAGTTGCTGCCAGTTGGTCGGTTGCTGACGCAGGGTCGCTGGCATTGTGAATTGTTGACTGAGCAGCATTGCTGAGTGATCACTACTGAAAGGCGTTGCTCCGCGCTTGAACCTACTTTTGGTTGTAATAGTTGTAGAGCTTTCTGGCAGCCCTTGTTGGCCACCTTAAAAAAGTGTGAAAGCTGTGTCACTGTTGTTGGTGGTTCATGACCATCTGACTGATACCATCGATAGTTATGACCAAAATTAAGTAACGCATACTTCAGGCCCTTGTAAAAGGACACGGAACTGCATGCATGCAAAGGAGTGCCCCACAGCCTACCACCCTCCCGCATGCAAGCTCTGCTGTGTGCACCCACTATAAATGACGCGTGACGCTGAAACGCACAGTAGATCTACTGTCTAGACACGTAAAAAGCACTAGATCCAAGTAAGGAGCTTCAGGGGCACCAGCCCTTCCACAGTCTAAGGCAGCGTATCAGGTTACTAGATGCTCATGCACGCACACAACTTTTTTTCACAATATACCCGAAATCAAGCAGGAGTTCAGAGGACAAGCACAGTCATCATCATCATCATCATATTACCCATTCAAGCCATAGCAACAGCGCCATTGGCCCCGCGCCCCACCGGGGCGGAAAGAGGAGGGAGCACTGCTCCAGAATGTTTGCATGCATTGCGCACATCCCAAGACTTGACAAGAAAAGCAGCAATACACGGTGACACCATCCGACATCTTCCAGAACTGCCCCAAATATCATCAGATACAAAACGCAACACCTTGATTGACGAATCAGGACAAGCACAGTGTGATGTGGGCTGGTGCCAGCCACCTCCCACGCTGGCCGCTGTTCTTGAAGTCCAGCTGAAGGCGTGTGGACGCTTGAGGCATGCAATTCTATCTTTCTCCATGCCGTCATCATTGCAGATTGTCTGACCAGCCTCTTCCCAGTGTGTCGGTTTTTAAATTTAATAAATCTAATGAAATATGAGGGGTTGGGGGCCTCTGCCTCTCACTGCTTTGTTTCCATGCTAGGTCACAGTGCCGCAACATATTACACTGGAGCCGGGCGCAGCCAACTGGTGTGCCGCGCGCAACCAGGCAAAATACACACCGGGCTCGCTGTACACTTGACAGCTCTGTCGCCGGCTGGCACGATGCTGAGATAGGCACAGGCGCACAAGCAGTACAATGTGGCAACATTGCTGTGCCACATGTGTGTGCCAGTGTCCTGCATGCTAGTGCTGTGTCCTCTTACACATGTGTAAAACAGAACGGCGTACTGGGCGTGCACGCACTTGTGCTTAGGGCCGCTTTACCCAAAGGTATGCTTAGGTCCTAGCGCAACACCGTATGTGTAGCACGCCTTTTTGAAACCTGTCATAGTCCGTGGTCTCGATGGACATCTCTCCATGGACATCTCTCACTGTGGCCAACGTAGATCAGAGTGGCTGCAGAGCGGCTCTGCAGCCACTCTGCAGCCTGTCTGCAGCCTGTCTGCAGCCACTCTGCATGCCATTCTGCAGAGTGCAAATATTCTGCAGGCATTCTGCAGACATTCTGCAGGCTCTGCAGTCACTCTGCAGCCAGTCGTTACGTTCTGAATCCGCTCGTTACACACGACACACTTCAAACAGCACAAAATACACGCACACATGACGGAAACGCATAATATATGTATGTCGGTGTTGTCGGTGGAGTCGGCAACATCACGGGCATCAGTCTGCAACGCACTGCGTCCTGCAGGAGAGCAGCAGGAGTGCATGGTGCACATGTTGTACTGCATGAAAACGGGAACAGCTGCACCAGCCTCACAGCGCCACCTTCCCAGTGTCGTATGCAGGGAGAACCGAAATGAAACAATACATGCGGCAACCAAGACGCGCGTCTTTGTATGCACATGTACACCTGTACCAGCTGGACACTGCCGGCTTGGCAGGATGTTGCCACCACATATATACCACTATATAGTGCAGCACTGAATGCACGATGCAGGGACAGCCTGCCTATGTACTCCAAAAATATGCTTACTACATACGCAGGCGGAACAGCATGACATGATGCGTGTGTTATGTAGAACAATATGTGTGTTATGCCGCCCTAAAAGCCATTAGGCATGCATAGCCACAGCTGCATCACCTAACACCGCGAGGTTCAAGCAGTGAAAGATAGTGGCACTAGCATGCAGTACACTGTGAACCCATGAATGCATATTATATCAACCCACGCGTGGTGGTGGGGCTACTGCAGTAGTGCCCAGCTGGGGCAGTGACTTAAAACAGAACGTAAAAGAGTGGTCCTGGCGCGCGAGTGGACTCTGCACACTCTGCAACCACTCTGCAGCGACTCTGCAGTAGCTCTGCACAGTCTGCATCCACGTGGACCATAGCGTTTGTGCAGGATGCTGTCACGGGATGTAATTTATGATAGTAACTGAATAACATGCATATTATATCAACCCACGCGTGGTGTTGGGGCTACTGGGGCAGTGACTTATTACAGAACGTAAAGAGTGGTCCTGGCGAGTGGACTCTGCACACTCTGCAGCACTCTGCAACCACTCTGCAGCCACTCTGCAGCCACTCTGCACAGTCTGCATCCCGTTGACCATAGTGCCACCATGGTCGAGTGAAGCTCACGCGCACACGATCGCCCGCTCTAAACTCAAACAATCCTGCAGCAGCGTAGCGTCGAAGCACAACCGCGTGTGTGGCGAAGGCTTGCTGGAGCCGAAGTAGCGGTCAGAGCCAACATCGTCAAAGTACTGGTCAAACCCAAACCCTAGCCCCAGTGGCTGCTGCCAGAGGCTGCGCGTCAGGGCGCTGCGTCTGTTGTGCCACCCTGCTGCGGTGCGTCTGTTGTGCCACCCCGGCCCTTGCCGCCGCCACTGCTGCTACTGCTGCTGCCTGTCACAGTGACCTCTAGCTCTGCCCGTGCACTGCTGCCCAGCAGCCCTGCAAGCTGCTTGAGGGCATGTTTGCTGCAGGAGCGTCGCGCAGGCAGCTGCACACCAGCCGCAGCACCTGCGTGTTCATGGGTTGCAATGACAGTCTTTGTGATCTGTTGTCGATTGCAGCTGATAGCAGCACACAACAACAGTGCCATAGCATGAGCACGTGCTGCTGCTGTGCTGAGCACTGCTGCTGCTCTGACATCGCTGTTGGTGCTCCCTGATGGCCCAGCAATGCCCGGGTGCTATTTCTTGATTTTAATATCATCTCAGAGTACCTCATTGTGCGCCGGAATACGGCCACCATCGCCTGTGATCACCGTGAGAGTGGGGTCACTAGCTGCTGCAAACTCGGCATAGCTACGCTTGTTGCTACCTGAAGCCATGCTTGTCGCAAGTTACAGCAGTGTGACACGTAAATGTTTTTACATGGAACACGACAATGCACCAATCGGCAACTCTTCTTTGCGACCTCGCTGTCGTGTCGTCAGGACCTCTGCTGCAACGCGGCTTGCATACAATACAGCTAAACGCATCCAAACCAAACCAATGCTCGCAAGTGAGGGGATTGCTGAAGGATCTCGCAAACACGTGAGCCCACGCGTCAATCTACAGCCAAGCGGATTCAAAGGTGGTCACACAACATCACACCTCCCAAGGCTTGCTGCTGGCCCAGGAGTCCTGGGTGACTGTGTGTGACTGTGAGGCCCGCAGGTTGCTCCTACTCGTCGTCCTCGCTGGCAGCCCCAGCACCTCCTGCATCTAGTGCTACATACTGGCTGTAGCTCATCCCACCCTGCTCGCTGCTGCCGCCACCAGCTGCACCACGAGGCCCAGCAGCCGCCCTGAAGGCACCCAAGGGGTAGCTTGCAACGCCGCCACGCCCCTTGCTGCCTGCTGCCGCCGCCACTGCTGAGCTGCAGTGCTCCGCTTCTGCAGGCGGCAGGTGCGGCCGGCCGCCACCAACCTCCAGCACAGGCCGCTGTGTGACAGCACCGGTCACCCGCTGCTGCTGCTGCTGCGCCTGACATGCCTGCTGCTCCCACTGCTGCTGCTGCTGCAGCAGAGTGTCACAGGCATGCTCCTCTTGGTAGTGCTGCTGCTGCGCCTGCGCCTGCTGCTGCTGCTGCTGCTGCTGCTGCTGTGAGGCTCCTGTTGAGGCAGCGCCGCTGCTGCTGCCGTTTTCAGCATCAGCCCCGGCAGCTGCACTCTGCTGCTGCTGCTGCTGCTTCAGCATCTTGATGCTCATCAGCCGCTGCCGCCACCCAACGCCAGCGCCGGCTGCTGCGTGCGCGTCGCCATCCGCTGCTGCTGCCGCCGCCCCAAGCCACTGCCCGGGCGCAGACGCGCGCGACGCCAGCTGCTGCTGCTGCTGCGCATCAACAAGCCCACCGCTGCTGCTGCTGCTGAGCCTGGCACCTGACGCACCAACACCGCCGCCGTCGCCGCCGCCAACACTGCCGCTGCCGCGTCCTCCTGCACTGCCTCCTGTACTGCCTCCTGCACTGCCGTTGCTGCCGGCCGCACCCGCGTCAGCGCCGCTGCTGTCGTCAGCGGCGGCCTTGGTGGGGCTGCCGAACCTCGCCAGCGCCGACGACACGAAGCCAGCGGCGCCGCGGCCGCCGGCTGCTGCTGCTGCAGGGCCCGCAGCAGCGAGGACGCCCCCATGGCTGCTGCCGCCGGCTGCTGCAGCAGGGGCCGCAGCAGCGGGAGCGCCCCCTGCCGAAGCAGCCGGCGGCGCCTGCCTGCCGAAGGAGCCGAGCCTGGAAAAGCCGGAGGCCTGCCGCTGCGGGCTGCCGCCGCCATTTGCTGCTGCTGATGCTGCTGCCGAGCTCCTGAGCTGCAGCTGCAGCTGCTCCACCAGCTCATCCTTGCTGGCCGCCTCGGCATCCTGCAGGTGTGCGGCAGGTGACAATCTGTATGTCAGCCAACACATGTTACAAACATGTTACAATAAAGTGCGTGCTGGCCGCCTCGGCATCCTGCAGGCGCGCGGCAGGTCACAGCATGCATGTGAACAAATATGTTCAGAACATGTTGAAAAAAGTGCGTGCTGGCCGCCTCGGCATCCTGCAGGCGTGCGGCAGGTCACAATGTCTATGTCAGCAAACATGTTACAAACATTCAAGTATAAATGCCTGCTCGGAGCCTCGGGATCCTGCAGGCGCGCGGCAGGTCACAGCATGTCTGTCAGCAAACATGTTAAAAACATGTAGCATAAAAGTGCATGCTGGCCCCCTCGGCATCCTGCAGGGGTCAGCATGTATGTCAGCAAACATGTTACAAATTTGATGCAGTACAGTTCCTGCTGGCCCCCTCGCATCCTGCAGGTGTGCGGCAGGTCTCGCTCTTTTCACCCCCAGCCGTTCTGCTGGCCGCCCTGCCTCCCCCACCCCCGTGAGCCTTGATCACTTCAACAAACGTGAGCTGCGTGCCAGCCGCCACCGCAAACCTCGCCGGCAGCCAGCAGCTGCGCTCAAACTGGCGCATTTTAAACCCCAGCCCTGCTGCCGGCCCCGCCAAGCATTGACCACTTTTGAGATACAGGAATAGGAATAGCTCATGTTGAGACGCAGTCACCACCTGAGGTGGTATCGTTCGTCAACCGGCCATGGGAATCCGTCAGTTCCCTTGTGCCACCTTCCCACCGGAGTGAACCCCACCAGCTAAGTGGACTTGCCCCTGTTGGATTTGCAACCTCACCTGCTCAGCGAGCCTGCTCATGCTGCGTGCCAGCTGGCTCTCCAGCGCGGCGACGGCGCCCTGCCTGGCCGCCAGCGCCGCCAGCAGGCCCTCAGCGCACGTCAGTGACATGTCAATGACGCCCCCGTAACGCTCCACCAGCTGCCCGGCCGCATGGCAGCACGGCTGCTGCCGAGACTGCTCCCCTGCAGCGGCTGCTGCTGCTGCCGCTGCTGCCCTTGCCGCCTGCACGTAGGCGTCCTGTACTGCCTGCAAGCCGTACTGCTCTCGCAGATCCGCCATGTCCTGCTGCTGCTGACCCTGCTGCTGCTGCTGCTGCTGCTGCTGACCCTGCTGCTGCTGCTGCTGCTGCGGCGGCGGCGGCGGCGGCGGCGGCCCTGCCCTGCTGTTGCTCGTTTCATCGGTCGGCGCGACCTCAACCTGCTGCTGCTGCTGCTGCTGCTGCTGCTGCTGCAGCCCTTCAACAGCTGCATCGCCGCCGACCCCCTCGCTGCCAGGGCCGCCAGCGCCAGGCGAGGCACGCATGCCGGCAGCAGCACCACCTCCAGCAGCAGCAGCAGCGGCGGCAGCGGCGGCAGCTCGCTGGGCCATGAAGCCGCCAAAGGCGCTGCCGCTGCTGCCGCTGCTGGGCGGCGTGCAGCCCAGCAGCATCCAGCCGCCCTCCCCGTCCTCGTCCTCGGTCTGGCGCAGCGTCAGCTGGCGGCTGCTGCTGCTGCCGACGCTGCCGCTGACCAGCGGCTGCTGCTGGCGGCCGCTGCTGCCGCCGCCGCCGAGCACCTGCCGCTGCTGGTGCCAGCTGCTGCTGCTGCTGCCGTTTGCGGCGCCGTGCTGGAGGCTGCTGTGGGAGGCGCTGCGTTGGTGCTGCTGCTGCTGCTGCTGCTGCTGCTGCTGTGGGTTGCCGTGCCGAGTGCTGCCGGTGGCGCTGCCGCTGCCGCTCAGGTTGCCTGTGCTGTGCGCGCGCAGCTGCAGCATGCCCTGCTGCTGCTGCTGCTGCTGCTGTCGCTGTGCTGGCGCTGGCGGCGGCGCTGCTGGCAGCAGCCCGGGAGCAGCAGCGATGGCAAACGCCTGCAGGCACGCACACACGGCACGAAGGGCGGACTGTTTCACGGGTGCGTGAGCAAGACCCTTACTATGCAGTGAGGAGCAGACCAGCTTGCGAGTACCCAGATGTGATCAGCCCATCATCCCCAACACCCCTGCTGATCTCCCCTTTCAGACTCCAACCATCAGCGCACCCAGCCAGCCCACCTGCAGAGCTGCGCATCTCAAGCAGCCCCAGGTGCTGCTTGTGCTGCTGCCATGAAAAAGGTGCCCCACCAGGCAGCGGCCGTCTGCAGGACGCCCCAGCAGCCACAGCAGCATGCCCGCAGCACCACACGCCAGCATTTACCCCAGCCACCCCCCAAAGAGGCGCAACCAGCGCCACCCATCAACCGTGGCGTCCGTCAGCATGAACCTAGCACCGCACAGCAGCCCACCTGAGCGATGGCCCTGCTGCGCGCGGCGAGCGCTGCTGCTCTCCGACAGCAGCCGGCACCTCCCCCCCCCCCCAAAGGCACCACTCATCAACCGCTGCGTCTGTCAGCATGAACCTCGCACAGCACAGCAGCACACCTGAGCGATGGCCCTGCTGCGCGCGGCGAGCGCTGCTGCTCTCCGACAGCAGCCGGCACCTCCCCCCCCCCCCAAAGGCACCACTCATCAACCGCTGCGTCCGTCAGCATGAACCTCGCACAGCACAGCAGCACACCTGAGCGCTTGCCGTCTACCATGCCGTGGAGAGTGGCAACTAGAGCATATGAACCCGCACAGCAGCGCACCTGAGCAATCGCCCTGCTGCGCGCGCTGCTGCTCTCCGACAGCAGCCGGTACCTGCTGCCGCACGCCAAGCTGCCGCCAGGCCCAGCGCCATCAGCTGCTGCAGGCGCGGACGCGCCACTGCCGGCTGCAGTGCCACCTCCCGCACCTGACGCTGATAACGCTACACTTGCAGGTGTAGCTGCGCGGGGCTGGGACTGCAGCTGCCGCAGCGCGTGCCGGTGCTGGTGGCGGCCGTGCTGCTGCGGCTGCTGCCGCTGCTGCAGCAGTTGCCCGCCCTCCTCTTCGTCCTCGTCGTCAAACGCATCGTCGTCGACACTGCGCCAGTGCTGCTGCTGCTGCTGCTGCTGCTGCGGCTGCGTCACCTGCGGCGGCTGCTGCTGCTGGCGGTGGCTCCCCTGCCCAGCTGGTACCGCTGAGTCGTCGCAAGCAGGGCCGATGCCACCAGCAGCTGCTGCTGCAGCCGCTGCCGCTGCCTTGGGCGTGTCAAAGTCGGGCACCCACTCCTCGTTCATCACCGCGCCCTGCCCGCACGCCCAGCGCCCGGCAGCGCAGCCTGCCGCTGCGCCGTCAGGCCCGTCAGGACCCGCGCAGCCTGACGCTGCCCCGCGCCTCCCCTCAGCCTCATCAGCACCTCCCAGCACGTCAGGCCTGTCAGGCCTGCAGCTTGACACGGCACCAGGGCCGTGGCGGGCGTCAGGCCTGTCAGGACCGCAGGTTGGAGCTGCCCCGGCCTGAGGCTTGCAGGGGGGCCCAGGGTCGGGGCCGTCAGGCTGGTCAGGCCAGCTCATGCAGCTGTCAGGTCTGCACCCTGCAAAGCTGCCAGGGGCGGCCTGCTGCTGAGGGGCAGCAGCAGCGGCCTCGCGGCTCGCAGCTGCTGCTGCCGCTGCGACGGCGGCGGCTGGGGCTAGGTCTACTGGGCTGCTGGACAAGTCGCTGACATCTGCTGCTGCTGCTGCTGCTGCAAAGGGGTGTTGCTGATCGAAGGTGACGCACACACCCTCCTCACTGTCTACCTGCTGCTGCTGCTGCTGCTGCTGCTGCTGTTGCTGCTGCTGTTGCTGCTGCTGCTGCTGCTGTTGCTGCTGCTGTTGCTGCTGCTGCTGCTGCAGCGGCAGCGCCTGACTGGAGGAGTCTTCGT
Organism: Scenedesmus sp. NREL 46B-D3; assembly: GCA_014080715.1. Lineage (NCBI taxonomy): Eukaryota > Viridiplantae > Chlorophyta > Chlorophyceae > Sphaeropleales > Scenedesmaceae > Scenedesmus > Scenedesmus sp. NREL 46B-D3. The sequence goes on along the minus strand of JACERP010000093.1, from coordinate 18,112 downwards.
CCTTAGTCGGTCCGCTCACACTCTCTGGCAGTGCAGCGGCTCCAAGCACCCCGTTCTCAACTGCCGCAGTGACATGCGCGCTGCCACTGCCATCGGCATGCGCTGCAGCTTCGCCTGCAGCTGCGGGTTCGGCTGCCTTCTGCTGCTGCTGCTGCTGCTGCCGCCTGCTGGCTGCTGCCGCCGCCGCCCGCTCCATCTCTGCCACCACCTCTGCCCTGAAGCAGTGCTGCAGCGCCTGCGGCCGACAGGTGAGCAGGCGGCACGCGGCGGCGTCATCGTCGGAAGGCAGCAGCTGGTCAGAGGGATGCACTGAAGCAATGCTGCAGCGCCTGCAGTTGACATGCGCGCGAGCGGCACGCAGGCGCGTCCTCACCGCATGGTCAGAGGGATGCAGTGGAAGGTCACCAAGGCGAACGCACTGGTCGATCATCGCCAACTGCATCAGCAGCAGCTGCCAGCTGCCTGCTGGAAATTGCAGTTTTATGATATATATATATCACATTTATAGTGAAATTAAAAGTGCACATGTTGAAGCCGACTTGCAGTGCACCTCAGGCTGGTGGTGCACCTCAGCTGCCTGCCCGCGACACCAACACCTGCACCCCGCCCACCACCCCGCTGCTGCTGTGCTGTCGCCCTCTCCACGGCTGAATACCGCTGCTGCTGCTGCTGCTGCTGTGTTGCCACCCTCTGCACGGCTGGACGCCGCTGTAGCTCTGCTGCTGCTGTCGCTGCTGCTGCCACCCTTTCCACAGCTAATTGGCCCTCAGGATTTAGGTGCATGTTCTACCATGTATATGAAGCAAATGACACAGGTTGAACCACTTGCACCTGCTGCTGCTGCTGCTGCTGCTGTCAGCCTGCTGCGCACGTACTCCCCCCCCTCCACCTGCAGGGCGTCGGCGCTGAGGTCGCCGTACGCAGCGCCCGCGACCAGCAGCAGCAGCCTGCAGCTAGTCCACCAATGCACTGCCACCTCAGCCCCCGCTCGACAGCACACCTGGCTGCCACCACCTCGCCCCACTGCCCCCCTCCCCCTCCACCTGCGGCGCTGAGGCCGCCACATGCAGCACCCGCACGCAGCGCCCGCCACCACGCAGCGCCGGCGACCACACCCGCCTGCAGCTGGTCCACGGATGCGCTGCCGCCTCGGCCCCCGGCTGACAGCTCACCTGGCTGCCCCCCACCCCCACCTACTACCTCGCCCCACTGCCTCCTCCTCACCTGCAGGGCGTCGCCGCTGAAGCAGCAGGAGGCGCCTGAAGCTCTGCTGCCGCTGCCGCTGCCGCTGCTGTGCTGTCAGCCTGCTGCGCAGGTGCCCCACTGCCCCCCCCCCTCACCTGCAGTGCGTCGGCGCTGAGGTCGCCGTATGCAGCGCCCGCCACCAGCAGCAGCCTGTCGCCATCAAACGCCAGCGCGGGCATCGCCTGCAGGGCAGCAGCACAGCAGCCAGGGCAGCACAGCAGGCCCGGTCGGTGGCTGGCAGGCGGGTGCGGCCAGCAGGCAGCGACCAGCAGCAGCCTGTCGCCATCAATGCAGGCGCGAGCGTCGCCTGCGTGCAGAACAGGGCAGCAGGCAGCTGGGTGCGGCCAGCAGGCGGTGTGCAGCTGTGGGCCTGCCGGCATCGCACGCGTGCGCGGGCATCGCCTGCGCGGCAGCAGCACAGCAGGCAGGGTCGGTGGCTGGCAGCTGGGTGCGGCCAGCAGGCGGTGTGCAGCTGCGGGCCTGTCGCCGCCCGCGCCAGCACAGGCGTTGCCTGCAGGCAGAACAGGTTCATGTGCAGTGTGCGGCTGCTGCCCGCCGTGCCGATGCAGGTGCAGCGTCGGCAGGCACAAGCACAAGCCCCCAAATGACTCAGGTGCAGCGGCGGCAGGCGCAAGCACAAGCCACCTACCGACTCAGGCGCAGCGGCGGCAGGCGCAAGCACAAGCCCCCTACCGACTCAGGCGCAGCGGCGGCAGGCGCAAGCACAAGCCCCCTACCGACTCAGGCGCAGCGGCGGCAGGCGCAAGCCCCTTACCGCAGCCACCACACGCACAAGCCACCGCGCCTCGAGCACTGGCCCCTTGACCACAAGCCATCACAAGCACAAGCAACCCTCCCTGCAGCAGCAGCAGACCCGTCAGCAGAACACTGCCGGGTCTGCTGCTGCTGCTGCTGTTGCTGCTGCTGCTGCTGCTGCTGGATCTGCTGCTGCTGTTGCACTGTAGTGGGGCGGCCCGTCACCCTACCTGCAGCACCAGCCGCCCGGCAGTGTCGCTGCTGCTGTTGCTGACCCTGCTGCTGTGGCTGTCCACCCCCACCCCCACCCCCACCTTCACCCCCACCCTGGGGCAAGCACACCCGCCACCCCACCTGCAGCAGCAGCGAGGCGTCGATGACGTCATGCGATGACAGGAAGGCCGCGCCAAACAGGTGGTGCAGCGCCAGGCACGCCCTGCGGGGGAGAGGCATCGGCAGTGCAGCGCAAGCAGTGAGGAGCTGCAAGTGGGCACGCATAGCGACCCTGGGCGATGTCAGCCGGACGACCAGCCAGCATGGCGCATTCCGCAGCAGGCGGTCCAGCAGCGACCGTGCCCAGCCAGGGACAGGTGAAAGCAGCAGACCCCCTTAGAAAGACAGAGGCTTGATGACAGGAAGGCCGCGCCAAACAGGTGGTGCAGCGCCAGGCACGCCCTGCGGGGGAAAAGGTGCGGGCATGGGGCGCAAGCAGTGAGCGAGCAGCATGGAAGTGACATATTGCAGCGCCACACAGGCGGTGCAGCGCCAGGCACGCCCTGAGAGGGAGAGGGGGCGCCCATGGAAGCCGCAGCAGGCGTGCATGCGCAGCCAACTGTCCAGGAAGACCAACACGTGGTTGCCAGCGACCCAGGCAGCGACCGCACACAAACACGCGGTTGCCAGCGCCCCAGGCAGCACATGGCGGCGGCTGGAGCGCTGTGAAAAGAAGGCCGCGCCAAACAGGTCGTGCAGCGGCCAGGCGCGCGCTGCGAGGGAGGGGCGGCGGACCCGCAACACGCAGCCGGCGTGCAGGCGCAGGCACAGGCGCGGCTCAGGGGCTGGAGCGCTGTGACAGGAGGCGGCCGCGCCAAGCAGGCCGCCGCGTGCAACCCGCATCGGCGCGCGCTCGACGTGGCGGCAAACCACGAGCGGCGCCGAAGCGGCGCTGCAGGCATGCTGCGTCGCATCGGCCCAGCGTCAACAGCAGCCACCGCCAGCCCCAAGCGGCATGCACCACACCCGGCACCCCTCCACACGCGGCATGCACTACACCTCGGCTCCACACGCACGATGAGCACGCCGCCCGTGCCCCCAACCACAGAGGCCGGCGGCGCCGCGCCTGCCCGGCCAGGAGCAGCGCAAGCGAGCCCGGCCGCCGCCGCATCTGGGCAACACCAACGGATGCGCAGACAGGCAGCGCTGCCGGCGCACCGCACGAGCAGCGCTGGGGAGGCGCTGCAGTGAGAGCCACCGCCCGTCTCAAACGGCACCCCTTCACATGCATGATGAGGACGCCGCCAGCGCCAGAATCACGAGCGCCACACGCCATGCTGCACACCTGGCAACCCAACCCCCCCCCCCGCCCCCCACACACACACGCGCGCGCACGCGCATGACGAGCACCCCGCCTTATGCCGGAGCGGCCAGACCCGCAGCGCCCAACAACACACAACGCCGCATCAGCCAGGAGCAGCGCACGCAAAGAGGACTGAACCCCGCGCTGCCGGCGCACCTCACTGGTGGCGCCGGGGAGCGCTCCAGGACGACCGCGTCCCACAGCCGCGCCGCCGTCTCAAACGGCATGCCGCACACCCGGCACCCCTTCCACACGCGCACACGCGCGATGAGGACGCCGCCCGTGCCAGAATGACCAGCTGCGCAGCGCAGGCCCGGGAGAGACGCAGCGCCCAACACGCAACGCCGCATCGACCGAGAGCAGCGCACACGACCCCAAGCACCACCACACCCAACACTCACACCGACGAACAAGCAGACGGGCAGCGCCGCCGCGCACCTCACGAGCGGCGCTGGGGAGCGCTCCGAGAAAAGGCCGCCTCATCCCATACCCAGCACCATCGCCGCCCGTCTCAAGCGGCATGCCGCACACCCGGCACCCCTCCACACGCACGATGAGCAACCCCCCCCTACCAGGGAGACGAGCCGCACAGCGCCTGCCCGGCCAAGCAACCCCTGCCACCACCACACCCAAAACACGCCAACAAACCAACAAACCAACCAACAAACGAGCAAACAGGCAGCACCGCCGGCGCACCTCACGAGCGGCGCTGGGGAGCGCTCCAGGAAGGCCACGTCCCACAGCCGCGCCACCGTCTCAAACGGCATGCCGCTGCTGACAAAGCCACCCAGCAGCCAGCCGGGCAGCGGCTGCGCCGGCTCCACGCCCAGCGCCGCCAAGTGGGCAGTGAGCAGCGGCAGGTGCTCAGCGAGCAGGTGGCTCAACACGCGCTGGTCGACCTGCGGCAGCGGCGTGGCGTGCGGGCAAACAGAGCATCCTGAGCAAGGTGGCCCGAGAGGAAGCGGCGTGGTGCTCGGCCAGCAGGTGGCTTACTACGCGCTGGTCGACCTGCGGCAGCGGCGCGGTGTGCGGACACATGCACTGCGGCTGTGAAGGGCTGCATGACGAGCGACAATGCATGGTGGGAGGACGGCAGCGGCAGGTGCTCAGCGAGCAGGTGGCCCAGCATGCGGCGGCCGACCTGCGGCAGCGGCGTGGCGTGCGGGCAAACAGAGCAGCCTGAGCAAGGTGGCCCGGGAGGAAGCGGCGTGGTGCTCGGCCAGCAGGTGGCTTAATACGCGCTGGTCGACCTGCGGCAGCGATGCGGTGTACGGGCAAACAGAGCAGCCTGGGCAAGGTCGCCCGGGAGGAAGCGGCGTGGTGCTCGGCCAGCAGGTGGCTCAACACGCGCTGGTCGACCTGCGGCAGCGATGCGGTGTACGGGCAAACAGAGCAGCCTGGGCAAGGTGGCCCGGGAGGAAGCGGCGTGGTGCTCGGCCAGCAGGTGGCTTAATACGCGCTGGTCGACCTGCGGCAGCGGCGCGGTGTACAGGCAAACAGAGCAGCCTGCGCAAGGTGGCCTGTGGCAGCGGCGGGTGCTCGGCCAGCAGGTGGCCCAGCACGCGGCGGTCGACCTGCGGTGTGATGGGCAGAAATGTAACAAGGGGGTTCAGGTGTGTGTTCTGTGCAGCATTGCGGCTGCGCGGGCTCCACGCCCAGCGATGCCAGGTGGGAGCACAGCAGCGGCAGGTGCTCAGCGAGCAGGTGGCTTAATACGCGCTGGTCGACCTGCGGCAGCGGTCCGGTGTGCGGCCAAACAGAGCAGCCTGAGCAAGGTGGCCCGGGAGGAAGCGGTGTGGCCCGGCGGGCAGCGGCGGGTGCTCGCACAACAAGTAGCTCAAAACGCGCTGGTCGACCTGCGGAAGCGGTGTGGTGGCGGACACATTCAATGAGGCTGTGAAGGGCTGCATGACGAGCGACGATGCATGGTGGGAGGACGGCAGTGGCGGGTGCTCGGCGAGCAGGTGGGCTTGTTATGCGCTGGTCGACCTGCGGCAGCGGCGTGGTGGTGGCGGACACATGCACTGCGGCTGTGAAGGGCTGCATGACGAGCGACGATGCATGGTGGGCGGTGAGCAGCTGCGGGTGCCCCGCGAGCAGGTGGGCTTGTTATGCGCTGGTCGACCTGCGGCAGCGGCGCGGTGGTGGCGGACACATGCACTGCGGCTGTGAAGGGCTGCATGACGAGCGACGGTGCATGGTGGGCGGTGAGCAGCTGCAGGTGCTCAGCGAGCAGGTGGCTCAACACGCGCTGGTCGACCTGCGGCAGCGGCGTGGTGTGCGGGCAAACAGAGCAGCCTGCGCAAGGTGGCCCGGCATGCCGCCCAGCACGCGGCGGTCGACCTGGCGTGTGCTGACCAGGGACGTGACAAGGGAGAGGAGATGGTGTGCCTTGTGTGCAGCACTGCTGCTGTGTGCAGCACTGCTGCCGAGGTGCCACCATGGCGGGGCTGCAGCACCCCGGCAGCAGCAGCTCTGCCACTGCCAGCGGCATGTGGCGGCACGTGCTCCGCCCACTGCAAGCAGCATGTGGCGGCACGGCTGCAGGGCCGCTGCAGAGTGCCAGCACGCGCACGCAAGCCCCGACAGCAGCCGAGCAACACCCAGCAGGCGACAGAAGAACCAGAAACACCCCAGCAACTAAACAACACGAACCAGATACTCAACAGGCAGAGAAACAACGCGCCACGGCTGCAGATGGAATAAAAACCCAGCTGGCGCACTCACCTGGGGCGCCACCATCGCGGGGCTGTAGTACCCCGGCAGCACGTGCTCCGCCACTGCGAGCAGGCACCCAAACGCGACAGCCTCAGGACCCTCCAGCCCCGCTCCTGCTGCTGCTGCTGCTGCTGCTGGGTCTCTGGCGCCGCTGCTGCTGCTGCTGCTGCTTAACCTGCCAGGGGCAGCAGCATCTGGCTGATTGTGTGGCGGCGCCGCCGCTGCTGCCGCCGCTGCTGGACTGCACTGCTGCTGCTGCTGCTGCTGCTGCTGCTGCCGTCCGCCGCCCGTTAGCACCAGCAGCAGCGCGCCCGCCACAAAGTTCATGCCCTGCACATGCAGCAGCAGCAGCAGCAGTAGCAGTTCACGTGCGTGAAGCCTTATATATGTCCTGCAGGACAAGCTGCCAGCAGCACCGCCCTGCAGCTGCCGGCTGTGGTTGCTGGCCGCTTAGCGTGCCGCTGCATGTGTGCGCCTGCCACGTACTTGCCACGCAGCAGCAGCAGCAGCAAAGCAACAACGGAGCCAGCCTTGTGCTGCTGGTACTGCTGGTACTGCTGCAACGCCAACACATTTGCATGCTGCCGCGTGCTGCTTTCAAGCGCAGCCGCCCACCTGGCAGTACCCCAGTTGCGGCGCTGCGAGGCAGAAGCAGCTGAGCAGACGGTGCAGCGCAGCCTGGCCCTCAGGGCCTGACAGCCTGACAGCAGCAGCAGCAGCAGCAGCAGCAGCAGCAAGAGGAGGCGTGTCAGCTAGCAGATGCAGCAGCGGCATGACTGGCCAGAGGTCCGACTTGGGGACCTGCACGGCAACTGCTGCGGCTGCTCAGTGAGCAAGCCGCCCATGCTGCTGCGCTGACCGCCGCCCGCCCTTTTAGCAGCCCAGCCACGTTGCATACACAGCACCACTGCCTGCCCCCCCTCACCAGTCGTGGCCGGGGAAGGTCCTGTGGCAGTCCTTGTCAATCTGCGCGCGCCAGGTCTTGGCCTGGCAGCGCCACAGCAGCAGTGACTCGCTGGACACCCCCAGCGCAGCCGCCGCTGCTGCTGCCACCGCTGCTGTGGAAGCTTGGCAGCCGTCCTGCAAGCACCCCGCTGCTGCTGCTGCTGCTGCCGCCGCTGCTGTGGAAGCTTGGCAGCTGTCCTGCAAGCACCCCGCTGCTGCTGCTGCCGCCGCTGCCGCCGCTGCTGTGGAAGCTTGGCAGCCGTCCTGCAAGCCCCCCGCTGACGCTGACGGCGATAGTTCGCTGCCTGCAGCTGCAGCTGGCGTGGGCATGGGGGCGCCAGCGCTGCTGCTGCTGCTGCTGTCTGTTGGTGTACTGCTGATCAGCTCTGCAGGTGGGTTTCAGGCGTCGATCGTGCACAGTGTGTTGAGGGCAGCAGGCAGGCGGCGATTAGTCATGGTGTGCAGTTGCAAACGCTGCTGTGTGCGTGCTGTCGCTGCTGCAGGATTTGCTGCTGCTGAACCCGCGGACATGTATTGAATCCGCGGCTAGGCAGACACTGAGTGATGGCCCATGTGAGCAAGGGCTGAAGCCGGCGACACAGCCAGCAGCTCACAGCTGCAGACCATCAAGTAGGGTTGTGCTGCCACAGCACCAGCCACATGTGCAAGATCCTGCTGCAGCAGCCGGGTCCTTGAGAGTGCCCATCCCTGCTGGTTGTGCTGCTGCATGCTGCTGCTCACTTGGTAAACAGGCCAGGTCAGCCACTTACGCTGGTGCAGTGCTACCAGTCTGCTGTAGTGTCCTGCAGGACAGTGCTTCCGTGCTTCCAGCAGCGCGGGCCATACATGAGGGCGAAGGTCGTTGGGCACGCCTGCTCCCACAAGCTCGGCCAGAGATTGATACAGGTCCGGGGCGTGCCTCTCCCCAAGCAGCAGCACCTCCCGAAGCACCGACGCTATCAGCCCCGAACATGATCCATCATGTAGATTGATGTGAGATGTAGCTGCTGCTTCTAAGATGCCCAGCTGCTGTGCTGCTGTCTGCAAATAGGTGCGCCACTTGGCAGTGTTGCGTACAGCAGCTGAAATCCAAAGCGGGGTGTACGTTTGCAGCAGTTCAGCATAGTCTTTGTTAACTTCTAACCCGTAGTTGTCCAGGAGCAGTGGCGTCGGATCCATCTTGGCAGAAGCTTGGACCAGCAGGTGGTCAATTCAAGTGCAGTACCGACATCATGCGTGCAGCTGGTGACAAAGTTGCAATGGATCCTGAATAAAGAACTGTGGTCCTGATATGATATCACTCTGCACTCGTCAGGCATGGCTTTTCCTGCCTGGCACATTGTGGCAGGGTTCAAGGTCAAGCTGGCAAGGGTTGCACACACTGCATACCAGACGCACCAACAGTGCATGGCAGGCTACTTCAGTAGCACCGGCTGCTGCAGCAGTGCTTCGAGGCTCAAGCTTGACAGCAGCATAACAGCAGCCACTGTCAACCGCCACTAACAGCGGGCAGAGGCAGCGGCAGAGAGCGGCAACACGTGCAGTGCACTGCCGACCATGCCGCTGCCAGCAGTGACAGTTGCTGCTCAGGTGATGGCCGGTGGGCTGCTGCTGCTTCCCGGAATCAAGTGGTTGTACATGCCGACACAGCATATTCAGTAGCCGCTGTTGCGGCAATCTTTCAGTCTTCGACGACATTGTCATTTTCAGTCTTAGACGGCATTGCAAATTGCGCGCCAGGAAGCCACACAGCGCCGGAGCACTCCTGCTTGGCTCGAGCCAACCACAATGCACAGGATGCACTGCTGCCTGTGAGCGCGTCCAGCAGGTCCTGCAGCCCACAGCTGACAGAGCTGAGTTCCATCTGAGTAAGGCCATGCAAAGGCTGACACAAGCTGGGTTGGGTTGAGCTTAGCTGACCTGAGCTGAGAGCCTTCCGGAGGGCTTGCAGTCTGGTACCAGCAGTGTGTACCGCCAGCAAGGTGTGCCCAGGATCAGACCATTTGGTTGGCCAGGTGCCACTTTCAGTGCTCTGCTGATGTTCAATCACATTGTTGTTCACCCTGTAAAAAGGCTGCCCACGGAAAAGATTGCGAATTTTGCGCATAATGTTGCTTTTTGATGCCACCTGGGCAAAGATGACACACGGTTGTTTCTTGGTTGTGATACTGCTTGAGGGGTATGCTGCCCCAACAGTGGAGGGCCACAGCCCCCATCCTGGCCAGTTGCGTGGACCGTGCCACCTGCTGCCACGTATTCTGCCCTATTGCATGGATTATGTGCTAGGCTACAGTGCATGTTGGTTGCTTGTGCATGCTCTGCCTCCCGGCGCCCCTTGCAATTGGTTGTGGTTGATCAGTGGTAAGACAATTTGGAACCCATGAGCCTTGTTTGGCTTCTTAAAGGCCTATTACGCCTGAGGCCCTGATTAAGGTCACCCAAATCAGCTTTTTGTACAGGCGCCAAAAATCTTTGTTGCCTGATAAGCGTTGTAATGTCGCTAATGTACTAGTTTGTGGCCTAATCAGCTCCGCTGCCACGCTCCGGCGACAAAACCATGGGGTGCAAGTTGAGGGTGCGAATCCAGCTGCGGAGGATGGATTGAGGGGATTGTAATAACGATGGATGCAGCGGACGGATTCTTCTCTGCTGATTCTTCTGTTTTTTTATTATGACAATGCTATTTTCTATGAGGTCCCCCCCCCCAATGAGCCTCCCGTTGGCTCCTGAATGGGGTTCTTACTCCTTGATGGGTGGAGCATGTTTGTAATGTAATGTAATGTAATAGGCCTCTTAGTGGGTGGGCCAGTGGCCCTACTTAGGTAATTCAAAAATGGTACTAAACAATTGGCGCAGCCTGTTGATGCTACCGAACCAGCAGTACAGCAAACAATCGATGCAGGCTGTCATACAATCGCCCACGCAATGCTGAATCATGTGTGCAAAGCCTTCTGCTGACAGCTGCAGCATCAGGCGGTCAATCAGGCAAACCGCAGCACACACTGCACACGTGTTGCGGCAACATCACAGCAGCAGACAGCTCTGGGTAGCCAGGGCTGGCAACCGCATCGACGGTTCGAAATTCAGGAGCTGAAGGCTCCGTTTTTTAAAAATGTGGAGATGTGCTTTGACCGGTTGGTCGATTCGTCGGCCGCTAATCGGCGGCTGTTTCGGCTAGATCTCCCGCCGAAGTGCACCTGCGCCCCATGACAGACCCACTGCGGGCCATCTGGTGGAAATTAGCCAAGGCCTTTTAACTGAATGGTCGAAATCGCCAACTGGTGGTTGCCAGCCCTGTGGTCAGCCCTTGCTGTGTTGCGGGCCACGGCTCTGCAACTGCCAACTACTGTCACCCTCTACTGTAGACAGGGTCACCTGGCCCGGTGCCATCATCGCAAAAATGCGGGCAGCCTGCAACCATGTCCGCACTGGCGGTACCGCCCAATGCTGAATGGGTTTCGGCTCTCAGGCCAACAAGGCAGACATGTATGCGCCCAAGGCGGGTGCCAGCTGGTACAGCAAAAGGGAGGTCACACTGTTAAGCACGTGCTTGTGCACAGCAGCTGTTGTGAGTTTATAGTTGAGTCTGATGTAGCAGGTTGGCAGTTGAGCGTCCTTGCATAACCCCAGCCACACGTCCTTGATGACGAGTTCAAGCAAAACGATTTTGTCCCTGGGCAATGCTTCAACACGGAGCTGAAATACTCGAAGCCCTGCTGCATGGTGCCAGCTAGGCCCCAACCCAACACACACCGTGTGGCACAAGCTGAACAGTGGCGGCGCGCATCATGCGGCCCCAACCCAACACACACCGTGTGGCACAAGCTGAACAGTGGCGGCGCGCATCATGCGGCCCCAACCCAACACACACCGTGTGGCACAAGCTGAACAGTGGCGGCGCGCATCATGCGGCCCCAACCCAACACACACCGTGTGGCACAAGCTGAACAGTGGCGACGCGCATCATGCGGCCCCAATCCAACACACACCGTGTGGCACAAGCTGAACAGTGGCGGCGCGCATCATGCGGCCCCAACCCAACACACACCGTGTGGCACAAGCTGAACAGTGGCGGCGCGCATCATGCGGCCCCAACCCAACACACACCGTGTGGCACAAGCTGAACAGTGGCGACGCGCATCATGCGGCCCCAACCCAACACACACCATGTGGCACAAGCTGAACAGTGGCGGCAGGCATCATACGGCCCCAACCCAACACACACCGTGTGGCACACGCTGAATGTTTGTGTTGTCAGGGCGCATCCTAACAGTCAGCGCATTGTGCACGTCAATATCTCACCTCATGGAGAGTTTTCGGCAGCAAGCGGGTGCACTGGCTACAGGCTGGCACGCTTCTGAGCATGTGTTGCTGCAGGGATGTAACGAACCCCAGAGCAGCGCACAGCAACTTGAACAGCACACTGGCTGCAACCTTGCAGCCAAATGAACACACACAGACTCTCTCTGCTGGCCCTGTCTTTTGCAAAGGTGAATGGACTACATTGGGGCCACCACCTGAAGATGGTGCCGCTGGCATGTGTTGTTCAGTGGCGGCAGGCATCATACGGCTCCAACCCAACACACACTGTGTGGCACACGCTAAACAGCGACGGCGCGTATCATACGGCCCCTACCCAACACACACCGAGTGCCATGTGCAAGCCAAACAGTGGCAGCGCGCAGCATCCGATACTGCGCGATGCAGACGCACACCGTGTGCAAACGTGGCCCAGGCTAAACAGCGACGGCGCGTATCATACGGCGCCAACCCAACACACACCGTGCGCCATGTGCAAGCCAAACAGTGACGGCGCGTAGCATCCGATACTGCGCGATGCAGACGCACCAGCAGCCTGCAGGCAAGACACCCACTAGGCAGTACCTAATCAACAGTGCTACCGATAGTGACAGTCAAATGACGGAGTGGCCCCGAGTCAAAGCGGCCCGCAAGGTGACACCACACCATGTGCTCATGCAGGCAAATACGGGTCTCTGCCCGCTCTCCCAGCTGCACTAATCAGTGCACAGGACCCAAACAGGCTCCTCAGGGTGATGCGCCACTCTGGTTCGATGGTGGCGCCACGACAGATGACGCTCAATCGCACCAGACCAAGTGTCAGCAAACTCAACCGCACCAGATCCACCAGATCAGCACCAGCTCCACTAACACGCAGCAGATCAAGTGTCAGCACAATCAAATGCACTAGATCCACCAGACTCTGGTGGACTCTGCTGAGTCAGCACCAAATCCACTCAAGGGCACCAGATCATTGTCAGCACCATCAACCACACCAGATCCACAGGATTGGCACACGATCCACTCAAACCCACCATGTCAAGTGTCAACACGATCGCACCCAATCATGTGCCAGCACACTCAACCACACCAGGTCAGCACCAGATCCACTACAACTCACCATATCAAGTATCAGCGCAACCGCACAGATCAAGTGCCAGGGCAAACCTCTGGCTGCTGACGCTCAACAACGAGCAGCAAGAGGGATTAATGTTTGCCCCCTTCAACGTTCAAAATGCTGCTGATCGCCAACAGTCTTGGGTGCTGCATGCATGGTATGCTGCCAGCAGTGCTTGGCCCGAGTGAGTGACAGCCACAGGCGTTTCTCACCATTCAAAGTGATGCGGCTCATTGTCACGTGAGCGCGTGGTGCTCTGTAGCAGGAGCCAGTACGCATCGTGGCAGCTAGACTATGAGCGTGTGTGCTGATGCGTAGCATCAGTCGGTGAACTTGCCTCGATGCATCGCCGGCTGACACGAACGCAGTGAACCCACATGGCTGAGTAAGTGCTCCCACGACGGGTCTTCCTGTCCGGCAGCAAGCAAAAAAAATGACATGTAGCAGTGTTACTGACATGGTCAGCAGCGCCTACAGCAGCCGCAGCAGCAGACACACTACTACGTCAAATCATGCAAGTCGCATGTGGCATGCACGACCGCGCCCCCGCCGGACCTGCAACGTGCTTGAACGCACATACGCTTCAGCCCACTCCTCCATTTACACCGCTGGGGCAGAGACAACGTGCGGCCCCATGTGCGGGTTGCGGCAAGCTCCGGATACAGCTTGTCTACACTTAAGGTCTTTGTCAGGTGCGTTGTCAGCAACCAACCAACCAACCAACCAACCAGCAGGGCCGCGCCACGTCACCAACACGAGGCGCGTCCGTCGCGCCCACGTTCTGTGCGGCGCCATGCAGCAGATGGACCGCCTGCCTCAGCCTGGCATCGCCATCAGCTGCTTGGGATGCTGCACCCCCACCAACCAGCAGGGCGGCGCCGGGTCACCAACACGAGGCGCAACCACATTCCGCGCGGTGCCATGCAGCAGGCGTTCCGCGCGGCGCCATGCAGCAGACGTTCTGCGCGTCGCCATGCAGCAGATGTTCCGCGCGGCGCCATGCAGCAAACATTCCGCGGGGCGCCATGCAGCAGACAAACCGCCTGCCTCAGCCTGGCAGTGCCATCAGCTGCTTGATCCGCTCCACCTCTTCCGACATTGCTTGCAGCTTGCGCATCAGCACGGCACGCGCCGCCAAGCCGTTCGCGCCACCGCTGCCGCAACCGCCTGCTGCTGCTGCTGCTGCTGCTGCTGCTGCTGCTGCACTGGTTGAGCTGCACACACCTGGCCCGGCTGCTGCCAGCGGCGGTATTGCTGGCTGCGTTGCTGACCATGCTGCTGCTGCACTGGTCGATCTGTACAGAGCCGATCCTGCTGCTGGCGGTGCTGATGGTGCTGAAAATGTTGCTGCCCATGGTGTTGCTGCAGCTGCTGCACTGGTCGACCTGTACAGAGCCGACCCTGCTGCTGGCGGTGCTGATGTTGCTGGCAGTGCTGCTGACCATGGTGCTGCTGTTGCTGCTGCACTGCTCGATCTGTACAGAGCCGACCCTGCTGCCGGCGGTGCTGACAATGCTGGCAGTGCTGCCGACCATGCTGCTGTTGCGGCAGCTGATACTGCACTGATAGATCTGTACAGTCCTGGTACTGCTGCTGCTGCTGCTGCTGCTGCTGCTGCTGGTGGTCCTGCTGGCAGTGCTGTTGGCCATGCTGCTGCTCCTAGGGCTGCTGCTGCTGCTGTGGCTGTGCCGGGGTGCCACATGCAGCTGCTGCTGTCCCCCTCCACAGCAGCAGCATGCTGCTGCTGCTGCAGCCCAACACTGGACACAGTATGAACCAGCTGATCCCCCAGTGCTTGCGCAGCAGCATCATAGTACATAGCATCAGCAGCCGGCTGCTGCCATGCAGGTGCCGCTGTCGCCAGTGCATGGTACCAGCTGCAGCTCGGCTCTGCTGCTGATGATGATGATGCCTGAATGTGTGCTTGATAGAGCTGCTGCTGCTGCTGCTGCTGCTGCTGCTGTTGCTGCTGCTGCCACGAGAAGTTGGGTAGCAATGCCGACTGACAGCTGGCAGCAGGTGCTGGTGACATATCACAGCTGGCAGCAGCAGCAGCAGCAGCAGCAGCGTCCACCCCAAGAACACTTGACAGTTGCTGCTGCTGCTGCTGCTGCTGCTGCTGCTGCTGCTGCTGTTGCTGGAGCTGCTGCTGCCAAGCTGATTCAAAGGACGTCAGCTGACATGCGGCACTCACTGCTGGTGTCGCTGCTGCCACTCCTGCTGAGTTTGTGGAGCCGGCGGAAGGCGCAGCGCTGGCAGCAGCCGCAGGGCTGGCAGCAGCAGCAGCAGCGGGGGGCAGCGGTGCAGCACCTGCTGTCATGCTGAGGTCCTGATCAAGCAGCTGCTCGAGCAGCAGCTCCAAGCTGTCCTTGGTGTCTGCAGCCTCTGCTGTTGCTGCTGCTGCTCGGCCAGCCTGACTGCCTCCAGCAGCAGCATCCGTGGGGTGCCAGCCCGGGGCAGCACCCAGGAAGCAAGGCACGCTGCTGCTGCTGCTGTGCACCATGCTCGCAGCGCCAAGCTGCATGCTGTTTGGGGAAATGTTGAGCCCGCTCAAACTTCCCTGCTGGACTGCTGCTGCTGCTTCTGCTGCTGGGTCGCTCGGGTCCAGCCCCAAGTCCTGCAGGGCTGCTGCCGGGTTTGCAGCGCAACCGACGAGCCAGCCGCCGCCAGACCCGGCTTTGAATGACACCAGCCCTGCTGCTGCTGCTGCTGCTGCTGCTGCTGCTGCTGCTGCTGCTGCTGCTGCTGCTGCTGCTGCGTCTGCGGCTGGCAGCAGCAGCCAGTCTGCTGCAGCAGATGCCGATACGGTGCGGCGCTGCAGGTGCTTTCTGTCTGCCACACGCTTGCGCTCAAGGCCAGCGCGGCAGCTCCTGCTCACAACAAATGGCAGCAGCAGCAGCAGCAGCAGCAGCAGCAGCAGCAGCAGCAGCAGCAGAAGTTCGGGCAGTTTCAGCAGGGCGGTTGTATAAAGTGTGTTAAGATGCAGCCCTAGGTGTAGCAGCCTTGACCATGGTGGTGGTGAGACTTGCTGCTGCTGCTGCGGTTGTCTCGCTCTGCGATTGCCTCGCACCTGCTGCGGCCGTCCTGCCCCTAAGCAGCCAGTTAATGTCAGCTGCTGCTCCGGCTGCGTGCTGCTGCTGCCGCTGCCGCTGCCGCTGCTGTTGCTGCTTGTACTGTTGTCAGCAGCCTGCTGAGGGCTGTTTTCATTGCTGAAGGAAGCTGGGCAATGCTAGGGCATCCTTCAGTGTTGTTGTTGCTGCTGCTCCCTTGCCGCGCTTGTTTGTCAGTACAGTTGCCCAGTGCGATTGCAGGGTTCAAGGCACTGGCTTTTACAAAGCTTGTATTCTCAGCCCAAAACCTAATCTGTCACAGTGTTGCGCCTGACGGCAAGTATAACTTTGCTGCAGTGTTGTGCACACAACAGCCTGATGATGGACGCCAGTCCGCAACGCGTCACGCCCATCAGCAACAATACTTTCTAGGAGCAATCAATCAACTTAATCAGTGACACATTGTTTTAGCAACAGGGGCAACCTCTGCAAGGGAGCCACTCGCAAACCACCTGCGGTGGGTTCATAACTGGCCTAGCAGTACTAGTATCATTTTGAACTACTGTTGTCAGCTGTGATAGCCGTCTGCGTCGAACCTTTCCTGGTCAACTCAACTTAACTAAACTCAACTCAACTGACTTCAACTTGCCGTGCGCACCTCTTTTGTGCTTGGAAGAGGGTCAGCGGCTCGAGCTTCCCGCACTGCTGGCAGAAGCGGTGCAGGGGTCCGGCAGTTCCCTTGACACGCAAGGAGTGCGCCTGCAGGCAGTACGATGCAGTGTGCAGTACAGGCAGTACAATGTCGGTACGGGCAATGTCAGTATGGGCATCACCATGATGCTGTGTGCAGTACGGGCAGTACAGTGTCACCAACACTGTGCGGTGTGCCTTGAAAAGGCTGTGGGGTTCACGCGCTGCTGCTGCCGCTGCTGCGGCTGTTGCTGGGTGTGCGGACGGGGCCGTCTGCAGGTGGAGCATTACATCTAGAAACATGTAACGCAACCTGACGGCTGTATGGAACAATCACTGTGTGCACTTTGATATTGCATGATGCGCCGGCGCCCCACCTTGATGTGTGCTGGGCAGATGCGGACGTGTCATTTTGGATGTGACTGGCTGCCGCTATTGGACTTCAGTTTAGAATTCAAATTGTTTTGAATCATGCGCTGCCGCCCCACCTTTCTGTGTGCTGGCATATGCAAACGTGTAACGTTTGATGTGACTGGCTGCCGCTGTTGGACATCAATTCAACATCTTTGGATCATGCGCTGGCGCCCCACCTTTCTGTGTGCCGGGCAGATGCAAACGTGTCATGTTTGATGTGACTGGCTGCCGCTGTTGGACATCAGTTCAACATCTTGAATCGTGCGCTGGCGCCCCACCTTTATGTGTGCTGGGCACAGACCTTTGCTGCGGCAATACTGTCATCGCGCCTCACCTTGATGTGTGCTGGGCAGAGGCCCTTCTTGAGGCAGTACGGCTTCCCGAATTGCCGCAGGTCAACGTCGCACTCCACAGCCTGCAAGCAGCGGCAGCAGCAGCAGCAGCAGCAGCAAAGTAGATGAGGCGGAATGGCTTCTGCAACCTCCCCTGCAGTGTCGCAGTCGTGCAGGCGACGGCAGCGTTGCGGCAGCTCAACGCAGGAGACCGTCTCACGCTGTCAGCTGTCGTGTTACAGATGAAATGTGAACAAGGAACCTCCTGGGTGGTGCTGTCACATTTATTTGCCACAACAGAGAAGTGCACAGTAGCAGGCGGACTTGCAATTGATCGTCGTTTCAAACACAGCATGCAGGCACTGGCAGGGTGGCCAACCCACAGCGGTGCCAGCTTGCAAGCAATTGCCACAGTTTCCTGCCGAATGCTTCCAGCAGTGCACTATCTGCGGCAGCCAGCTGCCAAACTTGCTCTGTATGTCGTCAGCTTGCTGCAGATGGCTCACTCTGCACTCCTTCCTCTTTGGTTGCCTCTTGTGGCTCTCCTTGCTGCTGCTACCCTCGCCCCAGCTTTGCCTGACTGACACCGCTGCTGCTGCTCGACATCAGAACGTTTGAGGCCCGTTCAGCACAAGAATCCTCTGTGCTGCAGCGCTACCGGTGTGGGCTCCCGATGATGAATATCACCGGGAAGCGCACATTCGTTGACGAATGCTCAATTGGCCCGCCTGTCCACTAGAAAGTTAGTTTTACGGTGGAATATTACTTTAAGGCTCCCCGAAGTTCGCGGGTGCAGCTGAGGGTGAAACAACCACCTCAGTTCTGTGTTGGTCGCAGTCGCAGGCACATACCACCAGGAAAAGGTATAGATGGTTTGTTTTATCACTGTTAGCAGTGCCTTTGAACTTGGCTTGAACGCAGTACAGCATTTGCTTGTTGATAGCTGCAGGCAACACGACAGAACTTATCT